>OX411547.1:19745746-20345746 GCA_948146395.1 Fragum whitleyi | reverse complement strand
CGAATAGCAACGCTATTTTGTTATCATGAAAATGACATCATAATCTATATATTGTGACATGAGTTAGAAAGGGCGTTATAAGTTTCATGGAAAATTGAAATGTCGAATTTCAAGAATTTTGACAATTTTTCGCGAAAATCTGGGTCATATTATAAATAGAATATCAAATTTGTGCTCATCAAATACCGAGTTTATTAAATTAACCTCGTCATCTAAAACAGATAAAAACTCGGCGCAGCCTTGTTGGTGTCTGTTTATAGATGACCCGTTTCATAAATTCGCTATTCAATAACCACTCATTCAATATCCTCTGTTTACAGAACTGGATGTCATCAGTGCAATCAGTCAAACATTCAGAAGACATCTCATTAAGTGCCTTCAACAACAGCTGTGTACTGATAGAGTCTAATGTTGATTACAAGGCAAGAGTGGAGCTCAAGGGTAGGATATGTTAAAAAAGTGATATGTGTGACATTTTCAATATTTGAGGCCGCCACCATAGCGCAGTTGGTTAGGCATAAGACTTCCAATCTGGAAGTCTTGGGTTCGATCCCTGGAGGCAGCAAATATCCTTTCAGACGTTTGTCTCTCACCAATGGGTAGATAATCGTAAACCTATGTGAGATAGCAGTCGGAGGCTAGGAAAGAATGTAATGGTAGTACAGGTGAAAGAAATACCAGGAATCCTTTGTTAGGTGCTCCGGCCGTTGCGATATAACTGTGAAAGTGTTGAAAGCAACGTAAAACCCATTCAAACAAACAAACAAACCAATATTTGAGACAAGAAGAGGAATTTCGAGGGTTCAGTGCAAGACTGTACTAAGTGTATATACATTGTATATACACGTAGTACAGTCTTGCGCTGAACCCTTGATTTGTTGATTTTAATGAGGTTTGACACTACATACCTAAGCACCATGTATGAATACAAAAAGCTGATTCATACATGAGTGAAATTAGGTTTTTAGTTTCATACCTCTATGAAATCAATAAATATCATCTTCATTTATTCTAATTGATAATAATTCCGCAAAATGTAAAGATTTGACAGTAGACAAACAGATTTCTTACTGGACAACTTTTTGCAGAAGCTTACAAAACAACTGCATACTCAAAATCGTTTTCATTGGGGAATAAAACCAACTTTTCAGCCCATAAGAATACATAAATATAGATGAACATATTTAGAATTAAATAAATTTCACATGTGAGAGACTCAAAGGCTGAGCAGTATGGATAGAATCATATTGCATAAAGGATATTCAAAAACCATCTGTAGAAGGGTGAAAACAATATTCAACTACAGAGGGCATCGTAAAAGCTCTACACAGTCTGGCCAGAGTCTTTGTTAGGCGTACATTTTAAAACTGTGAAAATATCACACATAGGCTCATATTTGTAGAAAATAAAAGTTTAGATTTCAAAAGCTTTTTATGCCCTTAAACAATAAAAAGATCAGGGGCATAGTGTTTTAGCCCTGTCCTTGTTCGTTTGTCCCCCAAAAAATTTGAGCCAGTGCGTGACATTTCCAACAATTTGAAATGTTTGTGAGTTGGTAACATTGAGCTGTTTCGACAGCCACATTCTGTAGATATAAAGTGACCGTATTGTCTACAGATACTCTGAGACCTTATCTAACTACTAAGCGCACAGTGAAGACTCTGGTCAGACTGCGTTTGCAAGGCTGGTCAGAGTCTTAGCTTTTCGCTTATTGGAAATTGTTGGAAATCTCACACACAGGCTCATTTTGCATTGGCCATAACTTTTGATTGGCTAGTGAAGGTTTTGGAAATAATTTAGTATAATTGTTTTGCTTCATATGCAGATTTGCAAGATGAAACAAATTCTTTGATTTCTCAATGTTCATAAAGGCTCAAGTTCAAAAATTTTAATTGAGCTAGTGGGGTTTAAACACAATTGATCTCTATTAGGAGTTGATTTGATAATTTGAATAAAAGGTCACATTTAGGCAAGGTATCCATGTTAAAAAAAAGTAGCTTTATCATCTCATAATTTTTAGCGTCTGCTTTAGTGTAATGCTTTGGTTAAAGTTTTACATGCGACTATCAAGTCTCTGTTTCTACTAATGCTATTGGTTTGAAACTTTGCACATACTTTGGTTACCATAATATCATATTCTTGACAAAGATTTGATACTCTGATGGTGAATTTTGTGGAATTTTTTGTGCATCTATTGTATACCTGTTCTATCTCTGTTTCTATTAAAGCTTTTGCTTTGGAACTTTGCACAGCCTCTAGAGGAAGATTCATTACTCTGATATTGAATTTAATGGAATTTTAACCCTCTTTGGACTTGGAAAACTCAGTTGAATTTTTTTGTGTAACTGTTGTATATCTGTATTATCTCTGTTTTTTGCCAAAGCTTTTGCTTTGGAACTTTGTACATGAGCTTGTGACCATAATGTCAAATTTATTACTATGAAATTTTAAACCCTGTTTAGACTTGGAAATCTCAATTTAGTTTTTTTTGTGCATCTGATGTATAACTGTAATATTTCTGTTTCTACTAAAGCTATTGCTTTGAAACTTTGCACATGCTTCAATGACCATCATATCAGCCTCTATACACAATTAATTACTCCGATATTGCATTTTGTGGAATTCTAATCCTTTTCTTATTATCAAATTTTGGTTTAATTTTTACGTGGAACTAATGTTACTGTTAATCTGTAATAACTCTGATATTACCAAAGCTATTGTTTGAAAACTTTGCACATACTTCTATGTCCATCATATCAGCTTCTAGACAAAGAGTTTTTACTCTGATATTGAATTTATTAGAATTTTACAATGTCTACATTGATTTGCTTTTACTATCCAGCACTAGAAATAGTCTAGATTGGCAACCCTCCTAGAACTCTTGTTCAAATTTTTGAAGAGGATTAGACACGTAGACTAATTTTCCCATTAAAGAAATAGAGGATAATCATTTGTTTCAGTGTAAGATTGATTTATATTCCATTGAGTGAACAACAAAAGCTATATATATCTTTTGTTGTTCACAAAATAAAATATTTATCGATCTTACACAAAAACAAACGATTATTCTATTTCTTTAATGCAAAAATGAAACAAAATGAGAAATTTCTAGGACATATTTTCGTAAAGTGCGTCATTTTGCGCGTGATTGCTATGCAAGGTTCATTGTGACGTCACTTATTTAGCCCTGCATAGATGACTTCAGATAGGATGAAATGCTCATAAGCAGGGTATAAGTTTTTGATAATTTCACTGCTTTTTCTATTGTTATTTTGCGATAAACCACCCAAAAGCATTAAAGAAATAGAATAAATTTTGTGTTTCTTGTAAGAACAAAGCTTTTCTTGTTCACTCAGTGAAAGATAAATCCAGCTGACACTAAAACAGATAGTTATCTTTTATTTGTTTTTTTATTTATTTCAGTAATAGATTTCTGGTTCATCATCTATCTGGCAACTGGTATTATCATTTTCTTTTCTGCCAAAACTTGGAGTAGGTAAGTCCTTTATTCCTTAACCCTAATAATGTCCAAAATTTGCATAAAAAATTGAATTAAAGGGTGACCAAATTTGTGAGTCGGCATTTATTTAAAAACAAATCTTTAAATGTTGCTGATTTTTTTATGAAAACAAGAGCCATGTTGGACATGGGCATAAGTCCCCTACCGGCTTTGTTTGTCTCAATGTTTTCCCACGCCAATTCTATCAGGGACGTCAAAACCAGGTCTTGTTAAAGGGTTAAACAAGACTTACATGAGTTGTTGTCTCTGCTGTGCCCACTATACAATTCATGCAAGCAATAGACAGATGCAAGAAATAGTATCAATAACAGTTACCTTGTCTGATCCAATTTGTTTTTCTTCAGTCTTGTTGGTAAGAAATGAGAACTTTCACTGGAGGTGATTAATACTGCTGCATCACCACCCTGACTAACATGGCTTATAATTTTTTTTACATTTTAAAACAGGTTTCATCAAGTTAGCTTGCTTAGTTATTAAATTATTGCAGGATCCATTTTTTGCCATATTTTCACTATTTCTGTTACCATAGCAACCGCACTTTTTGTCAAAGAACAAAGATAAAATGATGTGCATAATCTACACATTGCCATCTAGTCATATACCAAGTCTCATCAAATTAGCTTGCTTACTTATTAACTTATCGCAGGATCCAATATTTTTTGCCATATTTTCACTATTTCCGTAACCATAGCAACAACAATTTTAGTCTAAAAACAAAAATAAAATGATGTGCATAATCTACACATTGCCATATAGTCATATACCAAGTCTCATCAAACTAGCTTGCTTAGTTATTATCTTATCGCAGGATCCCATTTTTGGCCATATTTTCACTATTTCTGTAACCATAGCAACCTCAATTTAAGTCGAAAAACAAAAATAAAATGATGTGCATAATCTACACATTGCCATCTAGTCATATACCAACTTTCATCAAAAACGCTTGCTTAGTTATTAAGTTATCGCGGGATCAAGATTTGAGCGGACGGACGGACGGACGGACGGACGGACAGACGGAGGGCAAACCTATAGTCCCCTCCGGTGTGAACACCGGTAGGGGACTAATAAGTTAAATTTTATTCTATACCATGATTGTCATGAGGGGTTTTCGTTATCCTAGAAACAATCAGTAGCTATTCCACACAGTTTATGTGAAGGGGACATGGTAATAGTCTCCATCCATCTTTCCGCCTTTCTCTCACTAATTTTGTCAGGTGTATATCTTCTAGAATACAAATGCTATGGACTTGAATCTTTTACAGGTGGATAGATTTCATTGTAAAAAATTTCAGTGCATAAAAATCATAACTCTTGCTTGCTTATTTTCAGCTCCATTGGACTAAGTCCAGCTGGCTTTTGTCAGGGCCCTTTGTCTTTTGTGCCTCAGTGCATCAGTGTGTGTCCGTCTGTGTGTTAACTTTTTCTTTGATCGCCTTTTCCTCTGAAAGTCCTGGTCAGATTTCAACTAAATTTTACAGAGATGATTCTTAGAATATGCTCTTTCAGATTGCTTCTTTGGATTCTGATCAGGCTGAAAACTTGGGTGCTACAGGGTGTCAGCACCAAAAAAGGGGCCCTAATGGTGAAACATGAAAAAATCCTCTTCTTCGAAATTACTTGTCAGAATTCAACCAAATTTTTCAGGAATGAAGCTTAGGACAGTATGATTGGGGTAAAATACGGATACTGTCGATTCTGCTAAAAAGTGCCATGATGACAAAATACAAAAAAAATCTTCTCTGATAACAAGAATTTTTTGATGCAAATGATTGATGTCAGGATTGTTTTTCGATAGACCTCACTCTGATTTCTTTCTTGGTGATTATGTTGGGTTGTCATGGAAACCTTGGCCTCTAATTACAAATAGATAATGGCTTAGCTTAATTCTTTTAATGCATTTTATTAATGAATTTCATGAATCTGTTATGCATGAAATGCAAGCCGAGCAATACTGGCCCTCTGGGGCCTCTTGTTCTATTTCAAATGGAAGTTAAGAAGTAAAACCTCCAGTGTAAATTTGGTTGGGAGGGTGTGGGTACACAATGAGTTGTTCAGTGAGTTGTCTTTTTGTAAGTGTAGATTTACAAATAAAACAATGTTATATGATAAATTTTGTATTTGTAGGTGGAATTCCTAAAAATGTCCTAAGATTCCTGAAAAAAATCTCTGTACCAGGAACTGTGTTTTACAGGGTGAATTTGATTTACAGTAATATTCTGAACATCAATTGAATCTAGGTTGGCAGTTAAATAAAAACATTAATTGTCTTACTGATTTAGGCAAATTAGAAATATATGTAAGGGCCACAGGTCACACAAATTCCCAGACACTCATGATTACAGAGGTAAGCTAAACAAAAACATGTTTCAGTAATTTCTAAAGATATGCAATACAGTATGTGAAAAATACACAGCATATAATTTTTTGTCATTGGCCATGATGTACTTTAAGCCTTCCCCCATTACAATCTGTGCATATTTCAACTCCTCATTCCATCTACCATCAGGGTAGTTTTGATCTATTTAACCACCCACAGGCAAAAAAGATTTTTCATACCCCCCATCAATGAAGTAGAGGGGGTATATTGGTTTCACAATGACTGTCTGTCCAAGGAGGTGCCCTGTTGCTTTTGTGTCACATAGGTCAAAGGTCAAGGTCACTGTCAATTTTTGTTCAATTTTCGTTTCCAGACTCTTACTCGAGAACCAAGTGACCTAGAATCGTGAAACTTAATGAAAATGTTGCTTATGACTCAAGGAAGTGCCCTTTTGTTTTGGGGTCAAAAGTCGAGGTCACAGTCAATTTTTGTTCAATTTTTCTTTTCCGCACTCTAATTCATGATCCAAGCAACCTATAATCATGAAACTTCATCAAATGCTGCATAATTATGACCTCAATAATTTTTCTTTTTATATTTGAGTTGGTAACAGGTCTTGAATTTCAATTTCAATCATAGGAGAATCAAGAATACTATCAATGCCACTCGTTTAAAAAATTCTGATTATAACAATACTGTCTGAAAGTTTGTCAGAATGAACGTCTCAATGAAAGCTTGGTCAAGTTGGGTAAAATTGAGTTCATGGGGTCAAATTTTAGAAAAACTCTGTTTGCACTATAGAGGCCACATTTTTGGTCAAATATAAAGAAACTTGGTCAGAATGATTGTCTACATGAAATCTTTGACTAGTGGAATAAAAAATTAGGTCAATGGTCAAATCTTGAAAAAAAAAACTTTTGAGCACTAAAAAATTTTTTTTAACAAAATATCTTATCTAATGTTTTGGGATATTTATTTTTTACATATCCAAGACATGATTGGAATTCGGTCAAACTAGCAATTAATTTCAAATTGGTAGTTTTGGCACTTTACCACCTTTGCCAACAATGGCTCAGGGGAGCG
Organism: Fragum whitleyi; assembly: GCA_948146395.1. Taxonomy (NCBI): domain Eukaryota; kingdom Metazoa; phylum Mollusca; class Bivalvia; order Cardiida; family Cardiidae; genus Fragum; species Fragum whitleyi. The sequence goes on along the minus strand of OX411547.1, from coordinate 20,338,826 downwards.
CTTATCTGCCCTCTTGTGACAATCATTTTGCAAGCCAGAATTGAGGTCCAATGGACATGAGGGTCTTGTTGTTTTTCCTTAGAAAAAATGACAGCTTGAAGGCTTGTTCAAGTTTCAGGAGGACTTTAAGAAAAAGTCAATCTACTTGTCAGCTTAAACAATTGTTTAATGCAGTCTGTCCAATTGATGAAAGGGCCCATGTCCAATTGACTAAAGAAAACTTGTATGATATTTAGAAGATTCTCAAATATTATTCAGATGTCTAGAGAATGCAAAACAAACTATCAAAAGGGGACAGGCACATATTCAATTAACTTCTGATAGATCAAACTATCAAAAGGGAACAGGGCACATATTCAATTAACTTCTGGTAGAGAATGCAAAACAAACTATCAAAAGGGGACAGGCACATATTCAATTAACTTCTGATAGATCAAACTATCAAAAGGGGACAGGGCACATATTCAATTAACTTCTGGTAGCAGACCCTTTTAATGCACTTGAAAGCCTGGCCACCTGTTAATGAACAAATATCCATGGATCCATAAAAATGGACATGAGGTGTTGGAAATTTGTCCACACATCATCAAGACCTTAGTATTTGTTCATCACACATGTGGGCATGGACACTTGTCTTATATACCTTTATATCTTTTCATGGTTGTTTAATTGGTATCAGTGCATAGCCAAATATCAAATTGACATGCTTGGGATCCAACACTAACATTTTGATAGACAAGAAAGACTGAAAATGGTTTAGAGAACATAATTGATTGACATTTGTTCAATGTACAAGAGAGTCTGGAAAATTGTTCAGTGGACAAACGGGACTTGACAATTGTCTTAGACAATAGAGCCTGGAAAAAGGTTCAGTAGACTTTAGGAACTTATAATTCTTGAATGGAAGAGAGATTCTGGAAAATTGTTCAGTAGACATAAACTTGACATAAGTTCAAATGACAAGGGACCTAGAAAAATGATTCAGTCGACAAAAGAACTTGACAATTGTTCAATACACAATAGAGCCTGGAAAAAAGTTAAGTGGGACAAAAAGGACTTGATATTTATTCAATGGGCAATAGAACCTAGGAAAGGGTTCAGTAGGCTGACTGAACTTCCTTTTAAGACAAGATATTCTAAAAACTGGTGCCACTGTCATACTGCAGTTGGTACCGCATCAGACTGTCAACCTAGAGGTTCCAGGTTTGATCCCCGACAGCCACACTCATTCTTTCAGACTATTTGTCTCCCACAAATTGGTTGATAATGGTAGACCTATGTGAGATAGCAGCTGGAGGCTAGGAAAGGATGTGGTTGTTGTACTGGTGAGAGAAATACCAGGAATCCATTGATAGGTGCTCTAGACACTGCGATATACAGTCAAACCTGTCTTAGCGGCCACCTGTATTCAACAAGCAACCTGTATTAAGCAAGCGACCACTGAGTTCCCAAATAGAACGATTGTACTGGATTTAACCTGTTTTAAGCAAGCACCTGTCTGAAGCAAGCGCTTTTTCATTGTCCCTTAGGTGCATGCTTAAGACAGGTTTGACTGTAACTGAAAAAATGTTGAAAGTGGCGTTAAACTCCATTCAATCAATCAATCAATCAATCATTGAAATAGAGAACCCAGGAAAATTGTTCAGTAGACACAGGGACCTTGAAATTTCTTAAATAGGCAATAGAACCTGGAAAATGGTTCATTGGACATAAGGGACCTTGACTTTCGTTCAATAGACAAAATATTGTAGAAAATGGCTTAGTGAAAATAAGGGTCTTTAAGGGATAAGAGAGCCGCGGAAATAGCGCAGTTGGTAGCGCGCCGGACTTCTAATCCAGGGGTCTTTATTCGCACGGGTTCGATCCCCGGCCGCGGCACTTATCCTTTCCGACTATTTGTCTTCCACCAATGGGTAGATAATCGTAAAAATGTTTCTTTTAATATAGGGTCCTTGACATTGTTCAATGAACAGTTGGCCTTTGCCATTTATACAGTGTTTTGTGAGCCACAACTTATGTTGAATGGACAAAGCACCAGGAATTGTGTGCTCCAGAAAGGGGGGCATAAAGGATTTTTTAATTTTCGGGTGGACCTTGACATTAAGTCAGTGTACATGTTAGCTGCACCAATAGTTCACTGGACTTAACAGCCAGGACACTTGTCCAATGGATCTAAGGGCACTGGGACTAGTCCAATTGACTTGAGTACCTGGAAGCTTGTTTATTTTTCAAAAGAGGTCTGGAAAAATGTTTAGTTCTCAAAAGAACACTATAAATACCAGAATGGGCCAGGCCACATGCTCTATAACTTCTGGTGGCCAACCTTTGTCCAATGGGCTTGAAAGCCAGGCAACTGATTCATAGAAAATATCCATGGACCCATGAAAAATGGACATGAGGGGAATGAAACTTGTCAACTGGTCAGGAATTCCTTAGTTCTTGTTCAACAGACATGTGCACATGGACACTTGTTTAATAAACCTGTATGTTTCTTCACTTTTTAAGTTGGTTTCAGACCCAGTCAATTATCAAATAGACATGCTAGGGACTGGACAATACCATTTCAATGACAAGAGATCCTGGAAAATGGTTCAGATAACATAAAGTACTAGACATTTGTTGATTGTAAAAGTTAACCTGGAAAATGGTTCATTTTGGCAAAATGCTTCATTAGACATATTAAAGTACGGTAAATTTCCTAAAATTTCGTATACCCTTATAGTTTGTATACCCCCTTTCTAGGAAAAAAATAATTTCAAAAAATCTCCAAAATTTCGAAGTTTTTGTCAAAAGAAATAATGACTTTTCCAAAATTTCGTACACTAGACATTTTAACAAGTATAATTTTCCAAAATTTCGAAGAAAAAAAAATGTTCAAAAAGACCAGTAAAAGACGTAAATACCTCTCGACATCAAAATCAATAAAAGACTTGCGCGTTATTTGAAAACAATTCCATTCCAGGGATATGATATAATGCTTGACACGGTCAATATTGTGAAGGAATGCTTTCAATTTCAAAAAATAATAATAATAAATGGAGAGTTATCACGCGGCAATGTACGAAAGGATTAAAAGTAAAGACTTGACTTCTTAATTATTAGTCCTCCACCAGTTGGGGGACTATAGGTTTGCTTGATTCTGTCTGTCCGTCCGTCCGTCTGTCTGTCCGCCCATCTGTCTGTCTGTCCGTCACACTTTTGTCCGGGCTATATCTTCTAAACCATATGTGCTAGCAACTTCAAACTTTGTACACTTATAGATCTCATTGAGAATAAGTGTCATGTTCAAGAACCGTTACTCTGCCATGCCCACCTTTTGAGTTATTGCCCTTTGTTGTTTTTACCCTAACATTCTTGTCTGGAACGTATCTCCTAAACTATGTGAGCTAGCAACTTCAAACTTGGTACACTTGTAGATCTCATTAAGGACAAGTGTCATGTTCAAGATCCATAACTCTGCCACACCCACTTTTTGAGTTATTGCCCTTTGTTGTTTTTACCCTAACATTCTTGTCTGGAACGTATCTCCTAAACTATGTGAGCTAGCAACTTCAAACTTGGTACACTTGTAGATCTCATTAAGGACAAGTGTCATGTTCAAGATCCATAACTCTGCCACACCCACTTTTTGAGTTATTGCCCTTTGTTGCTTTTAGCCTTACTTTCTTGTCCAGATCATATCTTCTTAATTATAAGTGCTAGCAACTTCAAGTTTGGTACACTTATAGATCTTATTGAGGACAAGTGTCATGTTCAAGAACTGTTATTCTGCCACGCCCACTTTTTGAGTTACTGCCCTTTGTTGTTTTTACTCTTACATTTTTGTCCGGATCATATCTCCTAAACCATTGGTGCTAGCAACTTCAAACTTTGTACACTGATAGATCTTATCGAGGACAAGTGTCATGTACAAGAACTGTTACTCTGCTATGCCCACTTTTTGAGTTATTGCCCTTTGTTGTTTCTATCTTTACATTTTTGTCCTGTACTTATCTCCTAAACCATATGCCCTAGCAACTTCAAACTTAGTACACTGGTAGATCTCATTGAGAAGAAGAGTAATGCACAAGAACTGTTACTCTGCCACATCTACTTTTTTAGTTATTGTCTGTTGTTGTTTTTATGCCCCCGCATTGATAGATCGGGGGCATATTGTTTTACTCATGTCCGTCTGTCTGTCTGTCTGTCCGTCTGTCTGTCTGTCCGTCCGTCTGTCTGTCCATCCGTCTGTCCATCTGTCTGTCTGAAAACTTAACCTGAAAACTTATCCTTGCCAATATCTTCAAGCCCATTCAAGATACAAAGCTAATATTAAGCATGATGATAGATCTCAATAATCTGCATCCTCTGGTACCAAAGTCAAGGTCATGTGACACAGTCAAGGTCATCTGTCAAGGTCAAACTTTGAAAAAAAATGCCGTTACGGGGCATTTGTGTTTCACAAACACATCTTGTTTATCCTGACATTTTTGTCTGGACCATATCTCCTGAGCCATCAGTGCTAGCAACTTCAAACTTGGTACACTTATAGATCTCATTGAGGACAAGTGGCATGTACAAGAATCATTCTTCTCCGCCCACTTATGGAGTTTTTGCCATTGGTTGTTTTTACTCTTATATTTTTGTTTGGGACATTTTGTTCAAAACCTAATGTGCTAGCAACTTCAAATTTTGTACACTGATAGATCTTATCGAGGACAAGTGTCATGTACAAGAACTGTTACTCTGTCACGCCCACTTTTTGAGTTATTGCCCTTTGTTGTTTCTATCCTTACATTTTTGTCCCGTACTTATCTCCTAAACCATAAGCCCTAGCAACTTCAAACTTGGTACACTGGTAGATCTCATTGAGTAGAAGTGTAATGCACAAGAACTGTAACTCTGCCACATCCACATTTATAGTTATTGTCTGTTGTTCTTTTTTATCCTGACATTTTTGTCTGGACCGTATCTCCTGAGCCATCAGTGCTAGCAACTTCAAATTTTGTATACAGTTATAGATCTAGTAAGTAGGAGATATATTATAAGAAATGATTTTTTGTGATCTGGTGGTGGACTCCTGTATTGCATCGCAATACGACATGCACTTGTTTTAATTGGAAAGCTCAAATTTCTGGTCCATAATTTACGCGACTTACATAAAGGAAGAAAGTAGTGAAAGTGTCTGTATCATGATCGTTGGAGGACGATCAAAACTTGGTGAAAACAGTTCAAGTTATCTGTTGCTAGGATGTTTTGATGGCACACCAACAATATGCAATCATACAAAAAAAAATCTTGATGATTAATATTTAGCTAATAGTTAACTAATAGTTAACATGGACCGAGTGATGACATGATATCAAATTAGCGTAATTGAAGTTTTTATGATCAATAGTAACAGCGATTTAAGATGAAGGTGGCTTTTTGATTACAGATCAATGTTAAATCTGTGTGCAGTTCATGATACTTATTGTAATTCGGTAATCATTCCCCCATGCAAGCAGCGCATATTTTTTTATCACCCCCAATATAAATAAAATTCCGAGAAATAAAAGTACACAGTTGCGTTTTCAAATTTTGAGAAGACAAATGCTTAGATGATAAATTCAATGACAGCTTGTGTTGATGACTAGTAACCAAACACTTTCAAAAGATCGCGTTTCAAGCCACACCTTCTATTGATTGACAGTTCTAGTCACATGATACTAGCCTAATTATGTTCAGACTCCTTTCGACCAATTTTGCACGTGTAAGCTAAAGTAACCCTACTTCAAAAAATTCTTCCCAAACGCCGACGTGACTTCATCAAACATTCCCCAGTGAACATAAAAGTCTCGCTTTTATCCTTGATCCCAATTATTGAGTCACATGTTAACCAATGCAGTTGACAAGTGCGAATAGAAAAGTGGACTAACAGATTATAATAAACTTGGAGCTTATGGAGTTTTGAACTCCTGTACAACAGATTATTTGCGTGTCAAAGAATGCTGTCTTTGACCGACAAAAACCAGTTCATTTTAAGTTATTGCTACTTGGTCTCCCACTGATGATAAGCATAACAATCATTGATCTAGAAGTGATTAGATGAAGGTTATCTCCATGGCTAACAAGTAGAACAGCATGCGGTTCCCCTCAGTCAAATTAACACGCATGTTATTCAAAGAATTGCAGAAATAAATGTCTTTCTTCATTTTACATAGGTAGTGGGTGTGGTGTTATGTTGAAAACGGCTTTGATGACAAATCAATGTAGATAACATTGTAGTTTTCCGGACGCCCTGTTTGCCGCCAAACGAGCAACTAGCGTATCCAAGGAGGTTTTTTTTTACATAAAGATTTTTAAGATTCCGTAAGATTTAAAACAGAATTTCAGTTGAAATTCTAAGACAAAGCGCGAAAATATCCTTATTAAAAACCTTATGAAACCTTGAAATTCTTAATCCTAAGAAACTCACCTCAGGTGTAAAAAATTTGCAAATGAACGTCGGTGATAAGAGAGGCATCTGTGATGTTAAGGACTCCCTCTTTTTCAAAAAAAGGTAAATACATATAGAACATTGAGATGCGACAAGAGCCTGTTACTAACTCCGGTTGACAAAATTATTACGTTCTGATCTTACAGCAGCCACGGTCTAAATATACATGTATATTTAGAGTCCCTGCAGCAGCTAAATAGCGTTTAGATTGTAGAATTTTTAGCTCGGCTGTTTTCAGAGAAAACCCGAGGTATTTTTATAGCCTCCGTGTCGTTGTCGTCGTTGTCGTCGTTGGCGTCGTCGTTGGCGTCGTCGTCGTCGTGCGAAAACTTTGACATTTTGTTATATCTCTGGTTCTACTGAAGGCATTCACTTGAAACTTGGCACACATGTTCACCATCAAAAGAGCAACCTATACTATCAAGGGGGATAACTCTAGATGCATTTTGTGCAAATTATGCCCCTTTTTCGACTTAGATTTTTTCCCACCATCCAGCACTCGACAGCCGAGCGTAGGCACCCGTAGGCGGTGCTCTTGTTATTGATTTACATTCATAATAGACGCGTATTTTTGCCGAACACAACCTGTGTCCAGTGTGCTTTAACATTTGCCAATTGATTTAAACAATTGTAACCTGCTTTTCGCAAGAAATCACGTGCAATGCGGAGTAGAATTTCTCAAATATTTGGCAAACGTTTTCATTTTGAACGAATGGGTGGTCATTTATCGCATGACGGATCAACATTAATTATGTCATTTCCATAGTTGAGCACATCTATACATTTCTTTGGGTAAAACATGTGAACTATTTAAATAGTTCTGACACGAGCATGTTTGTGTAAAGATAGGCATATTTGATGATTGGAATCGACTACCTGAAGTAAGGTTAAAATGTTTTTGTTTTCTCAAAAAATAAATAAATAAGTAAAGAGCATAGCCCTTGAAAAATTATCTTTGGGTAAAATATTGAAGTAGCGTGATTTATTTCGATGTTTGCCGTTCTTCGTCCGGTGACGTTGCATGTCGTCGTTTGGTGGCCATAATGGAAATGGGCTTTAAGTAAGACGTTGATACGATATAATAGTACGCATACGACAATTTCTACGTATCTCAAATCTTTCAAGGTGCTGTGTCAACACAGTTCTCTAGTAACAAGAAAATAAAGACCGGACAATTTCAAACTTACAACTATCGTCATTGATTGGTAAATCGACGAACATGGTTTAGTAGTCTGTATGTTGTAACAGATTAAAGTAGCGTTTAAAATGCATCCTAAAGAAAATATTTGAAATTGGTCCCTTTAATTTCGCACAAAATCTTAACGGCCAACGATGTAATTTTCCAAAATATCGTAAAATACACATTTTTGGCGGAACTCTTTTCCATTAGTTTGTAACGTGAAAAATGAAATTTTTTTCCATGCCAAATTTTAGAAAATTTACCGTACTTGATATTTCTTAAATATGCAATGGAATCAGGAAAAATTGTTCAGTGGACATAAGGGACTGGACATTTGTTAAACAGCATGAAAGACTGGAAAATAGTCCATGGACATAAGGTACTGGACAATTATTCAATAGACATGAGGTACTGGAAAATGGCTCAGTATACATGAGGACTTTGACGTGCTAAATAGGCAATAGAATCTGGAAAAGGGTTCATAGGACATAAGTGTCTAGACATTTGTTCATTGAACCTGGAAAATAGTCTAGCAGATATAAGGATCTAACATTTCTGAAATAAGTGATAGAACCCAGAAAATGGTTCACTGGACATAATGGACATGACATTTGTTCAATTGACAAATGGTTCAATGTATATAAGGGACTTTTAAAAAACAAGTGAGCCTGAAAAATTGTTTAGTGGACATATGGGACCAAAAATGTTATTATGGAACAAAACCTTGAAAAGGGTTAAGTGAAATTAAGGGACTGTAAGGGAAAAGAGAGCATTAAAAATTGTTCAGTGAACATAAGGGTCTTAAAATTGATGAAGAAAGAAAAGAACCTGGAATATGATATTAGTAACTTTACTCTTGTTCAACTGACAAGCAAACCATCAAAATGGTCCATTGGATAAAGGGGCCTTGACATTGTTCGATGAAAAGGAGGCCTTTGCAATTTATACACATTTTGTGAGCCACAACTTATGTTGAATGGACATAGGCGCCTGGACATGTGTCCTCTGGAAATGAGGGCATAACGGATTGTTCAATTTTCAGGTGAACCTTGAGATTAAGTCAGTCTACATGTCAGCTGCAACGATAGTTCAATGGACTTAACAGCCAGGACACTTGTCCTATGGATCTAAGGGCACTTGTACTAGTCATATTGACTTGAGTACTTGAAGGCTTGTTTATTTTTTAAAAGAGTCTAGAAAAATATTCAGTTGACAAATGGACATAATAAATACCAGAATAGGCCAGGCCACATGTTCTATAACTTTTGGTGGCCAACCTTTGTCCAATGAACTTGAAAGCCTGGGGACTTTTTCATAGAAAATATCTATGGACCAATAAAAAATGTACATAATGGTATGAAACTTTTCTTTAGATCCCAAATACCTTAGTTCTTGTTCAACAGACATGTGCACATGGACACTCGTCTAATAAACATTAATTCTTCTTTACTTTCTAAGTCAGGATCATTGTCCAGTCAATTATCAAATTGACAGGCTAGGGACTCGACAATAACATTTCAATAGACAATAAAGCAGGAAGTTGATATTTCTTAAAAATGCATTTAAACCTGGAAAATGGATTGGACATAAGGGACTGGACACTTGTCAAATAGACAAGAAATGGTTCAGTAGACATAATGATCTTAGAATTTCTAAGAAAGGCAATAGAACCAGGAAAATGTTTCAGTACTGACATTTGTTCGAAAGACAAGGGAACCTGGAAAATGGTTCTTTAGACATAAGGTACTAAATATTACATAAATGGGCAATAAATTCTGACATATGTTCAATGGATATCAGAGCTGGATTTGTGTTTAACAGACATATGGGCCTGGAAAATGGCTAGGTTGATGTAAAGGACTTGATATTTGTTCAATAAACAAGAGAGCTTGGAAAATGATTCTGTGGACAAAAGTAACGAAACATTTTTTCATTGAAGAAGAGAACCTTGGAAATAGTTCAGGAGACAAAAGGATCTTGACATTTCTTAAAAACGCAATAGAACCTGGAAATTGGTTCAGTGGACATTAGGAACTTGACATTTGTTCAATTGACAAAAAAAAGCAGCCGTCAAAGCGCAGTTGGTAGCGCGTTGGACTGTCAATCTAGAGGTCCCTGGTTCGATCCCCGACGGCGGCACTCATTTTTTCCGACTTTTTGTCTCTCACCAATGGATTGATGATCATAGACCTATGTGAGATAGTAGCTGGAGGCTAGGAAAGGATGTGATGGTTGTACTGGCAAGAGAAATACCAGGAACCCATTGTTAGGTGCTCCAGCCACTGCAATATAACTGAAAAAATGTTGAAAGCGGTGTAAAACTCCTTCAATCAATCAATCAATTTTCAAAAAATACTGGAAAATGGCTCGATGAAAATAAGTGCATTTATTGGACACTCAGATACTTGGTATCCTGTATCAGATAGAGGTTCTTTACATTGCTTACCAAATTCAGTTTTGTCAGAAATCTACTCCCTGTTTAAAGAGTTATTTTGATTTTTGGACTTTTACAATACAACATTTTTGCTGCCTTTCTCTTAGCAACCATGAATTACAGCAACTCTAAACTTTGGTTGGTCTATAAGCTAGATGTCCAATATCTTTCTTCCTGAATTCAGGTCCATGGGATAACTATTCCTCTTTAATGACTTAATTTATTTTCGGACTTAACATTGTACAATTGGAAATTTTAGACGCTCTTTTCTCAGTAGCTATGAATCCCAGTACCTTCAACTGGGTATGGTGTATCAGTAAGAGCTTCTTAACATTGCTCAACAAATTCATGTCCCTTGGATATCTATGTTATTATAGGAAATTGTCTTCTCTTTTTTTCTATGGAACTATTAATCAAAGCAGCTTGAAAAATGGTATGGTGTATCTGCTATATGTTTACTGAAAAGTCCACAAAATTACATTCCTATTCTCTTGAAACTTTCAGATGATGTCAGATTCCTTTAAGAACCCTTCATAAGGAAAGTTTCCATCTAAAAAAGGAATGGATTTTGTATACCTGACTGCTCAAAACAAACTTATCATGCTAAAATTCTTTTGGAAAAATTGTAATACAGGGCTCAACATTAGCCTCTTAGAAAAATGAGTCAAACTGACTCCCAACTAATCAAAGAGTCCAAGCTCAAATAAGGGAGTCCAAATTTTCATATTTTTGGGAGAAAATTGTGGAAAAGAAGAAATTGCTTGTAATAAGCAATTTCTTTTTTTCACGATCATTCCCCCAAAAATATAGGAATGTTTTCTTTCAAAATAATATGTAGATACAAGCAAAATGTTATTAGCAACAACTTTTGTATAAAAAAGATCTGAGACTTTGACAAATACTGATCATTTGTTTGTGGAAATATTCTATGACCAAGGAGTCCATTGGACTCCTAACTTGCAAAGTAAAGGATTCCTGTACATATCATTAGAATTCACTGGCTTTGTGATAATTGAATGTCAGTCATCCATCGTCAGATGTGAATAATTTAAGTGTTTCCACTCTAGAGGCCACAATTATGGTGCAATCACCATGAAACTAGGTCAGAATGTTTGTCAGGTCACAAGGATGAATCCTTTTGAAAATGGAAAGTATCCCTGCCTTATAACAGGGAGAGGGGCCTTAATGACAATATTCTAGTTTACTCACAAGAGGCCACAAATGTGGTCCAATCATCATGAAACTTGGTCAGAATGGTTGTCAGGTCACCAGGATGAAGCCTTTTGAAAATGGAAAGGATCCATGCCATATCAGGGGAAAATGGGCCTTAATGACAATATTCTAGTTTACACACAAGAGGCCACAAATATGGTCCAATCATCATGAAACTTGGTCAGAATGTTTGTCAGGTCACAAGGATGAATCCTATTGAAAATTAAAAGGATCTATGCCATAACACTGGAAAAGGGGCCTTTAGGACAATTTTCTTCTTTACACTTTAGAGGCAACAAAATATGGTCCAATCATCATGAAACTATGGATTGTAAACTTGCTGTAATTAGCTTTAAGCTTTGATTTAAAAAAAAAATGCCCATTTTGGGAAGATTTCATTCAGTCTGGTCTAACACAAGATTGCATGTCTTTGCAGGTTAATCCGAGTCCATAGATTATCTAAATAGTCTGAAAATACTGTCTGTCTACAGCTTTTAAGTTTTTGTCTCCCACCAATGGGTTAATAATCCCACTTAAACCTATGTGGCATAGTAGCTGGAGGCTAGGAAAGGATGTTATGGTAGTACTGGTGTAAGAAATACCAGGAATCCATTGTTAGGTGCTCCAGCTCCACTATATAACTGTATCATTGTTAACCCGTGTCATGCTGAACCCGGAATATTCCTGCTTTGACAGGAGGTATGGACAAAGATCAGCCTGCACATATGTGCAGTCTGATCTTAGTTCATACCAACTGAATTTCATTTTTAAGCCAGAAAGGTGTAAAACAATGCATTTCTGAAATCAATACTCACTCATATTTGGTAACTTTCAGGGCTTTAAGCACTTTGATTTTATATTTATTTTGCAAAGATTTTTTATTCAGCATGACAAGGGTTAAAAGCGACATAAAACAAACAAACCTAAAGCTTTGAATGTGAAATAGAAATATCATGTGAATAGTGTCAGAAAAGTAAAGTGTAGTATTTTGATAAAGGTAAATGTATTACCTCTGACCTCTTTATGCTGCACTACTGTGTGTGTATTGGATTGTGTATTGGAAATTTGTTGTGTATTGGCTGGGTTATCGTAGTTTTGCTGATCATTGATAATGCAAATCTTTTTATTGCTTTAGTGGATTGTTAGTTAAACCTTACTGATCAAGGAAGTTGTAATAGTAAAGAAACATCTGTATAAGATTGGAAATAAATTGTTTCATAGATTTGTCTATTTTAGAACTAGGTCATGTTTGTTTGTAAACACTGAGTCACTAAGTGGGGCAAATTTGACAGCTGTAGAACATGTACATTGGGTTGACAGAAATTTTGGTATTGAATGAAATATAGCAGAATGGAATATTGATACTGGAGTATTATAATGCCTCATGTGATTAAGATTGTAATGTTGTGAACTTGTTTAATTGGACTTTAATTTTAAACTGAGTTTAGGAGGAATAAAGATCTATTGGCATTTTGAAATTGTTTTGACATTGCAGTGAAAGTTAACCTCTTCATCAAGATATAGAATATATTTTATATGCCTCACATATTTGGAAATGACAATAATCCATTTTAAGAGACATCTCTAGAATTTCAAGTCATGTGCAGTGGAAAGTGGAAGTAGGAAATTTGCTAGCCTAAAAATAAACTGACAGATGTTTATCAGATAATCTGGTACAATGTTCAACTATCAAGGAAAGACTATGATGGATATATATGATACCCTTATTGGGGTCACATGGGCGGATATCAGTGGGACCCTGTATCATTGGGCCCAGTTTTGGGGGCTAGTAGACTTATTTAGCCCCTGTTATATTTGGTTGTGCAGTTGGTATGCAAGCCACAGGGCTTCATTTGAATGGTTGTTTCCAAAAGGACCCAGATTGTCAAAGTTTTATATTCATTTAAGGTGATTTTTTGAGCTTCATAATTTCTTTTCGTTTTCGTAATCTTTTGTCAAATATTTGAAGACAAATGCTTGTGTTAGTAGAGACTCAGTGAAAGAGGGTTAAAGATTGTATCAATATTATTGCAATTAAAGATAAGTCTATATTTGATCACACAATTTGGGTACTGCATATCAATGGCTCAGTGTGAAACAGTTGTAACTGCCTATATATTTATAGGCAGGTACAACTGTAACATGCTGAGCCCTTGATATAATTAATATAGCAAAGAGTCTAGTTTAAAATGAACTTCCAGCCCATAGTTTACATTCAGAAAATTATGTTGAAATACTCTTGACACATATAGCAATTCAAACATAATTGGATGAAATTTAATAAATCATGTATGAATGCCTCTTTGACCAAATAATGTAAAATGTGTACAAATATATTGAAATCATTGTCCAAAATATCATGGACAATGTCACAATTTGTAAGTTCAAGAGTTTCCATTATAACCAGTGTCTTAACATTAAAGTCATATAGTATATTTTGTACCATATTGATTACTGAGCATGAAACATTTGTAACTACAGTACCTATATTTTTATACGCAGTTACAACTTTTTCATCTAAACAATCAATATACAAGTATCTAACAATGTTTTTGTTCATTTTCAGGAATGCAAGCCTTCACTAGGGCATGGGGGTGTCTATGGGTGTTTTGGCCACCTATCCTATATACCATATACAAGTATTTAACAGTGATGTTCTTGTATATTTTCAGAAATGTTAGTCTCCACTACAGTACTGGGGTGTCTGTGGGTGTTTTGGCCTCAGTCCTCATTTTGCTCTATATACTCTCCAGATTTTTACCTCAGGTATGTTATCCAACCTATCTGTCCCATACTTTTATCCCTTGTCATCCTGCTTGGTTTTACTGAGGTAACCCTTGTCATGCTGAATAAAAATTGTAGTGCAAAAGCACTGGAAGTTACCAAATGTGAGTAAGCATTGATTTATGAAATGCATTGTATTACACATTTCTTGTTTGAAAATTAAATTCAGGTGGTATGAACTAAGATCAGACTGCAAATATGTGCAGACTGATCTTTGTCAGTACCTCCTGTCAAAGCAGGAATATTACAGGTTCAGCATGACAAGGGTTAAGAACTTTAATCACTTCTATGATTGTTCCTTTTGCTTGATAGCTCCGATGCCCCCATCTTATTGCAGTTGGTAGTGTGTCAGACTGTCAATCTAGAGGTCCCAGGTTCTATCCCCGATAGTGACACTCATCCTTTCCAAATATTTGTTTACCACCAATGGGTTGATAATTGTAGACCTATGTGGGATAGCACTTGGGGGCTAGGAAAGGATGTGATGGTAGTACTGGTGTGAGAAAGTAATACCAGGAATCCATTGTTAGGTGCTCCAGCTGCTGTGATATGACTGAAATAATGTTAAAAGCCGCGTAAAATGCCTTTCAAACAAACAGATTGATGGCTCAGATCAAAAATGTTTCAACTTTCAGGGCTCTCACTAGGGTTTTGAAAATAGGATTCCAGGAATCCAACTTCAGAAAAAGTTGGATTCCACACAAAAAAGTTGGATTCCATCATTATGAGGTTGGATTTTGTACCGTGCAAAACTATGATATTGAAACTACAATTTATTAACCCTTTACTACACAATCAAATGTTTTAGTCACCAGAATGGTTATCTAAAGGAAAACATTGGTTGAAAAGAAGGAATTGCTTGTAAAAAACATTTTCTTTTTTTATCCCAATGCTTTTTACATTTTTTTAATTCGTTTTTGGAGATGGGATCAGTAGCTGACAAAACTTTTCCCGGTTCAGTTTAAAACCATTGACTAGTACAGAAGCAAGTCTTTGAAACAGTTATATCTTCTTTTTGCCAGAAGTTAAAAAGAAGTCAAAAAATGTAATTATATTTATTTAGACTTTAAAAAATCTCAACATATACTGATAAGTCTATGCCATGATTCTCTTTGCAGATGTTGTCAATTGAGAGAAAAGGTTCAGAATTGATATTCATTACAAAAGATTGTATGTTTGAACTGCATTGGTTATCTCTTTTTTCTTATCATTTTTTTTTTCTTTAAACTGAAATAATTAAACTTTCCGAACCACCTGTCTCTTGATTTGTGTTCAGTTTTTTTGTTTTTTTTTTGAACTTCAACACATATCTGATCAATAGGCTGATCTGGAGCTTTCCTTTTTCGAAATACGTTATCCGACGGAATTAAGCACATGCACGGCGTTTCAGAGATTCACCGCTAGTGATAATTCATTTCGTATTTTTCCGGAACATTTCTTTAATTTAATGATTATTTTTACTCAAATTACTGATTTTCCAAAAGGTAAAAAAGATTCGGGACAGTTCGAAGGACACGGACTAATCATTTACTTGTTACAAATAAATCGGGTCGATTATGTTGTCTTTCTATTGCCTTCGTCTTATTGGGGCCCTGCTCGAATTCAATTACCGGTATAAAATTAGTGAATCAACTGCTCCAATCAATATATTAATGGTTCAAATGTTTTGTTTAAGCATCAAAATCGCCAAAACACATCGCCGGGCAGAGTCTAGATTCCATTCATTGATAGTCAAGCTCCGCCTACAAGGTTTACGAATAACCGATCACGGTTAGTTGTTGGCGTCAATTAACGCCACGCCTACCGCACCTGTCTATCGGACTTCAGATATGGCTATTATTGATTTTTCACGCAACAGTTAACTTACGTAAACAATCAAATACATGTTATACACAGCCGAGAGGTTATAAGTCGGGACCATGCCTTAAAAAAACTTGTCGTCCGGTGGAATCCTTTGATAGGATTTTTTGTCGTCCGCTGAGAAAAGTTGTCGTCTCAGACGACACTACTGTCGTTTCCGAGAGCCCTGTATAAATTAAACAGATTGACAGATAGATGGCTTATTTTGAGTATTATTTTGAGAAAATTGAAAGGAGTACCCACAACATAGTAACAAATGCCATGCAAATTTCAAAAGCAGGTATATATTTTGACTTTTTTTGTTTTAAAAAATTTCTTTTTTCTTCCAGAAATTAAAGACAGTATGCTACATTCTAATGGCTATGGGAACGTCTGCATCAATATGGGCCTTACAGTCTATTACAGAAATTGTTTCTGATGCTACGCTGAACAAACTACATCTCTACTGGCACTATGTTCTTGCATATCTCATTATCATGGGACTTCTCAGCTTTGCAGTCGTGTACAGATACGGCCCCGTAACGGACCCTCGAACTCTAAATCTCATACAGTGGCTGTTGCAGTGTATAGGGTTGATTTTAATTTATAATGGCACACAGATTCGGGAGGTTTCAGTGGCCCTGATAATTATCACATTGACAGTCTATAATTTTCCAAGATTTTTAATAACAAGGTTGTTAGATAACCAGTCTAGTAGAAATTTATGGTGAGTTTATTACCTACAGGTAAATTTGGTCAGGCCCTTTTTAATAAACATCCTACAGTCAATTTTTGCATAAGTCAAAAATTAAAGTTGCTTCTACAGAAGTGACCAAATATGGAATTCTGCCATGCATCATCTCATTGGATTGGTCTTTAGAAGACAATTCCATTGAGATATTGTAAGGCAGAATCTTAATATTAACCAAAACACCAGGTAGGATTAGTGATTTGGGCATACAATTATTTTTATACGCCGCCGAAGGCGGACGTATATTGGCGTCATCTTCTCCGTCTGTCCATCCGTCCATCCATCCGTCCGTACGTCCGTCCACTTTTCTTGTCAACGCAACTCCTCCTAAACTTCTGGCTCAATGGTCAATGTTATCACCTCAATTGGTAGATGTGCATGAAGGAAGGATTTTACGGTTCGCTGATTTTTGCCTGAGTTATGCCCCTTGATAACTTAGTCTCTGGGTCCACTTTTCTTGTCAACGCAACTCCTCCTTAGTTTCTGGCTGGCTCTTCTTGAAACTTGGTCAATGTTATCACCTCAATTGGTAGATGTGCATGAAGGAAGGATTTTACGGTTCGTTGATTTTTGCCTGAGTTATGCCCCTTAAAAACTTAGTCATTGGGGCTTATTGCCTCAGTTATGCCCCTTTAAAATTTAGTGTCTGGGGCTTTTTGAAATTGCAGCCTTGTGAATTCAACTCTTCCTAAGTTTCTGGCTGGATGTAAATGAAACTTGGTGGATGTTATAACCGAAATTGGTAGATGAGCATGAAGTAAGGATTTTATGGTTCATTTATTTTACCCTAAATTATGCTCCCTTAAAACTTAGTAGCTAGGGCTTATTGAAATTGCAGCCTTTTGAACACAACTCCTCCTTACTTTTTGTCTTTATTTAAATGAAACTTGGTCAATGTCATCACCATAATTTGTAGATGTACATGGATCAAGGATTTTATGGCTCATTTATTTCCCTGAATTATGCCCCCTTAAAACTTAGTGTCTGGAGCTTATTGAAATTGCAGCCTTGTGAAGGCAACTCCTCCTAACTTTTTGTCTTGATTTAAATGAAACTTGGTCATTTTGAATTTGGCTCTGTCAAAATAAGTAGTGTCTACAATTATTTTCGTGAAACAGCAGCAAAGTGGCGGCGTATTTTGTGACGATGGCACTCTTGTTTGTAAGAAGTTTAGTAAAAAGGGCCCCTGTTCTTTAATGCTTTTCAAAAGATCCCGTAATATCAGAGGTAAAGATAAGAGGGAGTAAAGCCAGTTTAAAATCTTTAATTCCTCATTTCTTAATGAAACCACATGTTCATGGAAAACAACATATGTATTAAATGAATGACATTAATAATTGTTTCTTCTGTTTTTGTGCAAGATCAATACATCTTTCAATTTGTGAACAACATAGCCTTTATTTTCACAAATGGCTCAGTCACTCGTGAAAATAACATCTGTTGTTCACTCGATGAAAGATTAATTGACAATATAACAGACAATTATCCCCTTTGTCACTTTCCTGAAATTTGAATTACAAATGGTTTAAGCAGAGAAAAAAGTTGTAAATTCATCACTTTTCATGGTCATTTTTAGGTACAGATTTTTCCGTCCAAAGATAAAGCTTCTCACAGAAGAAGAATACATACAACAAGGCAATGTTCACACGCGGGAGGAGTTGGAAAGATTACGAGATTATTGTCGCAGTCCAGATTGTAAAGCATGGCGAGTCATCGGCAGATTGAGTAGTCCTCATAGGTAAGGGTATGGGCTGATCCAGGAATTATTTTTGAGTTTGTATTTGTTTGTGTATTCCAGTTGAAAACACTCGTCTTATATTATAATCCACGATTTTTCCCCTGGCTGGGCAGAGCCTAAGTAATGGGTTAATGCACTTAAGGTTAAGGTAAATCGGCCTTTATTTATTATTTACTTCCAAAGATAGTCGACATAATTAACTTGAGACCGTAAAGCGTGGGTTGGTAACCAAACCCTGGTAATAATAGCTTGTCCATGCTGAAGTTAAGAAGCTTTGGTAACCCAAGGATTAAATGTGTTCACTTTCTCTAAACACATGAATCCTTTTTGTTTTAGGATAAAGTTATTTGCACGCATTCATGATTATTGCTGACTAACTTTTCTTGGATCCAAAATATTTAAAAGTAAACTTGCCAAATTACGTCAAGGCTAAGCCCTGCCCTGCCACTTCATTAAAAAGCAGATAAAAGCAATAATCAGAGCTAGAGAGAGAGGTTGGGTCTTGGATTTCAGATTAATATATTTTTTATATTGGAATTGTCTTGACCAGATGATTACCATGAATACCATTAATAATGGGTTTGTGCTTTTATTATTGAAATACTTTGATCTAAAATGTTAAGTACTGGCTCTATATTTAGCTCTGTTTGGTTTCAGATATTTTTAGTCTTATATAAATATATTTTCCAAGATTAAAGGATGTGTGTTTGTGAAGATCCTCGGTCACTCCTTTTGGCCTTTGCCTCAATAGATATTTAATAAATTAATATAGTTGCAATGAAATTAAAACTGTTATTAGGGTCTATATATTCTAAGCCGAATAAGATTAGAAAATGTCAGTAATCTCTTTTGGTACTTGGTCAAATGTTACAGACATTCATTTGAATGACTTGAAGAGACTATTTAAATGTGTACCTACAGAAAAGTTACGCCTACAGTACAGCCCTGCATTCAGGATGCCTAACTGTGCAAACTATTCTCAAATTTTACCCTGCTTTGGACATGCACTTACATGCAAAGTGGGGTATAATTTGCAAACACTATTTTGTTATTCTGAACGCAATGCAGCTGTGTGTTAGACCTTGTATAGTTATAACTAAGTATTGCATTTCTTAGCACTGGTTCGAATTGGTTTAAAAGAGTATTTTGCGAAACATTTTACCAAACATCTTTTAGAAATAAGCCCTTCAAAATCGGTATATACTGTAACAAGATTTAGCAGATCATCATGAAGATAAAATCAGATTTTGTAAGTATAAATTCTTGTCTGGATTTAACACTTTCCTGTTTTACAAAATTTTGGACCTGTCCAAATTCAAAGGTCTTGCAGATGAAAGTTAAAAGTGGATTTAATGTGAAAAATAACCATTCAGTAGGATAGAAAATAGTGTGGAAAAAGAAGAAATTGCTTGTCAGAAGCAATTTCTTCTTTTTTCACAATGTTTTCTCAATCATAAAATCACAGGCACGTAAAAAGCAGGGGTTAAACAGCAAAGGGTTAACATTGACTTGATAGATCTTATAACATTTATATCAGTAATGATTTGAAACTACATTTCTCTAACTTAGGGATAGTCAGTCTTAAATGAAATAAGTCCAGTAAACAATATTTTATTGAACTTTACATCTTGTAACCTAATATCAATGTAAGAAACTGTTATGTAAATTTTTTTGACAATAAAAAAAAGTTTAAGAAATATTCTGCATTCAATTAGGATTTACTTGCTAATGTATTTCACCTGTATTTCTGAGATATTATAATCTTTGTAAACACAGAGACACTGTTATGGTTTGTATTTCAGGTTTGCTGAATTCATCACAAATGGCAGCTGGCACGTCAGTGAACAGGAAGAGGCGCAGCATGCCAGAGATCTGAACCCACGCCCCGCAGATGAAGATGCTCATTCTGACACACACTCAGATGCAGAGTCTGAGCTCACGTTTATACTCGGAAACCCAAATATGAGAGTCACTGTGCCTTTATGATTTATCTTTTCCATCAGTTTCACATAAGTATCAAGTAAAGACTCTGCCTGTATAGTTCCGCAATTTTGAGTGAGTGATCAAAGGTCAATTTTGTCTAAACAGGTTTAGACAAATTTGGCCTTGGATCACTTACTCAAACTCATGGATCTTTAGTTTCTCATTATATTTTCCAATATAATTCACTTGATAACTTTTGACTGTCATTTTTAAGATAATCACACAGCTACTGATAGAGAGGGTTACATGGGTTAAACAAGTCTACCTTATAATCCATTCATCCATCCTGCCTTCTGTTCACAGACCTTTTTGTTTCCAGACTCTAACTTGATAACTAGTAGAGAAAGTTGTGAAACTTGATAAAATTGTTGCCTATGACCTTAGGAAGTTTCCTATTGATTTAATGCTCAAGGTGAGCTATTGTGATAGTACAATGTCCGTCATCAGTCGTGAATCATCCTCAATTTCTTTAAACATCTTCTCCTAAACCGGAGGACCAACCTTGATAAAACTTGGCAGGGATGTTCCTTGGGTTAAGCTGTACCAAAGTTGTTCAAATAAATGAAATCCACCCTTAACTTTCCCTTCACCCTTAACAAAAAGGGTGAAAATAGGAAAACTTTCAAAAATCTTCTTCTCTGAAACCAGAAGGCAGACAGCTTTCATATTTGGTAGGTAGCATCATCTAGTGGACTTCTACCAAGTTTATTCATATCAAGACCCCGGGGTCATATTTGGGCTCCACCCAGGCGCAACGCTTTTTACATACAATCAAAGAGCGAAAATCTTAAAAAATCTTCGTTTCTGAAACCAGATGGCAGAGAGCTTTCATATTTGGTATGTAGCATCACATAGTGGGCTTCTACCACATTTGTTCATGTTATTAACCTTGAGTCATATTTGGGCTTTGCCCAGGCTCATCCATTTTAACTCTTCTTAGCACGAAGGGTAAAAAAATCAAAATCTTCTTCTCTGAAACCAGAAGGCAGACAACTTTCATAGTTGGTATGTAGCATCATCTAGTGGACCTCTACCAAGTTTGTTCATATCAGACCCTAGGATCATATTTGGGCTCCAACCGGGGGGCAACCCTTTTTACATAGAATCAAAAGAGCGAAAATATTTTAAAATCTTCTTTTCTGAAACCAGAGGGCACAGAGTTTTCATATTTGGTATGTTGTATCATCTAGTTGACCTCTGCCAAGTTTATTCATATCAAGACCCTGGGGTCATATTTGGGCTTTGCCTGGGCGCATCTTTTTAGCTCTTCTGAGCGCGAAGGGTAAAAAAAGGTAAGTCTTCGAAACTCTTCTTCTCTTAAACCAGATGGCAGACCACTTTCATATTTGGAAATGTAGCATCATCTAGTGGGCCCCTACCAAGTTTGTTCATATCAAGACCCTGGGGTCATATTTGGGCTCATCCCTTTTAGCTCATCTGAGCATGATGGGTTAAAATAGGAAAACCTTCAAAGATCTTTTTCACTGAAACCAGAACGCAGACAGCTTTCATATTTAGTTTGTAACATCATCTAATGGACCTCTACCAAGTTTGTTCATATCAAGACCCTGGGGTCACATTTGGGCTCCACCTGGGTGCATCCCTTTTTACTTAGAATCATAGAGCTAAAAGGCATATCTGTCTTGCTCTTGGCTGAAATTATTTCATGGTTTTGATCTTATGTAGAAATTGTTTCCTTGTTGACATCTGCTATTTAATTAATGTGATGTCCTCAGGGATCAAAGGGACTCAGGTGAGCGATCTAGGACCATCATGGTCCTCTTGTTTAATCATTCAGCTCAGATGTCAAGGTCACAATTAAACTGTTCAAAAACAGAATTTTTATATGGACAAAGAGCTTTTGTATTTGTGTGTGTTGCAGGGGGGTGGGGGGTTATTAGTCATCTTTGTAAATATTCTAGTTATTCTTTCTCAATCTCTATATCTAAGGGACTCATTGAAATTATCTCATCTAGACAATTCAAATGAGTACACACAAGATATGGTTTCAATGAAAGATAAAAATTTTAGACCTATGTCACCCCCTCTTATCATTTCCAATGTTATCAGGCTGCTGAGTGTTTGCTTTGTATACATGTGAAATTGTTTCAGATGTCATGCATGGTCTCAGTTCTATATTTATGTATTTTTATACACCCAAGTTTCTTTCATGATTATCTCCCTTTCACTGCTGGGAAAATCCATAAGATATTGTTGTATTATGACCCTTCCCTTGTTGTTATTGGCATTTGGTTGCAAACTTTGAAGGAAATGCAGAAATTGTTTAACAAGCAATTTCTTCATTTTCCACAATGTTTGCCCATTTCTGGTTACTTAAGAGCCTTCAAAAAAAGGTTCTGACCAATGAGTCGGTAATCGTAGACATATGTGGGATTGCAGCTGGAGGCTAGGAAAGGATGTGATGGTGGTACTGCTGTGAGAAATACTAGGAACCCATTGTTGAGTGCTCCAGCCGTCGCAATATAACTGAAAGATTGTCGAAAGTGGCGTAAAACCCCATTCAAACAAAAAAGGGATTAAGTTCATCTGGGTTAAGTAAAATTAAACATTTTTAAGTCATGAACATGTTTTTACACCTGCAAAAGACAGGACATATTATGTGATCACAGCCAAACCCGCATTTAACCCTTTGCTGTTTAATCCCTGCTTTTTACTGGCTTGTGATTTTATGATTGAGAAAACATTGTGAAAAAAGAAGAAATTGCTTCTGACAAGCGATTTCTTCTTTTTCCACACAATTTTCTACCCTACTGAATGGTTATTTTTCAAATTAATTCCACTTTAAATTTTTGTCTGCAAACCCTTTGAATTTGGACAGGTCCAAAATTTTGTAAAACAGGAAAGGGTTAAGGGCCCATCAAAAAGTCAGGACAAATGGAAGTGAAGGTGTATCTTAGGAATATTCATGCCAAGTTTCTCTTCC
Source organism: Fragum whitleyi (assembly GCA_948146395.1). NCBI lineage: Eukaryota > Metazoa > Mollusca > Bivalvia > Cardiida > Cardiidae > Fragum > Fragum whitleyi. The sequence goes on along the minus strand of OX411547.1, from coordinate 20,315,504 downwards.
CCACTCATTTGGTCTAATTTCAATGAAACTTTGCATGAATATTCCTAAGATGCACCATCACTTCCACTGGCCCTGACTTTTTGATGGACCCATAAATGTTGGTTTGGCTTATTTTCTCTTTGAGATCTCAGAAAATCTTCACCTCCCTATCAACTGGACTTGTTTCATTGAATCTTGGTATGAATAACCCTCTTCTTAAATTGTTCCTGAAATTGTCTTTAGAATGATCTTCTTATTGCAAAAACCTGTATGTTGGTAATATGGGTAAAGGGTATGCAAGTAAATGGAGATTTATAAGTTTTTAGCTCACCTGAGCACAAAGTGCTCAAGGGAGCTATTGTGATCTATCAATGTCCGTCTGCCCCCATGGCGTCAACTTTTTCTTTAAACGACGTCTCCTCCTAAACTTATGAGTTAAAATCAACCAAACTTGGCAGAAATATTCCTTGGGTGGTCCCTTGTAAATATTGCTAAAATGGAAAGGATTTGTGCCATATCACGGGAAAAGGGGCCTTAATGACAAATTTCTAGTTTACACTCTAGAAGCCACAAATATGGTCCAATCTTCATGAAACTTGGTCAGAATGTTTGTTAGGTCATGAGGATGAAGTCTATAGAAAATGGGGAGGATTCGTGCCATATCATGGGAAAAGGGGCCTTAATGACAATTTTGTCTACAATTTCTTTAAACGACATCTCCTTATGAGTCAAAATGAACCAAACTTGGCAGAAATATTCCTTGGGTGGCCCTTGTAAATATTGCTAAAATGGATATGTGCCATATCGCGGGAAAAGGAGCCTTGATAACAATTTTTTGTTTACACTCTAAAAGCCACAAATATTGTCCAATCATCATGAAACTTTGTCAGAATGATTGTCAGGTCATGAGGATGAACTCTTTTGAAAATGGGAAGGATCTGTGCCATATCATGGGAAAAGGGGCCTTAATGACAATTTTCTTGTAAGAGCTCCAATTGCCACAAATATTGTCCAATCTTCATGAAACTTGGTCAAAATGTTTGCCAGGTCACAAGAATGAACACTGTTGAAAATGGGAAGGTTCTTGCCGTATCATAGGAAAAGGTGTCTTAATGATAATTTACTTGAAATATCAGGTGAGCGATTTAGGGCCCTCAGGGTCCTCTTGTTTGCAATGTGGGCCAGATCCAGTAAATCATTACAAAATAGCTTTAAGGAGATTTAAAAGTGTTCTTTTCAGTCAAAGTAAGCTTTTTGACAGTCTGGAGATATTTAAGTCTTTGAAGTGTTACAGGCCCTCTTGGTCCTCTTGTTTAAAGACAATTTTGCTGAAAATTTCTGAAAATGGCAGTGACTGGGGCATAAGTGTTTAACAAACTCAATTTGTTAGCTTTGAAATGTTGCAGTGTATAGATTCTCAATTTTATGTTTGTTGAATTGTTAGTTTTAATATTTATCAAGGTATATTAGCATGTATATTCTAATCAAATGTATATAATGTAAAAAGGTAGCAATCTCAAAAGTTAACATATCTTCATACCTGTGCATCTCTAGATGTGGGACATATGAACTAAGGGCTTTAAGGTTAGGGGGAAGGGGTCTCTGGCCCATAGTTTGGGCAGAAAAACATCAGAAGGGGAAGGTTTACTATTTGAATGCATCTTAGTATTGTCATATAGGGAATCATTTAGGTATACAAAACCAAAATTCAAGTCATTAATCTAGTCAATTGTTGATTTAATTCTTAAACCTTGTAACTTTTGCTTGATTAAAGCTGTAGTTACAAGGTTTTAGATTAAAACAGGCAAATAATCTTTTAAAGACAGAATTGATTACCAATTTAATCCTTGTCATGCTGAATAAAAATCTTTGCAAAATAAATATAAAATAAAAGTGCTAAAAGCACTAGAAGTTACCAAACGTGAGTATTTATTTCGGAAATGTATTGTTTTACACCTTTCTGATGTAAAAACAAAATTCAGGTGGTATGAACTAAGATCAGACTGCACATATGTGCAGGCTGATCTTTGTCTATACCTCCTGTCAAAGCAGGAATGTTCCGGGTTCAGCATGAAAAGGGTTAATGCAAGAAAGGACGTTGTTTCAGTTGCGAAAAAATGCATTTTTAATGGCAAAAATTCTTTGAGGGGAAGGGTCCTAAAAATGGCCCCATTTTTATAGTGAATAAACCTTTAGAACTGTACTCTTTTTTTTAAAAAAAAATAGATATTTGAGATAAATCTGACTTGGTCTACTGTAACAGGAGATAAATATGAGTCCAAAGATCAGTCTGCTTTCTGATCTTTGTCTAAACCACTTGAACAAACCCCATCTGTATACATATTGCTTCATTGTGGTGGACAAATTAAATCAAAACTTTGAAATACATGAAAAAAAAAATAATTGTAGTGTTAGAATCACAGGAACTTGAAATGCTACAAATAAAATATATCTAATGTACAGAGTTTGAGCAATTAGATATGGATACCATGGGACTAATTACTAGAAATCTGTAGGCCGACATCAAACCCCCTATGTAGAAACCCTGGAGCCGCCACAGCCTAGTGCATTGATATTTGATACAAAGAATTTCTATTTGCTCTATCCTTTCAGCCTTGAAATGAAATTGTTTCTATCAAATTTTCCGCCGCCACCATAGCACAGTTGGTTGGGCATAAGACTTCCAATCTGGAAGTCAAGGGTTCAATCCCCGGTGGCGGCAAATATCCTGTCCGACGTTTGTCTCTCACCAATGGGTAGATAATCGTAAACCTATGTGAGATAGCAGTCAGAGGCTAGGAAAGGGTGTAATGGTAGTACAGGTAAAAGAAATACCAGGAATCCATTGTTAGGTGCTCCAGCCGCTGCGATATAACTGTGAAATTGTTGAAAGCGGCGTAAAACCCATTCAAACAAATCTATCAAATTTTCCAAATTTGGACATTTCAATCAGTAATGTTCCACTGTTTCCAAGAAAATTTAAACAGACAGCAGGTAGTGTGTGCTAAATAGAACTTCATGCTTGTGAAGGCTGATCAGAGTCTTTACTGTATGCAGCGTGAATATGCCATAAAAAGCTTGAAGTGTTTAATTAGACCCTTGTCATGCTGATCCTGGAATATTCCTGCTTTGACAGGAGGTATAGTCAAACATCAGCCTTCACCTATGTGCAGTCTGATGTTAGTCTACACCACCTGTTTCTTGCTTTCAAACAGAATAGCAACTGGAGGCTAGGAAAGGGATGTGGTGGTAGTACTGGTGTGAGAAATACCAGGAATCCATCGTTAGGTGCTCCAGTCGTCGCGATATAACTGAAAGAATGTTGAAAGCGACGTAAAACCCCAATTCAAATCAAATCAAATTGCTTTCAAACCAGAATTGTCAATAGATTCAGTTTTTCAAATAAAAATTGACCAATAGTTGGTACTTCCAGTGCTTTTTGCCCTTTGATTTTGATGAAATTTTTAGCCAAAATTTATTCAGCATGACAAGGATAAAGAATGAATTATTCATTTTAGGAGATGCAGAAAGTAAATACTGATTTCATAGAGGTATGAAACAAAAAACCTAATCACACTGTATGAATATGTATGAGTGTGATTTGGTTTTTAGTTCCATACCTCTATGAAATCAACATATAACCTCTCTATCTTTTATAATTTAATATCATGAAGTAAAAATGTAAAGATTTGTCAATAAAGATACAGATTTCTTTCGGGACTACTTTTTGTGAAAGCTTACAAAACAACTGTGTTCTCTAAATTGTTTTGATTTTGGGGAATAAAACCAGCTTTTTAGTCACAATTTAAATTGGGGAATAAAATCAACTTTTCAGCCAATCATGTCACACAAAAATTGATTTTAATATTAAATTATTATGTAATAAAAGTTGAACCAACCAATAGGATTCTCATTTTGATATGTATCAAGGGGTCATTGTAAAACTATTGTTAGTGCAAAAGTGAAAAAATATGCACTTTCCAACAGTTTTCCACTGATCCCTTGGTATATTGTTTCCTTTTATTTATTATTGTAATGATTGTCTAAAGGAAATCAACTAAATGTAAAAAGATAAACCCTATCATGTAAAAACAAGTTGGTAAAAAAAAGCTCTTAAGCACTTGTTTTGAGAAATACAGCCCTGCATTCAGGATTACAAAACCATGCAAAATGTTTGCCAATTTTACCCGGCTTTGTACACAAGTGCACTTGTAAAGCAGGGTATAATTGGAAAACAGCACAGTTTGGTCATCCTGAACTCAGGGCAGAACATTTTATTATATTTTTGAATTGAAATATTTATCTTAAGACTAATATGTTTTTGAATAAATAAAGAAATAAGGTCTTGTTATATTTTTTGTACAATTAAACCCTCTTCTGGATATCAAAATTTTGGGTCTGAGTTTTCAAGTCTATGCAGATGATATCCATTGAAAGTGGGCCCATACAGGGTTAATATCCTCACCAAGATGTTTTCTTTAACCCTTTCCTGTTTTACACAATTTAAGACCTGTCCAAATTCAAGGGTTTTGCAGACGAAAATTTAAAATGGATTTAATTGGAAAAATAACCATTCAGTAGGGTAGAAAATAGTGTGGAAAAAGAAGAAATTGCTTGTCAGAACAATTTCTTCTTTTTTCACAATGTTTTCTCAATCATAAAATCACAGGTACGTAAAAAGCAGGTATTAAACAGCAAAGGGTTAAAATTTTAGAGAGCAATGTTTTTGCAAACCAACTAATCAATTTTTAAGTGTGTATATTTTCAGACAAAACCTGCCCTGCGTTCAGGATGATAAAAGGGTGCAAACTGTTTGCCAATTTTACCCCACTTTACATGCAAGTGCATGTGCAAAGCGGGGTAGAATTGGCAAACTGTTTGCTCTGTTTTGTCATCCTATACACAGGGCTGATTTATTTCTATTGCATTGTGGTTGTGGTTGTCATGCGAAATCTTTGACATAATGTGATGTCCCTGCCTTGAGTTAAGGATGAAACAACGTTTCGTGAGCGCTTTGAGATGATACCCTGCTTTGCAAAGCAAGGTATCATTTCGAAAACGCTTTGCTTACACTTTCATCCTGAATGCAGGGCTGGTTTTACTAAAGAAATTTACTTGAAAGGTTGCACACATGTTCAGTCTCAAAATAGCAACTTTACTTATTCTTTCAAGGGGAATAACTCTAGATGCATTTATAGATGCCCCTTTTTTCCACTTTGATTTCTATTCTTCAATCCAGCACCCAGCAGTGCTCTAATATGAAATAATGACAAACCCATTGAAAATACTCACCAGAATGTTTTTGATCGTGGGGTGTTCCAGAGGTCTCGAAGAATGTTCAATGGAAATTTTTGGAATTAGCATATGAAAAATGATGAGTATTTAACATTTAGGAATTAATAATTAATATTTCTATCCCATTATTAACCCATAACATGTTCAACAGGCTTAGCGAGCCGCTGTCATAGTGCGTAAGACTGTCATTCAAGAGGTCCCAGGTTTGATCCCACTCATTCTGCTGGAGGCTAGGAAAGATTGTGATGGTTGTACTGGTGAGAGGAATACAAGGAAACCATTGTTAGATGCTCCAGCTGCCACATATAACTGAAAAAATGTTGAAAGCAGCGTTAAACTCCATTCATTCAATCAATAGGCTTGGCCATACAGACCTGTATAATGTCAAGTGGTGTAGGGACATATTTTCATATTTAAGTTTATCACTTTCTGTGCTTTAGCACAAATTATATTAACTAACACTCAAATTAATTTCAAAAAGTTTGGCGTGATATTTCATTGCAGATATAATAGTATTTCGGGAAGTTTTCTTAGTTAAGACATGTTTCATTACTAGAATAAAGTATATTGTACCTTGATCAGCATAGGTGGTAAATAGAATGCAACCAACAGGTCTTTTAAAAAAAATGTGTCAGGTTAATTTCTGTAGCAGAAATTGTATCTGTGTGAGAGCAGATGCCCAAAAGCGTTTTCACAGACACCTAGTCAAGGGATAAGAATTGATTTGGGAATGTTGTTAAATGAATATATGGAAAAGGGAGTTTATCATACTGAGGGCAGAGGCCAACAAGGTGTAAAGTTTTTTAACTATTAATATACATGTAGATATTGAAAAAAAGGGATTTCTAGATTAAGAAAATATGCTTTTTACGATAAGAGTCAACCCTTGTCAGTCCACTCAGCCTGACCAGTGTCTGTATTTGTGCTCTTCTCATAATTATGGTCTCTTCATACATTTGTGTAAGGTTTCATGTATGATTATACAGATGTATTACAGAATTAGTGCCAAACATTGCTGAGTTGAGGCTGAGACTGGCTGTTTCATGCTTGCCTGTTAATTTTGCCTGGTATTTGGGAAGATTACCAATATCTGTAATGTTTAACCCTTGTTATGCTGAATAAATTTTTGCTCAAAATTTTCATCGTAATCAAAGGGCAAAAAGCACTGAAATTACCAACTAAAGTTCAATTTTTGTTTGAAATACTAAATCTATTGACAATTCTGATTTGAAAGTGAGAAACAGGTGATGAAGACTAACATCAGACTGCACATTTGTGCAGGCTGATGTTTGTCTATAGCTCCTGCCAAAGCAGGAATATTCCAGGTTCAGCATGACAAGGGTTGATATTGAAATTTATCCTGGGCCCCTTAGTTATAATTGTTAGTCTTTTTCCCAGCACTTGGTGGATAAAAGAATGAAAGAAAACCAATTTATTCATTTCCCCTCCAAATAATGGTTGGATGACAATGAATCTTAGGGGGTAGAATAGCCTCAGGGGATGTCTTGGTAATACTGCTCTGATAAATACCACGGTCCCGTTTTACTTCTTACAAAATTACAAAAAAAATTATTGTAAGTCAAATCACTAATCATACCTGGCGTTTTCATTCATTGTAATTGCAATATCTCATTAGAATCGTCTTCCAGAAGATAGTTCCAATGAGATGATGCATGGCAGAACTCTCTACTCAGTTACTACTGTAGAACAACTATAATTTTAGAATTATGCTTATTAAAACAGGCCCCAGGAACCCATGGTAAGGTGCTCCAGCCGCTGCAATATGTCTGAAACTTTTTTAACAAAGTTTTTAGGCTGATATATGCTGTATAATTGATAAGCACAGATGCCTCACTCGCTGGGACATGAAAAAAAAATAGATTGAGTTTTGAGAGCAAGTCTATAAGCTTAAGTTTTAATTCAATTTTGTATAAACTCGTAAACTTGAATACCTTTGTTCCTCCTTTGAATTAGCTGCTGTCATAGCGCAGTTGGTAGCGCGTCAGACTGTCAATCTAGAGGTCCCGGGTTCAATCCCTGACGGCGGCACTCATTCTTTCCAACTATTTGTCTCTCACCAATGGGTTGATAATCGTAGACCTATGTGAGATGGCAGCTGGAGGCTTTGAAAGATGTAATGGTTATACTGGTGTGAGAAATACCAGAAAACCATTGTTAGGTGCTTCAGCCACCGCGACATTACTGAAAAAAATGTTGAAAGCGGCGTTAAACTCCATTCAATCAATCAATCTTTCTTTGAATTGGTGATGGCAACCAAAAATTTAGTATCTACAGCTTTATTCATTTTAGTTACCCAACAAAATTCAACCCTAAAAGACTGCCAATGGTTTACAATTTACTTCCTAGATTGACTAGGGGAGATAATCAGGATACTGCAACCAGATTGACCAGGAGAAGATAATAAATATACAGGTCCAAGATCAATGACATGTGATACTGAGTATACAGGTTCCAGATTGACTTTGGGAGATAATCTATAAACAGGCCCAAGATTAAAAAGGGTGTCAATATACAGGCCACTAGATTAACTGGAGGGGGGGGGGAGAAATATACAGGTCCCAGATTGACTTTGGGAGAATATCTGATGGATGGATAATTGTTTACTCTAGTAGGATATCAGCTATAGGCTTGGAAGGGATTTGATCGTAGCAAATTGTGAGAAATGCAGGGGAACTATTTTTAGGTGATTTAGCCACAGCAATAGGACTGAAAAATTGTTTAAAGTGGCTTTAAACCCCATTATAATTATTGTAAATTCAGGAGGCATACTTGAATTTTAGATTTTATTTCAACAAACCTGCAATAAACTAGTGACCAAATAATTTCTTTGATCTACCAAACTTTTACCACTCTCCGTTCAATAACAGTGCCAGTATCAATTTGGATGTAAATCAGTTATTTATTTATGACAGCTTTTAGTGGTCATTTTTAGATTACAAACAACAGTCTAAAATTCCGTTGCTTCATCTACTAAATGAGTACTCAGAGTGATTTGATCGTAAAGGAAATCTCTTTGTAAGAAATAAAAACAGACATGTAAGTAATTGAACCAATGTTACTTTATTCTAGATTGAATAAAATGCGCCTGTCCCTTGTGCTACGAACTACTGAGAGTATACTGTATGTTGTGTGCACTCATTTAAGAATCATCTCATTAATATGATTCAAATGAGTACAATAATGATTTTATATTATAGAACTTAACCCTTTCTGTTCCATTGATTGTATAATCAAGAAAACATAGTGGAAATTAAAAAGAAATTGCAAGTAACAAGGGTTAAGAAAATCATTCAACATGCAGACAGAAGATTTCATTCTATTTTCAGATTTGCTGACTTTGTCGAGGGAAATTCGTGGCATGTGACCAATGATGAACTTTTAGAATACGACTCGGGTCCCGACCCAGCCCCGCCACATCTAGTCAGCGATGACGAGGACCTTGATAATGAGGATGATGATATTGATTTTATGTTGAGTTCTCCATGAAAAACAACCATTGACCCTTTCCATCTCTCAGGCATGGCCAATATTCACCCCACAATCGACAAAAGATATTGTGATATGAGCCTGTGCATATGATTTCCAACAATTTCAAATAATTATGCAAAGAGCAAAGACTCTGACCAGCCTGTGCATCCGCACAGTCTGACCAGAGTCTTTACTATGCATTTTATATAACATATAACATAACATAACATATTCTTTATTTCACCCAGTAATACATACATTATACATGGGGATATTAAACAAGAAATATTTCAGACTGAAGAGGATAGATATAGTGAGTAGGTTAAGTTCGGGATGTATGATGGTTAGTTAAATCAAAGATAGCCCCCTAGATCCCATGGCTTGAAGATATTCGGTTCCTGAGCGGCACCCTTGCCGTGCTGCGAAGAGGGGGCGTGCGAGCGGCGAGTACGAGAACGGGACTCTCGACGGGAAGCTCGACTGGGTTTATCCTCGAGAGAGGGTCGATCCAAACTGTTGTCAGACGTACGGCTGTAGTTACGAGATTGTCTGTCAGGACTATGGGGATTGTTATTATTGTGGTGTGCACGTGAATATCGGGGTTTGTGTTCACTGGTAGGACCTGTTTTGTTTACATGCTGGATTCGATTACCCTTCATAATTTTATCCCAAAGTGGAAAAGCGTCCTTTACCACACAACCGTTTACAATGATTTTAGCAGGATAGGCTAGGGCCACTGTATCATCAGGATGATTTTGACGGATCATTTTAAAGTCGTTCCATAGGCTTTTTCTGGCACTTACAATCTCTTGGGGATAGTCTCGATTAATGCTGTATGGTGTGCCCTTCAGTAGATTAGCTTTAGAAATGATAAGTTGACAGTCTTGAAAGTCTCTGAAAGCCACAATGATTGGACGATCTGAATCGCGTTTAAAACGACCTAGTCTATGCGCTCGGTCAATACAGATTGCGTCATTGATCAAAAGCTTGTCTCTTAGGAAAACATCAAGTTTATTTGAACAGACTTCTCCCCTTTCTGCCTTGAATCCGTTAAATAGAAGATTCTTACGGCGACTTTTGTTCTCGATGTCGACAGATTTGTATTCAAGCAGGAGCAACCTCGACTCGTGATCATCAATCGACGATTTGTTTAAGGCAACATTAGAGCTTATGTTTAGACATTGTATAATTTTGTCCTCAATGTTTGATAGAAATTCTGTGTTAGCGTTAAACCTTGTAAATAAAGCCGACAGTTTATCATCAGTGCTAAGTGTTTTAAAATGTTCAATCTCTATCTTACTTTGTGTATCATTGTTGCTTGATCTTGTCTTGCGCTTTTTGGCTCGTTGTTTACTTAAATCATTCAACGCAGAGTTTTGGAAAACATTACCGTCTCCATGCTGTCCGCCATTGTGTCCGCCATTTTGAAGGTTATCCATTTGATCCAAGAAATTATCCAATTAACCCTCTATCTGGTTGTAAATTTACCTCCAAAGTACTATAAAAAGGTCCATTCACTATTTCTCTAATTTGATGTAAATTTAAGTCCTTGTTAGTTTTGAAACTTTAGAAAAAAAACCAAAGAAAAGCTTCAGAGGTGAAAGGCGCGTGTCCTCATTTGTCTGACCGGAAGTAAAAAAAAAAAAAAAAAAAAAAAATATATAGATATAGATAGATAAGGTCTTGAGTTATCTATAGACAATTTGGTTACTCTATTTCTACAGTTTGTGGCTGTCTACACTGCTCAATGTTTACACCTTACGGACATTTCAAAATGTTGGAAATGTCATGCATAGGCTCATAAACATCATTGTCTGCCCCTAATGTGGGAATGATATGCCTAGGTGATATGTGCTGCTGGTGGTTCAGATGATTTTATGATGTTTCTGTCAAATACGATCATTTACCCATTCGAATATAAATAACATTTTTTAACGCCATTGAAGCAAAAGAAAATTAAAAATTTTGGTAAACGAACGAACTTGGATGCTTTACAACCTGTAAATGAAATAATTGATAATACTTAAAACTTTGAATGCAATAATTTTCTCCATTTTCCATAATAATGATTTCCACAGCTCATGTTTAGCGTGGCTGTTTCAGGAAACAAGGGTTTTGCTATAGTAATGGTGTCTTTGTCATTGTGCCAAAACTGATATTTTTTTATACCTCTGGATCTTTAACAGGTATTCACTTGAAACTTGGCACACATAATCACCATTAAAAGAGCAACCTTTACTTTCAAGGGGGTAACTCTGGATGCATTTTTGTGCAAATTATGCCCCATTTTTGGCCTAGATTTTTATCTACAATCCTGCACTTAACAGCCAAGTGTAGCACCCATAGGTGGTGCTTTTGTTTCTGCAGAAAGAGCATCTTTGCTAGCCATGGGTGATGCCACCATGTGTTCTATTCAAAACGAATAGAACATATAGTGGGCATCATCATTGGCTAGAGAAGATGCAGAAAATGTGAAGCATTGTCTTTTAATAGATTTTTAAAAAGTAAAGGAAAGCATTTGAAATTGAGAAAGAATATTTATTTGATTAACCATTCAGTATTTTATGTATTATTTAGTTTGTAGTTCTATCATCATTGCATTGTGTCTGCTGTTTATAGAAATGCTCCTTTGGTCACCCTCTTTCAGATGTATTTTGGAAATCTTAATTAGCAATGGAATTCTATGGGTTTGACCACTTCTTCTTAAATGGCAAATAAATTCTGCATAAAAAGAAAGATTCGTCAAATGATAAAAGAAGAATGATGTGTTTGCATTGCATTTTGTAAGCCGGACTAGCTCAGTTGGTAATAGCACCTGACTTCTAAACAACTGAAGGTCTATATCCTGGGTTCGAATCCTTGGAGGCACACTGACAAACTAACTGTCTTTCGGTTGAGAAGTTCAACCAAGGTCCGCAATGACAATGCTATACACCGAGCATGTTAACCCTCGTCATGCTGAACCCGGAATATTCTGCTTTGTTAGGAGCTATAGACAAACATCAGCCTGCACATTATTATGTGCATTCTGATTTTAGTCTACACCACCTGTTTCTCACTTTCAAGCCAGAATTGTCAATAGATTTAGTTTTTAGCTCCACTGGCTGAAAGCCACTGGGGCTATTGTCATGGCGTTGTGTCCGTCGTGCGTCCGTCCGTCCGTCCGTGCGTGCGTGCGTGCGTCCGGTCGTAAACTTTTTCTTTAAAAATCTTCTCCTCAGAAACTACTGGATGAATTTCAACCAAACTTCACAGGAATGATCCTTGGGTGACCCTCTTTCAAAGTTGTTCAAGAAATTTTGATCCAATGAAAAACATGGATTTAATGGGCGTGGCTAATTTCCAAATATGGTAAAAAGTGAATTTTCTCAGATTCTAATTAATAGATACCAATTAAATTTTACATGAATGATCCTAGGGTGACCCTTTATCAGTCTACCGAAAGTTATTGTGATCGGATTGAAAATATGCATTTTATGGGCGGAGGTCATTTCTCTATAAATTATATAGTGGAAACTTTGAAAATCATTTTCTCAGAATGTATTTGATGGATATCAACCAATTTTCACTGGAATGATTCTTGAGTGAAGCTTTATCAGTCTACCAAAAATTATTGTGATCGGATGAAAAATATGCATTTTATGGGCGGAGGTCATTTCTCTATAAATTATATTGTGGAAACTTTGAAAATCATTTTCTCAGAATGTAATAGATGGATATAAACCAAATTTCAGTCGAATGATCCTTGGGTGACTCTTTATCAGTCTACCAAAAATTATTGTGATCGGATGAAAAATATGCATTTTATGGGCGGAGGTCATTTCTCTATAAATTATATAGTGGAAACTTTGAAAATCATTTTCTCAGAATGTAATAGATGGATATAAACCAAATTTCAGTCGAATGATCCTTGGGTGACTCTTTATCAGTCTACCAAAAATTATTGTGATCGGATGAAAAATATGCATTTTATGGGCGGAGGTCATTTCTCTATATGTTATATAGTGGAAACTTTGAAAATCATTTTCTCAGAATGTAATTGATAGATATCAACCAATTTTCACTGGAATGATTCTTGAGTGAAGCTTTATCAAACTGCCAAAAATTATTGTGATCAGATGAAAAATATGTATTTTATGGGCGGAGGTCATTTCTCTTTATGTTATACATGTATAGTGGCATTTTTGAAAATCATTTCAACATCAGTAGAACCCAAAATATCTTAAAATCTAGTCAGACCTTAGATTTGCTATTTCAAGCCTGCTTAGCGACTCAAGCCATTCATGGCTTTCTAGTTCAAATAAAAATTGACCTACAGTTGGAACTTACAGTGCATTTTGCCCTTTGATTTTGATGCAAACTTTTAGCCAAAATTTATTCAGCATGACAAGGGTAAAAGAACCATGGACGATATCAGCAGTAGTTTCATCATGTAAACTTGCACTATCCCCCAAAATACCAAACAGTCTTCTTGAGGTGTTGCTCATATGGGCATATGCTACTGTAGTGATGATAAACAGAAATACACATGCAAAAAATTGTTTTCTTTACATAACATGAATGTTTTTATGCAAGCAACATGACAATTTAATGTTATGCACAAATAATGGTAATCTTAGTTTTTATACGCCCGTCGAAGACGGGACGTATTATGGGATCACCCGTGGTGTCCAGGCGTCCGGCGGCGTCCACTTCTTTGTCCGGAGCATAACTCTGTCACTTGAAGTCCGATGGACTTCAAACTTGGCAATTATCTTCTTCTCATCATTGCAGAGTGCAGTGCACAAGAACCATAACCCTACCTGGCCTATTTTTTGAGTTATTGCCCTTTGTTGTTTTTCAGACTTGAATCTTGTCCTGAGTATATCTCTTAGAGTATAATAGCTAGGATCATGAAACTTCATGGGTGTATAGATCTCACCAAGGGGGGTGCAGTGCACAAGAACCACAACTCTACCTTGACTATTTTTTGAGTTATTGCCCTTTGTTGTTTTTCATACTAGAATCTTGTCCGGAGTATATCTCTTAGAGTATAATAGCTAGGATCATGAAATTTCATGGGTGTATAGATCTCACCAAGGGGGAGTGCAGTGCACAAGAACCATAACTCTACCTAGCCTATTTATTGAGTTATTGCCCTTTGTTGTTTTTCATACTAGAATGTTGTCCGGAGTATATCCCTAAAAGTTAAATAGCTAGGATCATTAAACCTCATGGGTGTATAGATCTCATCAAGGGGGAGTGCAGTGCACAAGAACCATAACTCTACCTGGCCTATTTATTGAGTTATTGCCCTTTGTTGTTTTTCAGACTTGAATCTTGTCTGGAGTATATCTCTTAAAGTATTACAGCTAGGATCATGAAACCTCATGGGTTTATAGATGTCATCAAGGGGGAGTGCAGTGTTCAAGAACCATCATTCTACCTGGCCTATTTTTTGAGTTATTGCCCATTGTTGTTTTTCATACTAGAATCTTGTCCGGAGCATATCTCTAAAAGTATTATAGCTAGGATCATGAAACTTCATGGGTGCAAAAAAAATCATTCAAAATAACCTCAGTTCTATTCAAACCCCCAGTTAATACTTAGCAGTGTGACGGGCGTATCTTGTGACAATTTGGCACCTTGTTTAAATTTGTATATGTCATTTGTATGATCTTATGATTCTAAATGCAACCTTTAAATTTGTGGTTGAGGAAATATAACAATAATTGTATTCAGTACCCCACAGTATTAATAAATTAAAGGCACAAAAATCGTTATACGAGGGATGTTCAATTTTTATCCGGATTAGGTCTATTAATCATCACTGATTTTAGCTATGTGAAAAGTATACTCATATTAACGGAACACTTTATATGGTCAAACTTGCCAAAGCCTGAAGCAGTTGAACGATGTATATTCATTTCACACGCAAACTAAAGAACATGGGTATTATGTGGCTGTGCACTGTACATGATGTTAGCGAGGTTGTCGAGAATTGAGACATTTGGTGTTGTGTAATTTAGCTTGTCAGGACTCGTTATTCATAGAAGAAGGATGAATTCAGTGTTCCTGTAATTAAGCTATGCTTTTATGGTTTATATAAAGGTAAAATCGAATGGTATGACGTCAAGGTTCTCAGAAAGGTACCTCTTAGTTAATCACCTATATCTTCCAGAGACTCAGCAATTAACGTCCCTACAGTTGCTTTGACAAGTTTCTCTCTGTCCGTTCTTCCTCTTATCTCACGGGTCATGGAAGCGTCTTCAGCGATGAAAATTAAGCATTTGGAAGAATGAACTATTCCCTTTCAGCGTGACAAGTTTTTGATTTATGTCTTTCTTTATTTTGGTAGATAATGAATAGAATTATTAAAGATCAAAATTCCGAACATCTAGTAGACGTCGTCTAGAACGTTCCCCAGCCACATTTTAAACGAATATTATCGAAAAACTATACGGTCAAATTACTTCAAATTAAGACAAGGCATTTGTAATACTTATTTCAACAACCCACTTAATTTTCAAATGTTTCAACAGTTAGAAAAGAAGGAATATTTACAAACGAAGACCAAATATATGTGTTATCTTATCTGCTGCGCCGGGTACTCGTTTCCATGGCATTTTATCTGGCAGATGCGCACACGCTATGTTCGATAACTATATCAATTCTACTTAACCATATGTGGATTCAATTCCGACAGCGAATGATACCAAATTCAGTTTGATTGCTTTAAAAAAAGATTAAATTTTGCGAGGCAAAATCCGGTTAATGTTTGAACAACCCTCGTACACATGCATAACCCAAACTTGAAAAGATGGAAAAGAGCAATAAAATCTTTTGCTATTTATTTTTGATGGTGTAGTTATTTGCCCTCTTCAACTTGATATGTCCAATGAGGAGACATCACACTAGATTTGCCATCACTTCCACATGATTGCTTCCATGCTTCCCAGCTAGCAATTTAGAATGGAAGTGCAATAAAAGTTATAACTTTTCAAAAGGTCAAACTTTAAATCAAGCCATGTGCCATTTTAAAAGGTTTGTAGTGGGCAACCTTCAATGAAGTTCAAATTAGTCTTTCTGTTGAGTGTCAGGCTGTCAGCAAATGTTAAGGTTATGAAGCCATACAAATTTTGTAATTTGTCTGCTAATGCCTGACATATTGAAATTTTGGATAGGTTTTCTGGACAAAGGCATATGGAAAATTTGGTAGATTTGAGTTTTCAAACTGTGCAAGATGTTTGGAGTTCAATAGTGTCCATTTGATCTAATCTTAGTTGAAATGAGCAGAGAGTGCAAGGTTGTCTTATCAATCCAGGATACCTTACACCCTATTATTTCTTTTGGCAAGCATGAAATTGCCAGAAAATTAAAAAAAATTGATTGAGAGTCTCTGATTTTCTGAAAGGACCCCCTAGATACATACAACCATAGTTCCGTAGTATATCCGTCAAATTACAAAAAAACTTTTCAACTACAATTCAAAATGGTCAGGGTAGGTTCAGAATATATTCTATGAAATATCTGCAAGTACTTTTAAATCATAATTATGTTTATGTAGATGTATACTGGGTACCTTTTATTTTTGCTTGGTGTACTTTGAAAGTCAAATCTTCATATCTGAATTATGTATTTCTTAATGAAGTTTCACAACCTTACTAATCATAAACCATGCAGATTTTTAGGATAATGGGGTGAATTTTGTCTAGTAGGTGTACAATGAGTAAGACAAAGTCGTAACAAATTATGATGGATTGTTGTGGCTGTATAAGTGTGTGTCTCTCCTTCCTTCATTCCACCCGATTTTGTCTAGAGAATGAAAATTTAGCTTGTTCAGGGCATAGCTCCAACATTTATTCATGAATTTCAGAATAGCTTTGCCCAATTCAATGGGTAAGTGCGAAACAGTTGTAACTGCCTATAAACATATAGGCAGTTACAACTGTTTTGCACTGATCCATAGAATTGTTCTCCATCACTAGTGGATGTGCTATTTGAACAAAAATTCAGATAGCTCCAGGTTCAAGGTCAAAGCTAAAGGTCAGATGTTAAAATTTGAGTTACACAGAGCTCTATGTTCAAAATTATGCAGCCTCAATAGCAGTTGTCCTGCGACGATCACCTAGTTATGGTTGTTGATTATTTGCATATACCATTATGGTAAAAATGTGAAAACTTTGAAATTTTTTCTCCAAAAAGTGTGTCATGAATTTCCACCAAGTCTAATTGAAATGCCTTTTAGACAAACTTTATTATGAGTGAATATTATGATGAAGTGTAAAACATGGCCTGAGCGTATTTAAATATATGATAAAAAAAAACTTTTTAAGGAATTGTTTGATTAGTAACAATAACATTTCAAAGGCAGGATGATTAATTTACTATCAATCAAAATCTTATACAGAAATTTTAAATGGTTGAAAATTATAGCTTTTGTTTGCAGATCTTGTCACAGGAAGAATGTCAATCAATTCAGGGGAGATTAAAACCACTAAATGACATGGTTAGTGGTAAAGTTGCTTCCCTTGTAACTAGTGAACGACATGATAATGAAGATTTACTTCTGTACTTATGCTGAATTGAAGTCGAGGAAAAATTGTATTAGAATCAAAGTGCTGAAAGCACTGGCTGACTTATTTTGAGTCAGTAGTGATTTTGAATATTACAATTACCCATGTAAAAAAATCTTGTTAAAAAGGGAAAATCAGGTGATAAAGACTTTATTTCTAATTTAGGCGCTCAAGTACCTCTTATTATTCATCTATCTCAAAAAAAACCCCCAAACTTCAATATTCAATGTCTTGATTGCTGTGTGCTTAGGCTTATGTATTTCATGAGTATCTCTTCTTGTAAGATGTTACTTGTGGTACAAAATCATTTGTAAATGTAAAAGGACTAGGCTATATTTTGGGAATTAGGAGTTTGTGTATAAACTGGTTTTTAGTTCGACAGGCTGCAACCAATTGTCATGGTATGTGTCCAAAGTGCATCTGTCTGTGGTTGCATTCATAAATTTTTCTTCAAACATCTCTCAAACTAATGGGCCATTTTTTTCCAAACTTGGTAGAATTGTTTTTTGGGTGACTTTCTTCCAAAGTTGTTCAAGAAATTTTGATTGACCCCCCACATATGGGTATGGCAGGGTGGGTTGTCTTCACTGCAAATGTAAGTGTGGCAGGGCAAAGCTTATTTTTCACTTTAAAATCTCCTCCCAAACCTGATTGGGCCATTTTCAATAAAATTTGGCATGAATGTTCAGTAAGTGACCATGTTCAAAATTGGTTTCTATTTGGAAAATCTCTTTTTTGAAATCTAGAGATGTTAAAGCAAGTGGAGTGATGCAGGCCCTCTTTTGTTTTGACTGCTTGATAAAAACCTTTGAAATGAAAGAACATTGATTTTTAGCTCCACTGGCTGAAAGCCACTGGGGCTATTGTCATGGCGTTGTGTCCGTCGTGCGTCCGTCCGTGTGTGCGTCCGTCCGGTCGTAAACTTTTCTTTAAAAATCTTCTCCCCAGAAACTACTGGATGGATTTCAACCAAACTTCACAGGAATGATCCTTGGGTGACCCTCTTTCAAAGTTGTTCAAGACATTTTGATCCAATGAAAAACATGGATTTAATGGGCGTGGCTAATTTCCAAATATGGTAAAAAGTGAGTTTTCTCAGATTCTAATCAATGGATACCAATTAAATTTACATGAACTATCCTTGGGTGACCCTTTATCAGTCTACAAAAATTCATTGTGATTGGATGGAAAATATGCATTTTATGGGCGGAGGTCAATTCTCTATGTGTTATATAGTGGAAACTTTGAAAATCCTTTTCTCAGAATGTTACAGATGGATATCAACCAAATTTCACTGGAATGATCCTTGAGTGACCCTTTATCTGTCTACAAAAAATCATTGTGATCGGATGGAAAATATGCATTTTTTGGGCGGAGGTCATTTCTCTAAACGTTATATAGTGGAAACTTTGAAAATCATTTTCTCAGAATGTAATTGATGGATATCAACCAGATTTCACTGGAATGATCCTTGAGTGACCCTTTATCAGTCAACAAAAAATCATTGTGATCGGATGAAAAATATGCATTTTATGAGCAGAGGTCATTTCTCCATATGTTATATAGTGGAATATTTGAAAATCCTTTTCTCAGAATCTAATTTTTGGATATCAACCAAATTTCACTGAAATGATCCTTGAGTGACCCTTTATCAGTGTACCAAAAATTATTTTAATTGGATGAAAAATATGCATTTTATTGGCGGAGGTCATTCCTCAATAAGTTAAATAGTGGAAATTATGAAAATCATTTTCTCAAAATGTGTGTGATGGAATCATTTTTAACATCAGTTGAACCCCAAATATCTAAAGATCTAGTCAAAACATTTATTTTCTTTTACAAGAATTTCATGCCTGTGGAGCGACTCAAGCCATTCATGGCTTTCTAGTTAAATAATGAGTTGTCAATCTTTGTATCTGACATAAGCACAACGTGCGTAAGGAGAGCTTTAAGGATCACCCTATCCCTTTTGTGTTGTGCATTGTCAACTTTCATTGAACATTTTCTTCTCCTGAAAGACTAAGCCAATTTCAATGCATTTTTCTCAGAAAAGACCTTCAAACTATGTTGAGCAATATTTTACTCTTGTCTTAAGCTTAGAAACCCAGAGTGGAATGAAACCCAAATGTGATTCATGTACAGTTAAATTATAATTTTAGAAATAAGCTCAGTTCTATTTCATTTGACCTTCCATCCCACCCCCCTCATCTTTTTTAGTTCACCTAAGCACAAAGTGCTCAAGGTGAGCTATTGTGATCGTAAAATGTCCGTCGTCAGTCATGCGTCGTCCACAATTTCTTTAAACATCTTCTCCTCATAAACCAGTTGGCCAATCTTGATTAAACTTGGCAGGGATGTTCCTTGGGTGAAGCTCTACCAAAGTTGTTCAAATAAATGAAATCCACCCTTAACTTTCCCTTTACCCTTAACAAAAAGGGTGAAAATATGAAAATCTTTGAAAATCTTCTTCTCTGAAACCAGAAGGCAGACAGCTTTCATATTTGGTATGTAGCATCATCTAGTGGACCTCTACCAAGTTTGTTCATATCAAGACCCTTGGGTCATATTTGGGCTTTGCACGGGTGCATCCCTTTATCTCTTATGAGCACGAAGGAAAACAATGAAAAACTTCAAAAATCTTCTTCTATGAAACCAGAAGGCAGACAGCTTTCATATTTGGTATGTAGCATCATCTAGTGGACCTCTACCAAGTTTGTTCATATCAAGACTCTTGGGTCATATTTGGGCTTTGCCCAGGCCCAACCCTTTTTAGCTCACCTGAGCACGAAGTGCTCAAGGTGAGCTATTGTGATCGTAGAATGTCCGTCGTGCGTCGTCTGTCGTCGACAATTTCTTTAAACATCTTCTCCTCCTAAACCAGTGGGCCAATCTTGATGAAACTTGGCAGGGATGTTCCTTGGATCAAGTTCTACCAAAGTTGTTCAATAAATGAAAATCCACCCTTAACTTTCCCTTTACCCTTAACAAAAAGGGTGAAAATATGAAAATCTTTCAAAATCTTCTTCTCTGAAACCAGAAGGCAGACAGCTTTCATATTTGGTATGTAGCATCATCTAGTGGACCTCTACCAAGTTTGTTCATATCAAGACCCTGGGGTCATATTTGGGCTTTGCCCGGGCCAAACCCTTTTTACATAGAATCAAAGAGCGAAAATCTTTAAAAATCTTCTTCTCTGAAACCAGATGACAGACAGCTTTCATATTTGGTATGTAGCATCACCTAGTGGGCCTCTACCAAGTTTGTTCATATCAAGACCCTTGGGTCATATTTGGGCTTTGCACGGGTGCATCCCTTTATCTCTTATGAGCACGAAGGGTAAAAAAATGAAAACCTTCAAAAATCTTCTTCTATGAAACCAGAAGGCAGACAGCTTTCATATTTGGTATGTAGCATCATCTTATGAACCTTTTCCAAGTTTGTTCACATCAAGACCCTAGGATCATATTTGGGCTCCACCTGGGCGCAACCCTTTTTACATAGAATCAAAGAGAGAAAATCTTTTAAAATCTTCTTTAATCAAAACCAGAGGGCAAACTGCTTTCATCTTTGGTATGTAATATCATCTAGTGGGCCCCTACCAAGTTTGTTCATATCAAGACCCTTGGGTCTTATTTGGGCTCCACCCGGGCACATCCCTTTCAGCTCATCTGAGCACGAAGGGTGAAAATAGGAAAACCTTCAAAAATCTTCTTTTTTGAAACCAGTAGGCAGACAGCCTTCATATTTAGTATGTAGCATCATCTTATGGACCTTTTCCAAGTTTGTTCATATCAAGACCCTGGGTTCACATTTGGGGTCCACCCGGGTGCATCCCTTTTTACATAGAATCAAAGAGCAAAAAAGGCATATCTGTCTTGCTCTTTGCTGAAAAGGTTCCATGGTAGTGATCTTAGGCAATTATCTTCTTTTTGACATCTGCCTATCTAATTAATGTGGTGTCCCAGGGGTCAAAGAGACTCAGGTGAGCGATCTAGGACCATCTTGGTCCTCTTGTTACATAGAATCAAAGAGTGAAAATCTTTAAAAATCCTCTTCTCTGAACACAGATGGCAGACAGCTTTCATATTTGGTATGTAGCATCACCTAGTGGGCCTCTACCAAGATAGTTCATATCAAGACTCTTGGGTCATATTTGGGCTTTGCAGGGGTGCATCCCTTTATCTCTTATGCGGCCAGTGGAGCTAAAAAACGAAAATCTTCAAAAATCTTCTTCTATGAAACCAGAAGGCAGACAGCTTTCATATATGGTATGTAGCATCATCTAGTAGACCTCTACCAAATTTGTTCAAACCAACACTCTAGGATCATATTTGGGCTCCACCCGGGCGCAACCCTTTTTACATAGAATCAAAGAGCGAAAAAATTTAAAAAATCTTCTCTGAAACCAGATGGCACACAGCTTTCATATTTGGTATGTAGCATCATCTAGTGGGCCCCTACCAAGTTTGTTCATATCAAGACCCTAGGGTCATATTGGGCTCCACCCGGGCACATCCCATTCAGCTCATCTGAGCACGATGGGTGAGAAAAGGAAAACCTTCAAAAATCTTCTTCTCTGAAACCAGAAGGCTGACAGCTTTCATAATTAGTAGGTAGCATCATCTTATGGGCCTCTTCCAAGTTTGTTCATATTAAGACCCTGGGGTCACATTTGGGGTCCACCCGGTGCATCCCTTTTTACATAGAATCAAAGAGCAAAAAGGCATATCTGTCTTGCTCTTTGCTGAAAACATTCCATGGTATTGATTTTAGGCAATTATCTTCTTTTTGACATCTGCCTATCCAACTAATGTGATATCCGAGGGGTCAAAGAGACTCAGGTGAGCGATCTAGGACCATCTTTGTCCTCTTGTCCTTATTATGCAGTTGTCAAAAATTTGAGAAACATTTTGGAAAGGGAAGAAATAACTTGTAACAAGTAACAAGCAACTTCTTCTTTTTTCACAATGTTACTTCCAAAAAGAAAGATGTCCTGCACCCTACAATTCTAGGGCTTTTGGTGCTTTAATATGAGAGCTGTGTTGGAAGACAATTTTAATTCAGAATGACATTGGTTATTCTGCGTTATTATTCAACTGGTAGGGTGTGGCTTAGCGGTGATGTAATTAGGCTAGTATACTTTTCAACAGTTTAGGTTCTTTTAAAAGTTCACCCACAATTCTCGTAAAGGCATGTAAACAAATGTGCTGAGAGAAAGTTAACACATTTCATTATTTGGTTACAAATCCTCGTATCATCATCTTGTCCAAGCTGAAGTTACGAGGGTTTGGTTGCCAACCTTCAATTTAAAGAATTTTGATTATTTATAAAACTGTGTAATTATTTATTAAAGCTAATTTACCTTAACCTAAAATATAATAAACCGATACTTAGGCTCCACCCTGCCAGGAAAAAAATCTTGGATTATAACATGAAACTTATGTGTGTTTATTATCACAGGAGCTATCCATACTGTCAAGATAGATAGCTGGATTGATTTAATGGAGTTTAACGCGGCTTTCAACATATTTTCCTTGGTGGCTGGAGCACCTAACAAAGGATTCCTGGTATTTCTCTCAACAGTACAACCATCACATTTTTCCCTAGCCTCCTGCTGCTATCTCACATAGGTTAATGATTATCAACCAATTGGTGAGAGACAAATAGCCGGAAAGAATGAGTACCACCATTGGGCATCAACTCCAGGACCACTAGATTTACAGTCTGACGCCCTAACAACTGCGCTATGACGGTGGCTAGATAGATAGCTGGAAACAATTTTATTAGACTTACAGTATTTCTCCTAATAAAAACTCCAAGAAGCTATACATAACATGGTCAGGGAGCTTTTATTTAGTATGCATTTTCTGATTGAAACATCACTTAATTTATGTCTTATAGGCCCCTTTCCCTTTGATGTGAGTTGAATTTCCTCTATACAATCATATAAATGATTGTTAAGAGGAAATTCATCTCAAATTAGAGAAGAAGTCTCAAAAAGTTCCTAAAATTTATGCATTTGAAGTGGCTTTTCTCCGCAAAAAATGAAGGGGAGCTACTATTATGGAGGATGCTATTATTAGAGGAAATATGGTATGTGAATATCTCACCGCTGGGTTTCAATAGTTCTGCATGCCCAGCACCCTTAGGGCAAAAATACCGAGATGGTTTGGTCAAATAGAATGCAGCTGAGGATTGGTTTACAATGTCTGAACTGTTAAAACACAGCAAACCAAGCTCATGGTAGACCCAAGAGTGGTGGAAAGAGACCAAGAGATGTTGAGATTTACTTATACCAACCCACCTGATCCCCAGACATGAAAAGAGGGACTTGAATAGGGAATAGGCAGCCAGGCCTCACCCTCAGAAGAGGGCAAATCAACCACTATTCAACTGCATGGAAAAGCTAAACAGGAGAGTGTAAGCCCCTTGGCTTATTTGATTGTCCTACACTTTCAGCCAAGGGTTCACCAGGATGAAGAAAGATTGATGTCAAAACATTGTGGAAAAAGAACAAATTGTTTGGAATGATGACACCCCTTCTCTTAATATTTTTGCTCCTTTTTAGCTCGGCTGTTTTCCAAGAAAACCCGAGGTATTATGATCACCTTGGCGTCGTCGTTGTTGGCGTGACAAACTTTAACCTTGGTCAAAACTTTTGAATGGTAAGTCATGGAGCCTTCATATTTCACGTGATTATTGCTTGGGACAAGGCCTTTCTGAAGGTACCAAGTTCAAGGTCATCAGTCAAGGTCATTTTTCAAGGTCAAATTTCTTTAAAAAATTTAACCTTGGTCATAACTTTTGAATGGTAATTCATAGAGCCTTCATATTTCACATGACTATTGCTTGGGACAAGACCTTTCTGTAGGTACCAAGTTCAAGGTCATCAGTCAAGGTCATTTTTTAAGGTCAAATCTCTTTAAAAAAAAATAACCTTGGTCATAACTTTTGAATGGTAAGTCAAAGAGCCTTCACATTTCACATGATCATTGCTTGGTACAAGACCTATCTGTTGGTACCAAGTTCAAGGTCATCTGTCAAGGTCTAGGTCATTTTTCAAGGTCAATTTTTTTTAAAGAATTTAACCTTGGTCATAACTTTTGAATGGTAAGTTAAATAGCCTTCATATTTTACATGATCCTTGCTTGGGACAAGACCTTTCTGAGGTACTAAGTTCAAGGTCATCAGTCAAGGTCAAGGTCATTTTTCAAAGTCAATTTTATTTGAAAAAAATTAACCTTGGTCATAATTTTTGAATGGTTGAAAGAGCCTTCATATTTCAAATGATCATTGCTTGGTACAAGACTTTTCTGTAGGTATCAAGTTCATATATTTGCATTTGCCTAAGAAATAATTAACAGTTGAGCGTTGGTACGCATTTGCGGTGCTCTTGTTGGCACTTGTGTTCTCTGCTTAAGCCAGCAGAATCTTTTTTATGGTGACTTATCTCAAATTATGTCATCTCACAATGAGTTTATGTTGCAACCAAGTGGTACACCTGTCATAGCATTTGTATGTACAAATCCATTTGTTGATGTCATATGGTAAAATTTCTATGGTTCAATGCAAAAGAGTTGTAACTGCTTATATACTTAAAGGGAAAGCTACAACTGTGCTGGGCTGAACAATTGATATGTGAAAATGAAGGTCAAGACAGGGTTAGTGCTATCTTCAAATGGACAAAACTTCTAAAGAATGTATTGTTTCTGGTTGTTTACTGTTCCGCATACCTCTTGTTGATGGATCCAATCATATGATCAATATTAATATTAATATTGGATCAGTTATTTTAGCCTGTGCATGAGATTTTGAACAATTTCAAAAATGTGCAAAGCAAAGACTCTGACCAGCCTGTGCATCTGCACAGCCTGACCAGAGTCAAACTATGCAATTAGTAGATAGATAAGGTCTCAAAGAATATGTTGACCATCAGGTATCTTTATATTTACAGGTTTTGGCTTTCTACGCTTCTCAATGTTTGTACCTCACACACATTTCAAATTGTTGGAAATCTCACACGCTCATTTTATCAGTCTTCAATTTCATCCACATGTGCGCAATAATATTGACAATATAGTAGACTGACAATATTAATGACCATTTGTAGGAAATAATTTAAAAGATTGATTCTTTTTGTTTTAATATTGTTTGAAATAATCTTTAAAATGCAATATGCTACCTTGTTCACAAAGCAGACCAGCAGCCCACATTTTGTTCTGATGATAAATTGGCCCTTCAAAAGTTGAAAGTTTACCCCACTTTGCATGCCAGTGCTCTAGTCCAGCAGGTATCATTTAGTGAAAGTTTCATTGATGTTTTGTTTTGAACACAAGGCTGTCGTATACAAGTCTACTCATTTAGGTGATGGAAACAGTTTTGTTAAAAAAGGGTATAAATGTCTTTGGTTGAAAGAGGTCACAGACAATAAGTACATGAGAATGCAATTTGAAATGAAATATCAAGTACATTGTAATGCCAGAGATATCACAAAATGTGAATTTCTCACTTCGATGAAGACAGCACCAATCCATCAGGTTTTCTTTAAAATAAAACGGCTTTTTGAAATTAAGGTACCTTTGAGATCCCTCCGTAATGGATGATTAATGCTCCTAATAAAGCTGGCTTGCAATAAATGATAGGACAAACTCTGCCCTGCTTGGCGGATGACAAAATGGTGCAAACTGTTTGCAAATTATATCCTGCTTTGTACACATACATGTGCAAAGCAGATATAATTTGCAAACAGTTTTTAGCTCCAAAGGCCAGCGAGCTATTGTCATGGCGAGGTGTCCGTCGTCTGTCCGTGCGTGCGTGCCTAAACTTTTCTTTAAACATCTTCTCCTGAACAAATGGGTGGATTTTGAGGAAACTTGGACAGAAAGTTACTTGGGAAACCCTCTTTTAAAGTTGTTCAAGAAATTTGGATTGACCCCCCCAAATATGGGCGTGGCAGGGCGGGGCTTATTTTGACCCCGAAATCTTTGAATGACATCTCCTGAACCATTAGGCCAATTTTACTGAAACTTTACCAGAATGTTCCTTGGGTGACCCTCTTCTAAAAATGTTCAATAAATTAGGATTGACCACCAAATATGGGCGTGGCAGGGCGGGGCTTATTTTGACCCCAAAAATTTTGAATGACATCTCCTGAACCATTGGGCCAATTTTAATGAAACTTTACCAGAATGTTCCTTGGGTGACCCTCTTTTAAAGTTGTTCAAGAAATTTGGATTGACCCTCAAATATGTGCGTGGCAGGGCGGGGCTTATTTTGACCCCGAAATGTTTGAATGAAATCCTCTCTTGAACCATGGGGCTGATTTCATTGAAACTTTACCAGAATGTTCATTTGGTGACCCTCTTCTAAAGTTGTTCAAGAAATTTGGATTGACCCCCAAATATGGGCGTGGCAGGGCGGGGCTTATTTTGACCCCGAAATGTTTGGATGACATCTCCTCCTGAACCATTTGGCCGATTTCAATGAAACTTTACCAGAATGTTCCTTGGGTGAACCTCTTCTAAAGTTGTTCAAGAAATTTGGATTTGATGAGATCCACTGGATCAATAAAATTTAGGTGAGGGGTTTAGGGCCATGCTGGTCCTCTTGTTTCAAAGTGATATCTAAATAGTTTTCTTCCTTGTAATTTTACATATTAGCTAACTAAGTTCATTACTTCATAAGTCAGTTTCAACCTAGAAAAAGTAAATTTTCCTTCTGGATGCTGTTCACTTTCATTACCT
This sequence comes from Fragum whitleyi, assembly GCA_948146395.1. Taxonomy (NCBI): domain Eukaryota; kingdom Metazoa; phylum Mollusca; class Bivalvia; order Cardiida; family Cardiidae; genus Fragum; species Fragum whitleyi. Next base: position 20,288,443 of record OX411547.1, on the reverse strand, counting down.
TCTATTTTCAATATCCCTCTTTCAAATCTTGAGATTTTTAAGCCAGTGGAGCAATACAGGCCCTCTTGGGCCTCTTGTTCATCATAAACGCAGGGCTAATTGATAAACAGACCAATTATTTTATACCTAGGTATTAATTTTCCTCGTACTCTTCTTGGGGTCGGTATTCTGCATTATTATTCACCTTGCAGGGCATGGCTTAGCTGTGACGTTGGCCTCGACATAGTGCAGTTAGTAGTGCGTTGGACTGTCAATCAAAAGGTCTGGTGCGGCATGCAATCTTTCTGACTATTTGCCTCTCATCAATTGGTTGATAATCGAAGACCTATGTGGGATAGCTGCTGGAGGCCAAGAAAGGAAGTAATAGTAGTACTGGTGTGAAATATACAAGGAATCAATTGTTAGGTGTGTCAGCCATTGCATTATAACTGAAAGATTGTTTAAAAAGGCATATAATTTTAACATTCAAACAAACAGACTTAGCCGTGGCATAATATGGCAAGTTTATACTTCAATATTTTTAGTTCTTTCAAAAGTTGGTTGACAATTATTGAAAACGTGTGTATAACTTTATCATAAACTATACAGTTTAACAAGTTTACGTAAAATTTGAACACATTTCATCATTGGGCTACCAATTCCTAGTAGCTGAAGTTAAGATGTTTTGGTTAACCATCTACGATTTAAAGATTCAAGATATATATGTAGACTCTTTATACAAGTGAGTAGATATTGTAAAAAGCTGATTTACCTTTACCTTTGATGAATGGCCAGCTACTTAAGCCCTGCCCTGGCAGGGCAAATATCTTGGATTATAAATAATGGCCAAGACAACAAACCTAGTCTTTATTCGTCTTATTTAATGTGTTACAATAAAATACAATGATGTTTATAGTTTCCCTAGCACCCATGAAAGTTCTGGCCACAAATACTTGCATAGTCTTATTGCTAACTTTGAATCCTTTGTTATACAACGATACTCATTTTCACTTGAAATTTGTCATCCCTGAACAGAGAAACACTTAGCACTTTCCTTTTTTCAAAATTTTGGACCTGTCCAAATTCAAAGGTTTTGCAGACGAAAATTTAAAGTGGATTTAATTTGAAAAATAACCATTCAGTAGGGTAGAAAATGGTGTGAAAAAAGAAGAAATTGCTTGTCAGAAGCAATTTCTTCTTTTTTCACAATGTTTTCTCAATCATAAAATCACAGGCACATAAAAAGCAGGAATTAAGCAGCAAAGGGTTAATACATGTATTTCATGAGTCCTAAAAGCAGATATGATAATACCTAATACACTTCTTGTTGGGGTTTTTTTTAGAAACTTCCATTTCTGTTAGAAATATCGACAAAAACAAGTTAACTCGGTTGTGGGAATTGATAATTGTCTCAGCAGAGCTTTGACAATTATCAATTCTCCCAACCTTGTTTTTTGTTTTTTTTCATACAAAACATTTAGTACGTATTATATGTGACCCCTCGGTCAAAAAGTGACCATCTGGGTAGTGCGCAAAGTGTCTACCCTTGTCAGACTGCGCAAACAGCACAGACTGACTAGTGTTGAAACTTTTCGCTTTTTTTGTTAATTACCTGAATCAAGAATGATCAATCTACCTTCCTGAAAAAGAATTTTTGAACTGTGACCTCTAGTTGGCTGTATTTAAGAGTCACTCTCTTTTAATATATTTATGTTTTAGAATTCCCAGATGGTCCCTTTTCATGTGATGGCTCACATACATGTGATATTGCAATCCAGAAGCCTTGGCAAATCAATTGGTATGGACATTCTTTTCAGGTAATAGAAATATCTGAGAGATGTCCCGAATGGTAATATTCATGAGGTGATAACTTGTAAATTAGCTGGCTTTTGTAATTAGCATGGAAGAAAACATTGTAAGATCAGTATCTTCTTTTACACAGTATATTTGGCAATATGATGACAAATCAAATGAATTAGGGATGTATCAGCAAAGTACTATATCCTTTAGACAAGAAAAACATTGTGACCCATCACGTGATCAGGGTTCATAAGAGGTCTCCATCTAATATTTGTTTTTTAAAGAGAATGTATTCAGCCAAAGGCTCCATTTACAAAACTATCTGATGATATAGGAACTTAAGGTAGAATAATCATCCTATTTTCAGAAAGTTTGCCCCAGAAGCAAAACATTCTTTGCCCATGATAGGCTTATGGATACTGTGGATAATTTCAACACTTCTCAGAAAGTTAATTTAGGATGATGGGTCACATCAAATTAAGAAGACATTTGGTAACAAAGTTTCAACACTAAGAAATATCTTTTTGGTGACAGACTGCAATAAATTCCAAGCAGAAAGTGGTATATAATGTTGGTCCCCTGATTGACTTTTGCAGGGATCACATATTATCTATCATTTGGTGGATAATATGGGATTTTGTCCATGGCCAAGAAAGTTCCAGACTATAGATGGTATGGAGCTGATCTTGTCCTTGCCCCAAGGTTTCATCATATATTCTCTATGGCACGATGGAGAATATGGGATCTTGTCCTAAGACAAGAAATTCCAGACTATAGATGGTACAGAGCTGATCGTGTCCTTGGCCTTGGTCTTGATCCCATATTTTCAATCGTGCTGGGCAACATCCCTTCAATAAGAGGCAAGACAACTGGTTCCCGTCTCTCCTCAACAAATTCCCTGGCCTCACCCTGCCGCACACCCCTATACCCTGCGTGAAATGAATATACTGCAATTTGTCCGTTACTCCTTGTTGTTGCAAGCATTTTCTTGTCCCTTTCAAATGCGAGAAGCTTTGTAGAACTATTGTCAGAGGAACCACGCGGTATTTTCAGAACCTCGATTGGTGAACATTTCAAGTCAATCACGTGTATACTTGGAAACTGACCATCAAGCACCATAATGTTACCAAAATGGTCAATGGTTATATCTAAGGGATCTATTAAAGGGGTTGTCGGCGTTCCTGAATACTCTCCAACTGGACTCCCATTACTAGAATACACACAGACAACATTTAAGCTCCAGTCAGAAATAATGATGAATTGGCTAAAGACAGCAACCGCCTTTGGGTATTTGAATGGGGTGAAGTTTGGTGTCAGCTTGAACTTTTGGGTGACGGTTCCATTGAATTTAATGACGTCGACACATGGTGGTTGATGGGAAGGCAATCCACTACCTCCAACCAGTGTCTGATCTAAAGGACCCCTACTGATGCAATTATATGGTGTTGAATTCCTTAACGCAATGTTCCTAACCACTTTGATACTGTAGTCTGCATTCAGAGATATTATTGTTAGAGTACATATTGTAGGCAGACTGACTATATATCTGGACACGTCATTGCATCTTTCTAAGAAAGCAACGTCATGGATTTCCCCATTAAGATTAATTTCAGAAAGAAGAGAGCCTGATGATGAAAAGAATTTTATTTTTCTGTTACCTCGATCACCAAGACATAATATTCCATAGTTCCAATTGAGGGCAACAAGAAGCGTTGATCTGTGGTCAAATTGGCGTCTGGAAGGGAAACCATGCCAATTCTCTAGGACATTCTCTGGTTTTCCACTTGCCATGGGCTCTTGAGGGGACAGAGTGGCCTCAGTGCATCTTGATGCTTGGTCTTCATATGTCCGTGTGTTCAGATCTGTAACTGCTGGGACGTTTGTAGGTTGAACAACTGCTTCGGGACCTGAGAGACCTATTGCCTGCCAATATGGGGGAGGATCCTCTTCCACGTCAGCTTCTATAGGTGGTGCAGATGGTTGAGTTTCAGGTTCTGGGTTAATGCTTGAGGAGGCTTCCACTGCATCATTTGTATTATCACATTCCCCCACAACTACATTGTTGGTTCTTCCATCCGTCTGATCAACATGGGATTCCACCTCTGAATCATCACTAGCAATTTGTTCATCATTTGTCTCCCTAGTTCCATTATCATGGTTCGTATTACCATCATCAAATGATATACAGTCCCACTGATGCAGTATTTCCTTTATATCACTTGTTATAACTGGCCTTATATCTTTAATCACAGCATTATCCCTTTGAATCACACCACGTTTTAGGTCGTCAAGATGTTGATTTATGCTGTAAACACTCATACTCCTCATTCTTTCTGTATCATTATCTAGCAATGCTTCTACGTGACGCTTATCAGAATTACATTTATCCACTAAGTCGTTTAAAGCAGACAAACCATTTTCTTCGTAAACTTGGTCAATTTCTTCGAGTGTTTCTCTTTCTTTGGTTTCTAAAATATATCTTAGTTCTGAAAAAAGTTCTTTCACTGTCTGTGTAGTTTTGTGTCTACTCTCCTCTAGATTCATCAGTTTAGAGTTCAAATCTTCCTCCTGTTCAGATATCCTGATATCCAGTCGTTTTGCGTCCTCTGTTAGTTCGTCAATCACGCTATCTTCAATTTCGTTCTGTCTTTCTTGTGCAACTTCAAGTGTTCTTGCTTGTCTATGCCTTGATCTATGCTTAGGTCTTACTCGTGGCACTTCCATTATGTTTTTTTTTGTTTTTAGTTTTAGCTTGTACGCAACGTTTATTTTATTTCAATCGTTTTGATGTGTGCATGTTCCTTGTGGCTCAACAACGTTCAAGTTTAACAGGAATGCACTTGTTGCAGTCACAATCATGAAAACTAATCCAGTTCTTTTAACCGAGCTATAGCATAGTGCAGTATTGTTTGTAAACAAATCCCGACCGAGTAAAGGTTATCGGTAAATCGTCGATCAATCATTAAAGCACTTATCTATTTTAATTAATACCATTGTACCTAAATCCTGCCACGAAAGAGAAATGGCATCTAAGCACCTCGTAATTAAAACCATTATGCCCTTGCATGATGTGCATAATATGTCACATTAATTCATCGTCTGTATGTCAAACAGAACACAAATATGCGTCACAGCTGATATACTCTGTAAAACTTAATGTGTATTTCCCGTACACAGGTGTGGTTATCAATATCGCATAGTCCAGCAGACGGCTTTAATCTATTTACTTTTGAAGTAGATCTATCCTTTATAAGGTAGAAAATTCGCTCACTAGAAATTAATAATTACTGCCTAAAAGAGCGGTTATGTGTTTTAGGAAGCTTTTTCGCGATCTATAAACATATAGGGAGTTACATCAGTTTCTCACTTGGCATTCGATTTGATTGTGATAGTTAAAATCATGTTTGTCGTCTGCTCGGACTTGTGTTAATTAACTCATTTGGGTCTACATAAAAAATAAAATTATCATTTTCTCTTCTGTAATTTACGCCTGTTTATCCGAATCATTACATTAGCGTTGCGACCTGTGGCTAAACGCAATAGCGGTCACACATAAAAACTTGAGCCTGATATAATAGACAAAGGCGGATCTAGAGTTTCTGTGTAGGGGTTCGAACATACAAATTCGAGCACGGTTATAGACAGGGTTTTAAGGAATGCAGGTTTAACGAGTTCGAACCGTGATCTGATGCAACTGAGTCCGTAGGACTCTCTAGAAATGAACTTCAGAAAAGACGGAATTGGAGACTGTTTCAAAGATTCTCTATTCAAAGTCTTGTGTAGCTTATACAGAGCCGGAGTATGTCAAAATTTGCACCAAAACACGAGGAAGGCTAAAACGAAATAGGCTATTCTACATTGAAACACGAACCATATATTAAATAGTAGGTACTCCGAAAACTTGAGCCGATGATGAACCCATTTATGAAAGTTACTATTACCTTGGAACCTTTTTGAGTCTACATTTAAAGCAGGGAATCCGAAAACTAAGAAATGAACCTTACTATTGCCGTCCTTGGAACCCTTTTTAGCTCCACTGACCGAAAGTCAAAAACCCTGAGCTCTATCGATGGCTTGGTTCCCGCCGTGCTTTAACAATTCTTGTATATGTGATGAAGTCCACAAATATTATAGGATTTCCTTGAAACTTTGACAGGGTTATTGTAGGGTTGTAAGAAAGGTTTCTTTTGAAAATGTGGCTAATCCGTTGGAAAACACGGACAAAAGGGCCTTCTGGATTTTCGCCCAGAATAAATCTTATCTATTTGATAGTCCACAAATAGTATGATTTCCTTGAAACTTTCAAAGTATGATTAAGGGAGGGAGGTTCCATTTGAAAATTTTTGATTCGTCGGGAAAAACTAAAAAAATCTCGGGCTCGTGGACTTTCCGCGGCTCAAAATATTCTTGTTTTCGGGGTAAAGTACATACTGAAATATTTACAGATTTCCTTGAACTTTTCACATGACGATAGAGGGGACTGAGTGTCATAAGGTAAGTTTCATTTGAAAATGTGATTGATCCGTCTGAAAACACGTGAAAATGGTCCTTTTGGATTTTTACGGTCAGAATTTTTAATGAAAATATCGGAAGAGGAGCCATATGGATAATTGCTTAACCCTAATTGAAAGGGGGGGGGGGGGGGGGGGGAGTCGATAGGTTAATTTCAGATTGAATCTTTCTTTTTAAAGCGATATGGTCCCGAGATGTGAGATCTGATGATCTGAAAACTGAGGAATAACTTTAAAGCCAGTTGAGCATCTCAGGCCCTCATTGGCCTCTTGTTTGTCGACGCCTTACCAACCCCCGAGTGTTCGTTTTTGTACGGTTATATAATTTTGATTGATTTCTTCCATGACAATGGAATAGATAGGCCTCAAAGGATGTTTTGAACCCTCGAATCCGCCACTCTGAAGATTTCATAAATTTGTATCTCAACGGTTTATCAATTAACTTGTATGGTTCTTAGATATGTATAAAAATAGCATGGCGGATCCAGAATGGGTTCGGTAGAGGGGGTTCAAGTTTAACTAAAGTTGTGTCACAATTGTACACGGGCTGTGAATATGTTTTCACAATAAAAACTCATTATTCTTGATACAAAAATTACTGTTATTACTATGTTTTGATTATTCACCAACCGGCTCGAATCTTAGAAAAGGCGAGCAGACGGAGGACATTCATCTTTTGTCATAAAAATCCTAGTACGCAAATGACTATTATTTCAACCCAAGTTGTAGTTAACTTTCCGATTAATAGCTGATAATCGATCATGATTTGAAACGGATTGCCCAACACTTGTTACAGGAATTAAAGTCTTGGCCCCGCCACATCCTTGTTTTGGGTCTATTATCTAAAACTATTCGAAATAAATAAAGAGCGAGCGTTCTTAGCTTTCCTTTTTACGACTCTAAAGAATTTTCCCAGTCTAAAGAAAACAATAAATTCCATTCCAGATGAGGTTCTGGGGCTTCGAACGAAACCCTATGCGGCATATTTTTTTTTTTTTTTTTTTATTTTTTTTTTCATTTTTGTCCAGATATAATCAAAACTTGGTAAATGATAGGAAATAGGCCCTCGTTTGTATCATTCGAACCTTATTCACAGAAATCTTAGATCCGACGAAGGCATCGGGAATCATGCACGGTCCTACCCACTGAAGATTGAACACGTTTTTATACGCACGTCGAAGAAGAGACGTATTACAAGGGCGTAGCTCCCATTACGCAATTGCGTAATACAAATAAATCTTCTTTCGAAAAATCTCGTCGAGGAATGATCATAACATCGAAACTACAGCTTATTCAAGCTGTAGTTACGATGTTTGATTATTCACCAACGCTTAGGTGGAGAGCATTGGTCTTTAGTCACAGTCCATATATCGCCTTTATTATTTATTCTTTGGTGGTCGCCTTCGAAATGCTTAAAAAAATTCACAATCCTAGCTACGCCTATGTATTATGGGAACAACGCAGCGTACGAGCGTCTGGTAGTTTGCGCGGCGTCCACTCGTTCAAGTTGTTCGGAGTATAACTCTTGTCACCTTATGTCCGATTTACTTGAAAATTGGCAGTTAGTATTCTTCTCGTGAGTTTAGAGTGCAGGGCACAAGAACCAAAACCCTACAGGGCTTTTTTATGCCCCCGTATCGAGAGATCGGGGCATATTGTTTTACTCATGTCTGTCTGTCCGTCCGTCTGTCCGAAACCTTAACCCGAAAACTTAACCTTTGCCTTTTCTCCAAAAGTATTTGACATACAAAGCTGTACACCAAAGTCAAGGTCATGTGACAAGGTCAAGGTCATCTGTCAAGGTCAAACTTTAAAAAAAAATGCTGTTCCGGGGGCATTCGTGTTTCACAAACACATCTTGTTCAGTTATTGTCCTTTGTTCTTTTTCATTCTAGGATTTTGTCCGGAGCATTTCTCTAAAAGTATTCGAGCTGTGATAATTACTTTTCATGAATAGATAGATCTCATCAAGGGAAGCGCAGTACTAAAGAACCACATCTCTACCTGGATTATTAATGTCCTTTAATTTTTTTTTATACTTGGATCTTGTCCGGAGCATATCTCTAAAAGTATATGAGCTATGATCATTCGAACGTCATTGGTAAAAAGGTCTTATCATGGGTAAGTAAGTGCAAAAGACTGAACCATAACGTTGCCTTGCTTTTTGTTTGAGTCATTGTCCCTTGTTTTTTTATACTGTTTGGATCTTGTCTGGAACATATCTCTAAAAGTAAACGAAAACCATAACTAAACATTGTGAATTATCATGTTCTTTGTTGACTTTTAGACTTAACGATAATTTCCTGTCCCCCAAGAGAAATTTATTTAAGGTAACTGCGGACTCGTTGCAATGTTTGCTGCATGCTTCATTGAATCCTTGAAATATGGTCATTAACTAAGACGCATGAAAAAGTTATTTAAAGCCCATTGACTTGCCGTCATGACGTCAAATGTCGATTTATAAAGTTTCATTAAACAAGCCAATGAATTCCCGATTTATTCGTTTCGTATCAGTGCACATTCGAATTGAATAACAGACCTTCAACGCTATGAATTTTGTGATTTGAAACTTTAGACGATCCATTTTTTTTTTTTTTTTTATTTCACTATTTTGTAAATAAATGCAATTGCCGTATGATCTATTCTGTGGGGTTCCCCCTATAATATAAGAAGCGATTATGGTTTTCATCCAGTTAGAATAAAAAGAAAATATATGTTTTCGGGTTAGAGTTTTTGTTAAATTCTGTTTTGCGAAATTGATGCAACGTTTTTGGTCGAGTTCGAAAACCACCCTAACTATGCCTATTTGTCGCCAATTTAAGTGCAATATAGTTTCTTAAATACTCAGTAAATTAAGTTTGTTGTTGTTTTTTTTTTTTTGTTTTTTTTTTTTTTTTTTTGTTAAATATAACCCTAAGAAGTATTCAATCTGAAATGCATTAATGAAAAAAGGAAAATTCATTTGCATTTTTATCCGTTTAAAAGGATACTTTTCGATTTGTGAACATTTGATATGACCTTGAAATACCCCGTGAATTACGATGTGTTTGCGTTATCGCGGAATTTTACAAAAATTTAACCCAAAGACTTTTTTTTTAATTTAAAAATAATATATAAATTAGTATGTCAGCAGAATATTCAAAATTCAGCCTAGGTTACTGGACAAATTTTAGAGAAATTCCGATATCGGAAACGGCATACGAAAACTGCTACGGCAAAAGCATAAACATTTAGTACGTTACAACTTATTACATTTCTTACAAACACATCTTCTTGATAATCAAAGTTCAAACTCAAGCGTCCTTTAAGTAGTCAAATGGCGTGTTCGTGGATACAAAACGGTAAATTATTTCCGAAAAAAAATCGACATTAAAAGTCCACGGTCCCTAAAAAACAATAAGCCGCTATCCCTCAATACGGATCGACGTCACTGATGATGACGTCAACTCTACGTTATAAAATCAATTTTATTATTGCCATGTGAAAGCGGATAGATCTATTTTAAAGATCAATTTGAGCCTGTGCGTAACATTTCGTGTGAGTGATCGATAGACAAAATGAAATCAAAGTGCTGTCAGCACTGTAAATCGGGCATTATTGAGAGGCTGGGGTAGTGCAATAGTTCGTCAATCAAAAGGGCTCAAACTTGGACACTAAAAGTTGGTAAAATATTTGCCCAATTTGTGAGTTTTTTGTCTTAACACTCCATCTTTTCGAGGACATCGCCAGCTCATCCAGCTGGAGTTTACAAAATTATATCCACTCAACTTGAAATATGTCACAAAACATTTCCATTCAACTTGGGACTGAACCCAGTTCAACTAAGATTGATTATCAAACATGCTACCAACTGCGCTATACGGTCAGACGTCAAGGAGGTAGAACCGGCATCAATTTGATGCCTGAGGGAAGCATTTATATAGAGGCAGATAATGGCAAATCCCGGCCATGTCTCTGCAATGTATAGGCCCAGTAACAGTAGAGATTGGACATGGAATTTTAACAAAATTATTTAGCCTTGGTACAGTAGATTGGAAAAGCCCCTTTTCGCGCAGAGAGCTGAAAGTTAGAACACAATATGGAACGATTTCATCCAGTTAACAATGACGCAATATCGGACAAACAATATTTCGTAGGTGTTGTTATAAATCTCGTAACTACGGCTTGAGTAAAGCCGTAGTTACGATATTATATTACAGCACCGACGGTTTATCAAAACGTAACGGTAATCTTAAGCCTTGGCGCATTTTGTAACGCACCTGCCTCTCGTTCGAGAGGTCCCGGGTTCGATACTCGGCCGCGGCAATTACCCTTTCAGACAAAAATGTCGTCCATCAATGGTTTGATATTGCGAACCTATGTGATGGAGCAGCTGGAGGCTTGGTAAGGGTGTTGTTGTAGTACTTGTATAAGAAACAAAAGGAATCCATGGTTAGGTGCTCCAGCCGCTCAATATGACCACATCAGTCGAAAACGGCGTAAACCGTAATAAACCGATCAAAATCAACGCAATGGCAAAGAAATCTGCTAAAATAGACTAGGATTAAACCATGTCAACTATAGAAGTAGACGATTCCAACAGACGACAAATGAAGAAAGAACTCGAGACGAAGGAAAATGGAGAGGAAAAAGGAGTAAGGAATTGTTGTTGTTGTTCTTTTATGAAATATAGGAAGTTGTTTCCCCTTTTTCATGGAAACTGTGTACAAGTGTGCAAGTAAAAGTAAAGTGAGTTTAAAGCGCATTGTTACGTCTTCATAAGGGACAATTTTGCTTACTCGCATTAACTCGAATCTTGCGATGACTCGAAAAATTTGATAGGTCTCGTCTGTGTTCGAGCTATCGCGAGACTGCTGCTATTCCCCTCCGAAAATGCCTTTGATGAATGATAATAACATCGTTACTTCGGCTTTTTCAAGCTGAAGTTACGATGTATTGACCATTTATCAATGTTGAAGCCTCTAATTATCGCCAGAATTTGGAGCAGATGGATGTCAGTCAATTCGCCAAATTTGTGCGTTTGAATTTCAAAACTCTAGTTACGCCCATAATGAGGTCCGAAATTCAAAATGTGTGTCAAATCTTGCCTAATGGTACCAAATGAGCATGTGGTTAACATTTTTAATAATTTGATATATGCGCAAAGCAAAGTCCCTGGCCAGTCTGTGCATCCGCACAGTTTGACAAGAGTCTTCACTGTACGCTCTATAGATAGATTTAATCTCAAACCCTCTACTGACTGACAGACAATATTCTTATTGCCTTGTGAAGTTGCTTCGTTTTTAAATCGGACTGTGAAGCCCGAATTTATATATATACCGTTTTCCAGACATCCAATCTGTTATGAAGACGTAACAATGCGCTTTAAACTTACTTTACTTTTACTTGCACACTTGTACACAGTTTCCATCTTAGTGACATTATGCATAGATGCCTCTTAAAAAAATGAAGTGGGTCAATATAATATTGTTACAACTGTTCTGACTAACGTCGTTAAACACGGCCCTCTCGAAACAAAAATTTCAGAAAAAAGACTAGTGTCATGTTACATAAACAACGCCTGAAAGAGGAAATGTGTGTTTCGTTATCCAAAAATGACAAATTCGTTTTTATTTCATGATTTAACAAAAAACCTCAGACACAAAACGAATGCTGAAATGACGTTTCTGATATCAATACAGAAAACTCTCAATCAAAACTTCACTTTGTTATGCCGCATGCCATATGAAAAAGTTTAAAATGTCATAAGCGTCGTTGGGACAAGATCAACGTCAATTGTGATCCAATGCCGGTGACAATAGTCCCTATATTTTGAAGACAGGGCCGATATTGCTAAGCAATATTTTGAAAAACATGATCTTTGAGAATAATAGGTTTATTGAACAAAATAAAATCGGCCATAACTTTTGTCATTAAGTAAAATCTTGCCTTCATTATATGCAGTAGTAATATTAATTGTCATACGAGGAAAAGTTTGTGACTCATCAAAGTCTGGTTTAAAACATTTTTTATCAAATATTTTAATTTGATCAAATGGTCACCATCGCAAAGAGGAATATCTCGTCGGTAAAATTGCACGGCGTTTAAGTTCCTGGGGCCAGTTTCATCAAAACATTTAGGACATATTTTTGTCTTACTGGTGACTTTCGATCCAGTAACAACAACATTCACTTAGCATAGATATTGATAGATTGGTGATACATGATTTTTGAACTAAATATGTAGTAAGTCATAGGTAAGACAAAAATACGTCTTAAATGTTTTGATGAAACAGGCCCCTGGTGTCTGTTCTTTGTAGGTCATCGAAATAACAAAACGTTAGATTTGACAAATTATATGGGCACTGTTACTAGACCATTCTTCCTTCCTTACATTTTTTTCGTGGCTACCATTGCTTAATGAGAAAAGTTTAGCAGACTTTATCAATAAGAAGAAAGACGAGGTCACAAGTCATTCCTTCCTTTATCATATGTCGGATAATAGCGATACATCGCTAATGTTACAATTGTTACTTCGAAACTGACACTAAATAAAATTTTGTATCTTGTATAATGTTTTCCGTTTAGAGCTACTAACCGGGGTCACGACCTATAATCATTCAATTGTATTGGTATTCTCTCAAAAGGCATTACCTACTGAACAAAGCGGACATAAGTTAACGACCTTTGTTTTTTGCGATTTTTTCAGCAGCTAACAAAATTTTAGACAAAGCGGGATTTAAGATAATTCAAAACCAACGCATTTTTCCCTTCCTATCCGGCCATCTTTTTTTCAGTAATCAAAGTCAACGTCGATGGGCGACAGAAACATTGCCACAGCTGAGAAAAATTGTAGAGCGGAATTGAATTTAATTCGAGTTCTCGCCATCTCCAGGGAACGCGAGACCACTGTAGGCCTACTTTGTCAAAGTTACTTCATTCACAAGTTAAACGACCCACTTTCTAGTGTACGTATCACAGTGAATTGACATTTAAAAGTTAAACTCTCATTTACCATTTAGTCCAAAAGTATCCCTATCTGTTTTGGTTAAAATGGGACCAATAACTCGAGTTCTAGGCTGAAATCGAACCTTTTTTATTGAAACCCTGTGTCCGCTGCTGTTTTGGGCAGAAATTGCATGCGCTGACCCGACTGAAATATATTATAAGCTTTCAGCTGCGCAATAAATGACATTAGCATACGAGAATTTCTATGAGCGAATATTAACATAAGATTTTAAGCACAAACTGCCTTTTAAAGCATTCGGGTAATATAAATGTATATAAAAGTGGGGTGGTTGGAAGGGGGGGATTGGGCTTAGATTTCAAAAAGGGCCGCAAAATAAACTTGTCCCGGAATAATAATACTCGGATAGTTTCGGTTGTTACCGGTGTGATCTTAGCGATCAAGATGGGCGAGAGTTTCGATAACATTCCAAAAAAGTCCATATTTTTCGCTAGGTAAAATCAATATATCTGGTTTCATATTGCATCCTCCTGAAAAATTAACACATTTGCAAAGTATGTCATATGTATTTTCCCCTCATCGATATTTTAGTATACGTTCTTTCTAAAGACGGTGGTTTGTTTACATTTCCAAACATGGTCCTTGGACTCCTTGCCTATTGACATTGTCATTTAAAGTTTTAAAATATTTTTTCAGTTTGTCAACAAATTATCTTTTAAACTGGACATATGTGGCGTTTTGAACAAAGAGTTTATGCTATGTGTTTGACTGTCAAAGAACTGACCTTCACCTTTAAATACTAACAGACTAATATGATATAGGCAAAGCCTAGAAAATGGGCAAAAGAAAAACAAACTTTACTTGTTAGAGACCAGTTCTCGCCACCACCCCTGTTACACGGTAAAGACACGAAACCCTCTGAAATTACAAGTTATGTTAACAAAAACTTCTTTTAATCAGAAAATATACACAAAGATAAAAGTATTGCAACATCTATAGACTAGTAAGAAGGAGGGTTTAATAAAGGCAGAGTATGAACCCTATCAAATATTTATTTGGCATTCTTGGATGCCAACTATGCAAACCTTAGCCTCCCATTCAAAATCTGGTCCCCCCAGTGGCGGCAAATATCCTTTCCGACGTCTGTCTTTCACCAATGGGTAGATAATCGTAAACCTATGTGAAATAGCAGTCGGAGGCTAGGAAAGGATGTAATGGTAGTACTGGCGTGAGAAATACCAGGAATCCATTGTTAGGTGCTCCGGCCGCCGCGATATAACTGAAATAATGTTGAAAGCGGCGTAAAACCCCATTCAATCAATCAATCAATCAAAATCTGGTCCAGTTGTTTCTGATGTTGCAATAGTAATGACCATGTTCGTATCTCTCACCTGATCAAGGGTATTAGTAGAAAAGTGGGTGTTGTTATTTTCGTCGCTTTTACATGTACATGAAATTGGCTGTACAGTAAGTGTGCGAATCCCTCTTGGGTTAGAGACAATAAACAGGTTGAAATCCCATTTTACACATTCGATACAACCATAGTTTATTGTGTACGAGTAATTGATTAAAACATGTTCTTTTTATAATAGCCATAAAATGCATGAAATGGCACATTTGGAAAAGAAAGCCTTGTATTTCAGGTTTATTACCAATTATAAGACCCAGTGTAAATGTTTACTTGCACAAAAGTTGGGTAAAGTTACCACAGTTCACTTTCTTATGTTGCAATACTTTTTTCTTTGTGTATAATTTATTATGAATGAATATTGCATGTTTACTGAGAAAATGGTCAGTTGGCAAGAACTGGTACTCAGGGTTCGACACTAAGGGGAGTACAGGAGTCAGAAACTCCTTAATTTCCAGTTGGGACTCCCTCATTTTGTAAATAGGTGTCCAATGGACTCCCTTGGTCATAGAAAAATAATTCAACAAAAATTTTACTTTCAAGTTTTTATGCCCCCGTATCGAGAGATCAGGGGCATATTGTTTTACTCATGTCCGTCTGTCTGTCTGTCTGTCTGTCCGTCTGTCCGAAAACTTAACCAAACTTAACCTTTGCCTTTTCTCTAAAAGTATTTGACATACAAAGCTGTACACCAAAGTCAAGGTCATGTGACAAGGTCAAGGTCATGTGACAAGGTCAAGGTCATCTGTCAAGGTCAAACTTTAAAAAAAATGCTGTTACGGGGGCATTCGTGTTTCACAAACACATCTTGTTAGTTCTGTTCACACCAAGACATGATGCAGATAACAATTCAGAAGGAATTGTGAGAAAGAAGAAATTGCTTTTAGCAAGCAATTTCTTCTTTTTCTCAATTTTCTTCCAAATATGAAAATTTGGACTCCTTACTTTGAGTATGGACTCCATGATTTCTAATGGTGGGAGTCCACTGGACTCCTTACCGACAAAAGTTAGTGTCAAACCCTGGTACTTGGCAAGAATTGGTCTCCAACCAGTACTGGTTTAGCGACCAATTCTTGCTGAGTACCAGTTCTGGCCAACCAACCTAGTTCATGGTAAAGACTAAAAAGAAACCTTCTAAATTACAAGTATGGTAATGTTGGCAAAAAAATCTTTTATTGAGAAAATAATTTGTTGTAAATGAATAATGCATCTACTGTGAAAATGGGCTAGTGGCAAGAACTGGTATATGGCAAAAATTGGTCTCCAACAAGTATAAAGTGACATTTATGCCTAGTTGATATTTGTGTTTTGGAGCCGTAGAAAATGAGCTTTTCAGAGCTCACCAGCTGTAGTAGAACCAGTACCAGCAAAAGGGTCTTTTATGGGCGCCTCCTAAGTCACTTGAACCCCCGAAAACCAAGTTGTGTCTGACAGGCTCTGTGCCCTGTCCTATAGTGTTCATGGATTTGTGGCACATCTTTATGGCTGTCATAGACCTTGCCATTTAACTTTGTTTAACTAAAAGGAACTCAATTTATGAAACAGCCTTTTGAAGTAGTACTTTTAATTGATCACAATGAAAAATTAGGCAATGTCAGCAATGGAAGGAAACTGGAAGATATTTCTTGGTTTAGCCAGGGTGGGGGGTGTTGTACAGAGTTCAATTAACATAAGCTATGTACAGATCTTAATTGACTTTTATCCATTCCAGATGTTTTCAATATTGTGTAAGAGAATTTTCAGTGACTGTATTATTATGTTATGTATTATGATATCACCCATTACGTCTGGCAACCCATGGTTGGGTATGTTGCATCCATTTCTTTGTCCGAAGCATAAAGCTGTCACCTTATAACCGAGTGACTTGAAACTTGGCGGTAATGTTTCTCTCATGAATAAAGAGTGCAGTTTACTAGAACCATAATTCTAGCTTGCTTATTTCTTTTTAGCTATTTCCTTTTTGGTTTTTATACTTGGACATCCATCGGTGTAATGGGTGTATTTTGTGACAATTTGTCTCCTTGTTGTTATGTTTTGTAAAATTATTTTATGCATATATGAAAAAAGCAGAAGCTGGTCAGTCAGCTCTTTTGGAATGTTGCACAGGAATTTGAAATTAGATGAAAGTACTAGTTTAACATCCTCTTTTTTTTGCATACCATGATATCATAGGAAAAGGGTAGGTCTTTTTCTCGGATGATGTATTACACAACACTGGTTTGAATCGGACAATTGATCTTAATCGATGCCTTCTGCCTAAACAAATCATCTGGGTTCAGCATTACAATTCAAGATAGTCAGTTAGTCACCTTGAAAGTTGTATCTATCTGGTCGTAAGAAAAATTTGATCTGAAGTTTATGGAAAATTAATTGACTTTTACTGAAACTGTTTCATTTTAATGTGTATATTTACATCTACATGTAATCAATGGTCTTTCATCATTTTTCTCACAGTTAAACCCTTGTCATGCTGAATACAGATCTTTGCTTAAATGCATTAAAATCAATGAACTGAAAATATTGGATGCGCTATTTGAAAGTTTGATTTTAAAAGAAATAAAATCATGTGGTACAGAATAGACTAAGAACAGACTGCGCATATGTGCAGGTTGATTTTTTTGCATACCTCCTGCAAAACAAGAATATTCTGGGGTTCAGCATGCCAAGGGTCGATGTATTTAACCTGAAGTATTTTACAAGTGACAAACTCTTTTAAGTCTTTGAAGTGTTGTATGCATCTTAAATTCTTGTCTTGATAAGAATTAAATGAGCTATACCTTGTAAATCATATTTAACATTTTTTTTAATAAATTCTATTTTCATTCTAGATCACAGAGTTTCGAAGTGGACCCGTAATTACCGACCATATTTAACCATTCCTCGATTCCATCTTGACCTATAGAAACATCAGACAGACCAATAGATGTTTGTATAGTCCACCCATTTGGCCATTCAGTTTATTAACATTATGCACAGCCTTCATCATGAGTTAGAAACACCACCACTTTTGAATACACCGGTGCATTTTCTTATTTTCTCAAAATAAAATGTTACATACATTCGCTAGGCTGACTGTATGTATTCATTTTAGCTGTTGAACTGTGTGAATTGGCTCTATATCCGGTATTTGTGTTTTTGAATCGAAGAAGTTTCAGTTGATATATTGAGGAAAAGTAATAAAAAAACTAAAGATGTATAAACAGAGAATGAAGATCATTCTTAACACAGAAAAAAACATTTACTTAGATATTGACAAAAGTGACGATTGAGATGATGTTTCTAATATCACCGTGAGTATTTATAAGATGACACAGACCAAAAATCACTTTGCCACATTAGGTGTGAAAGCAGGCGCTTCAGAAGATGACATTAAGAAGGCCTACAGAAACCTGGCAAAGAAATGGCATCCTGATAAGAATAAGGAATCAGGCGCTGAAGAAAAGTTTAAAGAGATAAGTGCTGCATATGAGTATCTAAAAAGTGAGGACAGGAGAGAAATATTGGCTAGAGATCTGAATAAACCTAAAGAGACAACAAGGTCTCAGCATAAGTTTGAAAGTAATGCTCAGAAAAATGGATATTCATATAGTTACTCAAGTACGACGGAGGAAGAGCCAGGATCTTCATATTGGTCCAAAAAGTTTGGTAAAACATCGGATGAAAGATACAAGAATTCAACTTTCGGACATTTCGCAGACGAGGGCAGAGAGCACTACTCAAAACCCAAAATGGGACAGAAAAATAAAAAGACGTCAAAACCACCTCCACGTAAACCTTGGTCGCAAGACTGGAATAATTACGGTGACAGCGATGAGGACTCATACGATAATGTGCCGTTTTACAGCTCAACGGCGCAGTCACGACCAAACTTTTCTTTCGCTTTCAAATCATTTGTTGATGATTTAGGTGTGAACTTTGATGCCTTTTTTACTGGCCCAAATATTGGCATGTTCGAGTTTTCTTCTTTCTTTAATGGAAATGATCCTTTCACAGATTTCTTCAGTCAAGGTAAGTAATTACATTGAAGGTTTTAGTATGACTTCAAGAATATGGGGTCCAAAAGACTTATTAATAGATTGGGATCTTATGGATCCCTTCTTAAAGTTTGGGAGCTTAAAATTTAGACTATTTCTCTTCGGCACTTAACTAGTTTTTTCATTTTATCAATTTAGAGCAATTTCTTGGTTAAAGGTAAAGAAAGTAAAGGATATATATTGCCTATTTTGGGCTCAACTTCAGGAAAGAATTGAAGACTGTTTTAAACAGTCTTCAATTCTTTTCTAAAGCTGATCCAAAAAAGGGACTTTGGGAGTCACATCAGATAGTTTTAGGGTCTTAATTTCTTATTTGAGAGTCTCTGCAGAACCTGTGTCCCTAAAAACCCTGACATGTCGGTGTTATTGTGATTGAAAGGTTGACGAGGCATGACATAAACTGATTTTCGGGCCGCTGTAATAGCCCAGTTGGTAGCGCGTCTGACTGTCATTCTGGAGGTCCTGAGTTCGATCCCTGATGGCGGCACTCATTTTTTCCAAATATTTGTCTCTCACCAATAGGTCCAGAAATCGTAGACCTATGTGGGATAGCAGCTGGAGGCTAGGAAAGGATGAAATGGTAGTACTTGTGTGAGAAATACCAGGAATCCATCGTTAGGTATGAAGTCGCTGCAATATAGCTGTAAGATTGTTATGAGACCTGCAAACCCCATTCAAACAAACGAATTATCTGATTTTCAGTGGGATCCCACATGAATCCCTAATTGCTACTGTGACTAGATCTTCAGGGTCAGATGTCATAAAACTTTTCTCAGTCTTGACTGAATTAATTTCAAATGTTAGCAAGTTGTTATTTATAACAACTTAATAATATTATCTTTTATGTTAATACATTAAAATGAGTATTAAAACAGAATTACGGCTTTAATCTCAAATTGAAGTTTGAGAAAAAATATTGAATCGAGAATGAGAAAAGTTTCATTACCTTTGGCCCAGGTAATAAGGGATCAAGAGCAACAGATAGAGGGGGAGTATTTTGGGTTTCAAATTGAATTATTTTTACAATATTTGCACAAACCCTAAATTTATGGTAGTCCTTTGAATAATTTCAACAAGACTATTTAAATAAGTATCCACAACATGGGGTTCCAATGAGAAATTTTAAAAAAGAACTTTGAATTTGAATTTGAAAAGACTTTAAACTGGCAATACCCCCTCTTATCGGTACCTTTGGCCTATTCCTTTCTTCATTTATATTTATAACGAAGGTTCGGTTTGAAAGAAAGCTCTAGTAATGAAAACCACTGGGTATTAATTGTTCTAATATCTTTTGAACCAAAATATGTAATTTCTTACTTTACTTTGTCTCTTACAAATATACAAATAGGTGAATCATTGTTAACCTAAGTGGGATAGCAGCTGAAGGCTTGGAAATGATGTAGTGGTAGTACTGGTGCTAGAAATACCAGAAATCCTTTGTAAGCTGATTCCAACAGCTGTAATATGGCTGAAAAGTTTTTAAAAGCAGGATTAATTCAAACCCCATTCAAATTAAAAATTCTGTAGGTTTGATTGATGGTAAAGTGTATTTTATCTTATTAGACACTTATAATTACATTGCACTGGCGCCTTACATAATGAAAAGCTTAAATCTTAAGTAATGAGTCCAAAATATTTTAAAATTTTCGTGTGTCCTAAATTTCTCACTTGATCTATATGTATGTAGACAGTAATCAAATTAACCTGTGCATGAGATTTCCAACAATTTAAATACGCGCAAAGCAAAGACTCTTGCTAGCCTGACCACAGTCTTTACTATGTGCTTGGTACATGTATAGATAAGATCTAAATTATCCGTAGACCTCCAGATAATCTTATATTTAAGGTTTGTGGCTGTCTTTGCTGCTCAGTGTATGCACCTCACAAGCATTTCAAATTGAAGGAAATGTCATGCTCAGGCTCAAATAAATTCATGACATATGAGCCGGTTCTTTGAACCATGAAATTTACATTATCTCCTAAATGTAAATAGGTTCTGCTAGTCCTTTTGGTGTAGATGGAGTGTATCGTCGACCTCGTAAAAGGAATGTAGCTGATGAAAGAGGGGCAGATGGGCTGGACCCAGATTATTTCTTCACCTCACAGTTCAATAACCCTTCCAGAACTCAATCTGCGCACAGTATGCGGGCTGAAACTACCTCACCTAATGGTTTGTTGTACATGTATTATATTGTTCTTACTGAAATCATTTTTTTTAGCGCAGCTGTTTCCAGAGAAAAGCCAAGGTACTGTGATCACCTTAGCGTCGTTCGAATTGATGTCTTTTGGCTCTTAATTATCAGTTAAGGGAAATTTTGCTATTTTTATTTTGGAAGAAATCTTTTAAGTTTTGCATAAGTTGATTTGTTTGGGTGTACAGACCTAAATTTCAAGTCATTAATGTAGTAAATTATTGGTTAAATAAGTTCATTAGATGTTTTTAATTCATTACAATTTATGTAACACTCCCTTACCTCATTTAAAAAGATGTTGAATCTATTCTCACAGATTGTTCTGTTTGGACGGATGTTCCTGACTGCCTGTTTGTTTAGTGTACTGATGTTCCTTTTATCATAGCTTATTTGGTAGTGTGTCGAACTGTTAATCTAGAGGTCCCTGGTTCAATCCCTAATGGCGGCACTCACCTTTCCAGTTATTTGTCTCCACCAATAGGTTGATAATTGTATACCTGTGTGGGATAGAACCTGGAGGCCAGGAAAGGATGTTATTGTATAATTGGTGTGAGAAATAATAGTCGTCGTGATATAACTGAAATATTGTTGAACGCGGAGTAAAACCCCATTCAAACATACAATCATGTTTAAGATTCAAAATGAAGAATTGAACATTGTAAATAAATGTCGGTGCAATTAGACTCTGGGTTATTTGGTAAATTGTAATGCCCCTCTATTTTACATTAATTAGCCATGGGTTGATTAGTCTGAAACAGCTGTAACTGCCTATAAAAAATGTCATTGTTTCACACCAAGTCATAAATTCATGCTTTTAAATTACCCGCCCTATGTCTAAGTGCAAATTTAGTCTGTAACCCTTGTCATGCTGAACCCGGAATATTTCCTGCTTTGACAGGAGGTATAGACAAAGATCAGCCTGCACTTATGTGCAGTCTGATCTCAGTTCATACCACCTGAATTTTATTTTCAAACCAGAAAGGTGTAAAACAATGCATTTCTGAAATCAATCCTCACTCACATTTTGTAACTTCCAGTGCTTTTAGCACTTTGATTTGACATTTATTTTGCAGAGATTTTTTTTCAGCATGACAAGGGTTAAGATTAGATATTTCTTTCATTGTTTCAGATGATATGGACAGTCGATGGTTTAAATGTACATATTGTGAGAAGAGGATGCCATTTAGTCAGCTGGTAGGTATCTATACTGCTTTTGATCTGTAGTCATGTGGTATCCATGGTCTAGAGGTTGAGCAATGGCCTCTGAACCCAAAGGTCCTGAGTTTGATTCCTGGGAGCGGCTATCAATTTTGGTTCTTTCATTGGCCTCACATTTGGCGCAAGAACTCATGAATTTTCCAGCAGATTTGAGAGGGATTAACCAAAGTTGTAAGAACTTGTTTTCCAATCGATGTAAAATAAATAGGTTTAAACTAAACTAGTCATGCACACATTTTGTGTCGCAAGAGATGAGGCACATCTTAATCTGGTACCAGATGCCAAACTTTTAAACTTGTCTTAACCCTTTCCTGTTTTTCAAAATTTTGGACCTGTCCAAATTCAAAGGTTTTGCAGATGAAAATTTAAAGTGGATTTAATTTGTAAAATAACCATTCAGTAGGGTAGAAAATAGTGTGGAAAAAGAAGAAATTGCATGTCAGAAAGCAATTTCTTCTTTTTTCACAATGTTTTCTCAATCATAAAATCACAGACACGTAAAAAGCAGGGATTAAACAGCAAAGGGTTAACTGATGGAAGTTCTAAACCCTTGTCATGCTGAATAAAAACTTAACAAAAACATAACATTCAAAACAAAGTGCCAAACTCATCTATTTAGAGTCGGTTATTATTTTGAAAATATAAGGTATTAATTTTTCTGGGTTAAAATGGAATTTTATGGGTTCAGCATGACAAGGGTAAAAATTTTTTTTCAATGGCAGCTTTGATTGATAAGACCAAACCAGGTAGAAAATAAGAGACCAACAAAAGTTTTGGGATGTTTTCTGTTTCTTCAGAGGAATCAAAACTAAGAATCCTCTTAATGAATTAAGGCTTTGAAAGCATTTTCTTCATCAGAGACAATATTTTCTACCCTTTTATACAATCATTGGGACGTTTCTCTGAGATCTGTTTTTAACGTTTCCAAGATTTGCCCTGGTATTTACTCATCCACGGACAAGTGGCCTAGAAAAATGTACTTTCCCAGAAGTTGAAAAGCTAGTGTCAGACAAGTTGGGTATGAGAATTCCACAGCCTTGGGGGACTACAATTCTTCCATTCTATTAGTTTATAAAAAAAATCTTTATCAACTAGAAGAACAAAAGTATCGTGTCTGAAGTTCACCTGCTAGTGTCAGAAAAGTTTGTATATTAACAATTGAGCAAACCAAAAGGTGTTGTAAGTAACTTATAGTAATTGAATGTTGAATCCAAAATCACTGAAACAATTACTTTTTACAAGAACCCAAGATTTTAATTGGTTCTTACAGAAGATATAGCCTCATTAAAGTGTGCACAAGAAATATCTTTCTTACTATCAACTATATCTGTATTTCATAAAAAATGATAAATTTATGCCATGGGGTTGTTTAAAGAACTTGATAACAAAATATATGTTCCTGTAAGTCATAATATAGAATGGTATGTGTTGTAACTACTTTTAAACATGTATTAACCCTTTTCTGTTTTACACAATTTTGGACCTGTCCAAATTCAAAGGTTTTGCAGAAGAAAATTTAAAGTGGATATAATTTGAAAAATAACCATTCAGTAGGGTAGAAAGTAGTGTGGAAAAAGAAGAAATTGCTTGTCAGAAGCAATTTCTTCTTTTTTCACATTGTTTTCTCAATAATAAAATCACAGGCACGTTAAAAGCAGGGATTAAACAGCAAAGGGTTAAGCGACCACTTACAGGACCACCATAAAATGGTAGTTAAAGAGAATGGTTCCTTAGTACATGTTCTGATTATAAGTAGGAAACATAATTTTGTCTTCCTATACATACTAATGCGAATATCTTCATAATTCTGTGTTCTAAAAGCTCATTAGAATTGTCTCTATTAGACAATTTCTTGGAATTTTAATAACACAGGATTCTTTTACAAAATTTTTAAGAGCAATAATATACTTAGTACATTTAAAAACGCAGAGAATGTAATCATGATGAATTGACATTTCTTGTGCACTGTGTATCTCGACGATAACCACATTATATTACAAACAAGTTTTTCGTAGTCTGTGATAAAAAATAGCAGTGTTCTTACATTTGCTTTCGGGCTTATCAGGTTGATACTGATTTTACTTTTTCTTAGTTTTCATGTTTTTTCTTTGAAAAATAATGTCAAAATTAATACTCAACCTCGAGTGTGTTGTTCGAGAATGGATAAAATCAGGTTTTTGTGTTTTTCTTCCCACGTGAAATGGGTTGATTGCACATGGGACTGCACCAAGGAGCTTTCATTAGCACGCCCACTTTTTGACTTTTTACATTATGGTCTTATTATTGTAATTGCGAACGATAACTCAATAACTGCTTAACTTTTCATCCATTCTATCAAAGATTTTGCAAAATTACCAATGATTGCAACTTCCAATGACTTTCTTGGTACACGGTGACTAAAGCTCCACAAAGTATTAAACAAATTGACATTAAAGCTCCACTTCAATGAACCATGGTTTTAAAATTGAATTAGCAATGCATAAACGATGTTAAACTAACTAATTCAAAGTTTAAAAAGAATTTAGCAATAAGAGATGGAATCTTTGTGATCGGACAATTTTCACTATTCTGGCCTCTTTATTTTTAGCGTTTTCCAATCAATTAAATGTCTTATTATGAAAAAAACCGGCATAAATAAAGAACAGTTTCTATTGCTAAAAGAAAACCGGAAAATGAGTGGCGATTAAGAAAAACAGTATCGGATTATGAACATTTGTGAGCAATAGTAATGCATTTAGCCCGTCAAGTACACCTTACAAATAATCTCTTTTTTTAATAGGTTGTTTTTTATGCATCGTTTTCCAGCCAAGTTAGTAAATGCATATATTGCCTTACAAGTGCCAATAACCTTGGAAGACCTTGGCGGATATTGCCAGTTGTCCTAGATGGATTTTTCATTTTTACCCCTGTGTGGTTTAATGGTGACGAAACCCGATTTACTTTGATCATTGTTTGGTGTTTTATGCTAAAACCTGTTGTTCAAGGACTGACGACTCCAAAATGTCATTCCTTTGACAGTTATATAGTTTATAGAAGAAGATATCGGAAGAAAGTTCACATCTGCGTTTTTAAATGTACTAAGTATATCTACTTTTCAAGATATTTTTATTTAAAACACAGGGATTTTGAAAACGGTCCCTCAATTCATATGGTCCTTCGAACGAGATGGACTGTATTCTAAATTGTCTTGGTTTCCAGTCAAGTCATGAGCCAGGATGTGCTCTTCGTAAAGGAGGAAAATTTGATCACTCGGACACAGAAGACGAGTTTGATTATTGTCCGGAGGAAGATCAATATCCACAGAATACTGGTGACTGGCGACAGACTCATGAAGAACTACTACGCAGCATTAGGAGGGCAAAGAAAGCAGCAAAACAGAATGGTTATAGAAGTGGATCGGCCACAACTAGGGGAACTGAACCTGAGGATCCTGCTCAAATGAGTAAAATTAATTGTTATTTGAACTTTTAGCTCACCTGAGCACATCGTGCTCAAGGTGAGCTTTTGTGATCATTGAATGTCCGTCGTCTGTTGTGCGTCATTCGTCGTCCGGCGTCAACAATTCAAGTGTTTACACTCTAGAGGCCACAAATATGATCCAATCTTCATGAAACTTGGTCAGAATGTTTGTCAGGTCACAAGGAAGAACCCTATTGAAAATGGGAAGGTTCCATGCAAAATCAAGGGAAAAGGGGCCTTAATGATAATTTTCATGTTTAAGCTCTAGAGGCCACAAATATGGCCTAATCTTTATGAAACTTGGTCAGAATGTTGGTCATGTCAAAAGGATGAACCCTATTGAAAATGGAAAGGATCCATGCCATAACACAGGAAAAGGGGCCTTAAAGATAATTTTCTTGTTTACCCTCTAGAGGCCACAGATATGGTCCAAGCTTTAATGAAACTATATCAATATGTTGGCCAGACCACAAGGATTAACCCCATTATACATGGGATGGATCCATGCCTTATCATGGGAAAAGGGGTCTTAATGATTAATCTCATGTTACGCTCTAGAGGCCAGCCATTTTTTTTGTCCAAACTTCATGAAACTTGGTTTTATATTAACTTCTGCCTATTTAATTGATGTGACTTCCCAGGGGTCAAAAAGACTCAGGTGAGCAATCTAGTTTTACACTTAAAAGGCCATAATTTTGGCCCAAACTTTATGAAACTTGGTTTTGTGTTTGAATTATCTCCTTTATGACATCTGCATATTTAATTGATGTGATGTTCCAGGGGTCAAAGAGTCTCAGGTGAGCGATCTAAACCATCATGGTCCTCTTGTTATTAGATAAGACACTAGCCCTGCATTCAGGGTGACAAAAAGTGCAAATAGTTAGCAAATTATACCCCACATTGCATGTGCACTTGCCTGCCATGTGATGTTAAATTTGCTAACAGTTTTTCCCAGTTTTGTGATTCTGAATAAAAGGCTGTTTCCAGTGAGTTAAATGTAGCCTTCAACAATATTGCAAATGTTTTATGGCAGCTATATTATCTCCAGCCAAAAAACTAGCATTATTTAAATATGACAGAGGATAATTTTACCAGTAAAACATCCTTTTATCTTTCAAAGCATAAACAATGAAGATGAAAGATTTATTGATCTTACATGAAAAACAAACAACTCTTCTTTTTCATTGATAATAGGACAAAAATAAAGGACAAATTTTCTAGTACATGTTTTTCCATGTGATAACGAGGCAAATGCTCGATATTATTTGTTTATTTGGTTCTGCTATGATAACATCAACTTGGATGAATGAACAAAAGCAGGGTATAGTTTTATGGTATTTTCTCTAGATTTGTGGTGAGATAGTGAAGTGATAATATATGGTTAATTCACCATAATTCAGTAAAAAGTACTTAAGAAAACCACATCAATCTACCCCAGGTACCAGTTACTCATCCCAAGTATGGATACCACTTTACATTCATCTAATATAAATGGTGCATTTATTTGACTTTGTTGAAAAGAACTCTTGCTAATCAGATAGCAAGTTAGAAAGTAAAAAGTGTTGTGAAATTAGAAATTTACCAAATTTCCATGTACATTAAATAAGTCTTAAAATTTGATTTTTCAGCTTCCTTAAATTGAAGACAAACATTTATATACTGTGTCAAGGTAAACTTGTTGTTATAATTACAGAACATCCTCAGATCAATTGCCAATGGTGTGGCCGGAACTTCAGCCATCCAGCTGCTAGACAACATATCCCATTTTGTGAGAAATGGACAAAGGAGCATGGGACACCCCTAAACCCTGCAGGAAAAAGGGCAGCAAGGGACGTGGGCAGTAAAAGTCATAGAGCAAGGGAGGTAAGTCAGATGAAAAGGGAGTACTCTTAGTACTTTGATAACATTGTCAGAATCAAGAAAAGGGTATTAAACAGTTAATCAAAAACAATTTTACTAAGGGTATCCCTCAATATAGATGTACTATTTTGATACTGGAAATGATGCCATATAGAATGTGATGACTCCATTTTTCAAATGAACTCCACATCTACTTTCATTGTTCTCTCAAACTTCTTTAAATTTGGACAAGTCTATAATTTTGAAAGATAGGAAATGATGGTTTGTATTATCACAAATTTGTAAGGGCTAAGATTTTGACATTTTGTAATTTCAGTATGCCAAGCATATACCTAGACCCCGGGACAAATCAAAGGATTCAGAATCGCCTACTTCTCCCAGAAGTCATTTTGATCATTTTCCTGATATAAATGCTACAAAAAGAGAAACTATGAGTAAGTGTTCTTTCTTTTCTTCTATAATGTGATGTATGGTCATGATCAGATGAAAATACATGTACCTTATTTCCAGGCTGTCCAGCGTCCCTAAAATTCCTAAAAGATCCTAATTTTTTTCAGTTTGGCTAACATTCCTAAAAAAAATGAAGAAAACAAGGCAAAATCCTAAAAAAAACCCTAATTTTTTGTTGAAATTCCTAATTTTCCTTGTCAGTTTTTCACGATCAACCCTGTGTTGATATAAAAGTTTCTCAGCAATCCCTTTTCAATACTTTCTTACTGTGTTAATATGAAATTCTTCGGCAAATCATCATTTTCATGGAGGTCAGTCATGTTGAGATTTGCTACTTCATAATAAGCATAATAAACTGAAACAATTTGCATGGACTGACAAGCATTCTTTTTAATATAAAAACAACAGTAGTCTAATTGACCATTTCTGTATAACTTTAGCTCAACCTTTTTAAAACCTTAAAATATCATTAATATGATCATAAGGAACATTTGCAATTGAACTTAATATTTTGACAATTTTGACATAAAGTCATAGATGTGATTGAAAGCTTCCTTTAACCCATCTGCTGGGCAAAATTTTGGATTAACCTTTCTCTGACTGAATTGAAATGGTTGTCATAGTGAAAACAATTTCTGTGAACATACTGTATAAGCATTGAAAGTACCTTTGTGACTACCTGTGTTTGCTTCTTACCCATTTTCAAGATCAAAATTTTGCTTGAATTCTCCAAATCTGCCTGAGAAATAATTCTTACATACATTCAAAGAAATACAGATAAACTTATTGATTAATGAATATGTCTGTATGCTGCTCAATCTAGCAAAAGGCCAGCAAGGGATTGTCAAGTAGAATTTGCATGATTTTGGTGAAGACTACTGATTATGGTGTATTTTGTAAAATATAATTACGAGATGGCACAAATTTCACTAAATTTTTCTCAATAAAAGGTTTTATATAATGTTATAATTTTATTTTTGGCTTTTATGTTAAGACATTGAGAGCCTTTGATTTATCTTCAATATTTTACTCTATAGACCAAAATGTTTCCTGAACAATTCATAACCATGCTGGTGATATAAGAATCACTACAGTAAATACTTTTAGGTATAAAAGGGCCAAAACAAAATGACAACTGTGTCATTCCGTCCAAATTATTATTTTCTGTTTTCTAAGAGTAATCCATGATAATATCCATTTGCACACATGTCTAGCTCGAGTTTTTACCATAACTATTATCATTTAGAGAGCAGGGTGTTGGCTTAGATCAAACTGCATGTCTGTGCAGCGGTTCTTATTCCATATTGTCTGTCAATGCCTTTACTTACAATAGGATATGTCTTGAACAGTATGATAAGGGTTAACTTGTATTCAAGTGAGAGGCAAAAGAACAGAAGAATTTCTATGTCTTTATATTTAGTTGTTGAGCTTAACCAGATTATACTGAATTTATATATTCAATGTCATATTCAACAGAATACCTGAAACAATGATATTGTTTGATTCTTTTCTTGTATAATCATTGTATCTAGTGAGTTTTCTCTTGTTAATCATGCAATTTTCAGTCAATTCTGTTTTTGAAATTCCCTTATTTATCATTGTAATTCCTAATTTTAGCCCTAAATGAGCCCTAAGTTTTTCGATTTTTGTCCCTAAAATTAGCCCTAATTTTTCCACAAGAGGTGCTGGACAGCCTGTATTTCCCCTAATAATATAGCCCTCCCTAATAATAGCACCCATATATTTTTAACTTAAGAAAACCCACTTCAAATGCCTAGATTTTAAGAACTTGTTGAGACTTGTAGAGCAAGATTTTTAAGTGGCTTAATAGGAATCATAAGATATCTCAATGAGGAAACAAAGACAGTTTTGCATTGACTTAAAATGAGTAATCATGACAAAGTTGAATGTGTTCACTCCAATTATTAAAAAAATTTCATTATGAGGTCATAAAAATCTCATTTAGGGGGATAGTTCATCTAGATCTAACAACGCACCTCTGATCTTTTAAAGCTTTGTGTACAGCAAGAATATGTAACTAACAGCATAAAAAAGATTTAAAAAAAACAAGTACTTGTCAATATTAGTAGATGTTAATTTGAGCCTGTGTGTGACATTTTCAACAATTTGAAATGTTGTTGAGGTTCAAATATTGAGAGGCATAGACAGCCACCAACTCTAAAAATAAAGTTACCTGATGGTCAGATAATTTGAGACCTTATGTAACTACAAAAGGCATAGTTAAGACTCTGGTCAGACTGTGGGTGCACAGGCTGACCAGAGTCTTTGCTTTGTGCATATTTGAAATTGTTTGAAATCTCACGCACTGGCTCATTTGTTACTGATAGACTTCCTCACAAGCTTAATGAAGAGAAAATTTAGATCTTCATTATTTCAAGTATTTTCTAGCCCTGTTCTCAAGATGACAAAATGGTGCAAACTGTTTGCAAATTATACTCGTCTTTGCACACAAGTGCACAAGCAAAGCGAGGTATAATTTGAAAATATTTTGCACTGTTATGTCATTCTGAACGCAGGGCAGGACTCAGAAAGAAATCAAATCTGACCTACATTCACGAATTGTCTCCAAATATTTCAGATAAACCTGGGGCATCCTCAGGTACAGGGCTACATGCTTCAGACAGCTTTTCTCCCAGAGGTCAGTATACTTTGGATCAAATTAAGGACTGAGTACAACACTAATGAAAGTGTCCTTATTATTAATAGGACTTTCAATAGTGCTGCATTAAGCCCTTTACATTTTAGCCATAATCTGGTAGTGTTTACTTGTTATACTACATGTAGTTAGTGTGTTTTTTTTGCAACTTTTAAAATGAAAATCTTCTAAAACTTTTGTACTTTACCTAAGAAAACCAATTTCTTTTTTCAAATGATATTTTGTTGTCAAAAAGCAGCTTTCCATGAAAAGTTAACTTGCAAATTCTCAAAAATTTCAAAACTGATTTTAGAGATTCATTTTCAAGTTTTTAAGATCTATGTTCTACAACAATTTGTAGTATTTAAAAGTGCTAAAGACTGCTATAAAATATCCTTTTCATGTTTTTGTTTTTATAAAAAGTGTATATTCTGTAACAAACTGTGAAAGCAGTTAAATGACAAAATAATTATGAAATTAAAAAAAAAGAAGAAGAAGAAGAAAGTAAAGGAGAAGAAAAAAAGTTAGTAACAAAGTTGATTGTCCACTGACTCTGCTGTTCTTGTGATGGTTTGCCAAAGCGTAAATATAAAATATATCAATGTCATTCAACAAAAACTTTGTTACTTCAGCTTGAAAAAAAGCTGTAGTTACCAGATTTTGTTCACCTATTAGCAATAAACCATATTTAACTTTTAGGTTTTTCAGCACCAGAATCAGTGTATTACAGATTCCCGAATGATGACTTTTATTGTATGTATATATAGGAGGAGAAGGTCCTAGTTTATGAAACCCCTGTTTGATACAAAACCCAACACCATAGTTTAGTGGGAGTTTTAAACTTCTCCACCTTTAATTCCCTTTCCTAGTTCAGAAATGAGACTCCAACTGCACCCAAATAAATATTCTTGTTTGAAAATGACATTTTACTATAGTTTAGTTATCTTGGCCCAAAAACAGGCCATCAAATTCTATATTGGTCAAAATTTACCCTTGTCCTTTCTGGCAAAAAATCAGGTTGAATAGACTTAAGATCAGATTGCACATATGTGCAGGCTGATCTCTTTTCATACCTCCTGCCTAAATATGAATTATCTTGGTTCAGCATGATAAGGGTTAAATTCCGTGGCCTGGATTTGAAATAGGACCCTGACAGCACCTAAATACCCTTGTTTGAAAATGACACATCACCATAGTTTAGATATCTTGACCAATAACCAGCCGATCCAATTTGATATTGGTCAAAATTTATCCTTGTCCTTTCTGGCAAAAAAAAAAGGGTTGAATAGACTAAGATCAGATTGCACATATGTACAAGGTGATCTCTGTCTATATCTTCTGCATTTAATATGAATAATTTGGATTCAGCATGACGAGGGTTAAATTCTTTAACCTGGATTAGAAATAGGACCCTGACAGCACCAATTTAATTACCCTTGTTTGAAAATGACACTTCACTATAGTTTAGTTATCTTGACCAAAAAAGAGACGATCCAATTCTATACTGATCAAAATTAGCCCTTGTCAGTGTTTAAACCTTTTTCATTTAATACAGAAAATGAGGTGATAGTGTTTAGTTATCATGACCAAAAACAGATGATGAAATTCTATATTGGTCAAACTTAGCCCTTGGCATTTTAAACCTTTTTGGTTTAATACAAAAAATGAGGTTGTATAGACAGAGATCAGACTGCACATAAGTGTAGGCTGATCTCTGTCTATACCTCCTGCCTTAATATGAATAAATCTTGGTTCCCCTACATTTATGGATGGATTTCAAAATAACTCAGCACAGTTGATGAGGACAAGTGTCATGCAAAGGGTTTGTCCAGAAACCCTCATATGTTAATATAAAAGCATTATAGATGCGCTAGTACCAGTGGGTCTCTAGGTAACATTATCTTGTCATTGTCAATCTAAAGTTGGTCTTTGATTGCCCACTGACACTTGTATGGCTTAAATTAACAACCAAATCACTAATGTTATCCCACCCTAACTTTAGACACAGAATTGATGCTTCAATCAGTAACTTCTTCTCAAGCACTTCCAACTTTGAAGTTCATGTGTAATACTGTATGAAATGCTCTTTGTGAGGCTAGTCAGTTTTTTTGTCACTACCCTGACTTAATGAGTGAAGGCATGGGCGACGGAGTTGGCAACATAACAAACTTTAACCTTTTCTATATTGAGGGTTTAGTGCTGCACTATTGTAAGTGGCTAAGTGCCTATAAATATATAGGCACATACAATAGTGTAATGCTGACCCCACAATATCAGTCATTAGTAAAGATGTTTGGCCATAACCATTTTTTGCTGATTTGCTGAATAAATGAATTGAATTGAATAAATGAATTGAATTGCTAAAACGTGGCATGTGTTTTCATCACTGCAAGAATAATTCATACTTTTAAGGAGGATAACCTTGAAAGCATCTTTGTAAGAATTATGGCCCTTTTTGGCAAGTTTCACTATCATTCCCTGTAGCTACATGAGTTGCTTTTAATATCACCCTCTGTCTGGGGTTGTTTGGTTGTTAGGTTAAAAACCTATTTATTTTACATCGATTGGGAAACAAGTTCTTACAACTTAGATTAATCCCTCTTGATTCTGCTTCCTTGTTTGGTTGTAAGTTGTTGATTTCCTGTAATTTTAGATATCAGTAGATTTATGTATTCTATGTAATTAATTACCAGTTCTTGTTAACAAAGGATGGGTCTCCATAAGGGCCTTTTTGTGGCTAGAATAGATTTCTTTGAAACTTTTGCCATATGTACTATGATATAATCTGCGTGTACTGACAAAATATTGGCATCTCAAACTAATTGGTTTTAGCTGTGCACTGTGTTTAAAGTGGTTGGGGTAATTTACTACGAACTTGAGTTTCATTTTAAAACTTTTTTATCACCCAAATTATTAGTCCCCCACCGGTTACCGGTTGGGGGAATATAGCTCTGCTCGATTCCGTCCGTCCGTCTGTCCGTCTGTCCATCACACTTTTGTCCGGGCTATATCTTCTAAACCATATGTGCTAGCCACTTCAAACTTGGTACACTTATAGATCTCATTGAGGAGAAGTGTCATGTTCAAGAACCGTTACTCTGCCACGCCCACTTTTTGAGTTATTACCCTTTGTTGTTTTTACCCTTACATTCTTGTCCGGAACATATCTCCTAAACTTTGTGTGCTAGCAACTTCAAACTTTGTACACTTATAGATCTCATTGAGGAGAAGTGTAATGTTCAAGATCCATAACTCTGCCACGCCCACTTTTTGAGTTATTGCCCTTTGTTGTTTTTACCCTTACATTCTTGTCCGGAACATATCTCCTTAACTATGTGTGCTAGCAACTTCAAACTTAATACTTATAGATCTCATTGAGGAGAAGTGTCATGTTCAAGATCCATAACTCTGCCACACCAACTTTTTGAGTTATTGCCCTTTGTTGTTTTTACCCAAACATTCTTGTCCGGATCATATCTCCTAAACTATAAGTGCTAGCAACTTCAAACTTTGTACACTTATAGATCTAATTGAGGCAAAGTGTCATGTTCAAAACCCATAACTCTGCCACACCCACTTTTTTGAGTTTTTGCCCTTTGTTGTTTTTACCCTTACATTCTTGTCCAGATCATATCTCCTAAACTATAAGTGCTAGCAACTTCAAACTTTGTACACTGATAGATCTTATCGAGGACAAGTGTCATGTTCAAAACCCATAACTCTGCCACACCCACTTTTTTGAGTTTTTGCCCTTTGTTGTTTTTACCCTTACATTCTTGTCCAGATCATATCTCCTAAACTATAAGTGCTAGCAACTTCAAACTTTGTACACTGATAGATCTTATCGAGGACAAGTGTCATGTACAAGAACTGTTACTCTGCCATGTCCACTTTTTGAGTTATTGCCCTTTATTGTTTTTAGTCTTACATTCTTGTCTGGATCATATCTCCTTAACTATAAGTGCTAGCAACTTTAAACTTTTACAGTTATAATTCTAGTAAGTAGGAGATATATTATAAGAGAGGATTTTTTGTTATCCGGTAGGGGACTCCTGTATTGCATCGCAATACGACATGCACTTGTTTACTTTTGAGTTTGAGGCTGCCACACAATACAGCAATGAACTATTCCTTAGTTGATATACGGAATTTATTTTAACATATCATATTTTTCATTGTGATTATCTCCCCTTTTTTGTCTTAAGGGAATTTCTTTGTTTTATTTTCTACCGTCTTTGCAGGTTTGCACAACATGTTTACAAATAGCCTTGAATATCAAATTTCTTCTATTGATTGCAAAGAAAATACAAAACCATTGCCCCAATTTTTTTTTTGGCAGAAATCAATTCATTCATTTTGGAGTTATCTGCCCCTGAATATGAGAAATTAGCAAAATTTGGCTTTAAACTGGCATTATCAAGCCAAATTAAGATGGATTTCAACGATGAATTTGTCAGGAGACGCAGGTAGTATCAAAGTATGTATGGCAAAAGTTCAAAAGAAATCTATTCTAGCCACGAAAAGGCCCTTATGGAGACCCGTCCTTTAACCACTGTACTACTGAATTTAATTTAAGTTTTGTTTCAACCAAATTGCATTTTTTGGGACTTCTCAACTTATCTAGCTCATGTTTTACTCAAAACTTTCAAGTGTAAAGCAGACAGGGTAGTATATCAGGGTCCAATGTTATAAAACTTTTCTCAGGCTCAACTAAGAATTTTCTCAAATTTTAAATTTAAATAAATGTATGAAAATAAAAGATAATATTAATAAGTTGTTGTTTATTATGTTAATCAATCAAACTGAGTATTTGAACAGAATTTAGGCTTTAATCTCTGATTGAAATTTGAGAAAATTTTGAATTGAGAATGAGAAAAAGTTTATAACCTCGGACCCTAGAATCACATCTGTGCAGACTGATTATAGTCTGTTTTGAGTACAAAGAATTTTTGAATGTCATAAACGGCATGAGGAGGGTGGAGGGGGAAATTCTAAAGGTTCATATCTTATATATCACAGATAAAAAATACTTTAGGTTGTAATTTCTGTTAGCCGCTGTCATAGTGCAGTTGGTAGTGCGTCAGACTGTCAATCTAGAGGTCCCGGGTTCGATCCCTGACGTCAGCACTCATTCTTTCCGACAATTTGTCTCTCACCATTGGGTTGATAATAGTAGACCTATGTGAGATAGCAGCTGGAGTCTAGGAAAGGATGTGGTTGTTGTACTTGTGAGAGAAATGCCAGGAAACCATTGTTAGGTGCTCCAGCCGCGTGATATAACTGAAATAATGTTGAAAGCGGCATTAAACTTCATTCAGTCAATAAATCAATGTATTTTCTGTCATATGTCC
Source organism: Fragum whitleyi (assembly GCA_948146395.1). Taxonomy (NCBI): domain Eukaryota; kingdom Metazoa; phylum Mollusca; class Bivalvia; order Cardiida; family Cardiidae; genus Fragum; species Fragum whitleyi. The sequence continues at coordinate 20,252,580 of OX411547.1, read as the reverse complement.
ACTGAAGAAGTGGTAGATTAAAATTAGAAGCAAAGAAAATGTTTTGATTTCATTGAGTTATGTAAATGAAAAACAGATATAGAATATGGGAGAAAAAAAATCACAGATCCATGTATTTCTTTTAAATTTCAGATACCAGTAAGACCTATACATCCAAACCTAAAGTGAATGTAAATACAAGAAGCCATAACAGTAAATTTTCATCTGAGAATTCAGAAAAGTAAGTGGATTAGGTTATTATCAAATTATATGGTTGATAATATTTGAGGATTTTGTATTACTGAGACTTTCTGTCAATTCCCCCATCTCTTTAAAAAAAAACACCTGTAGACTTTAAAACATTTGGAGAAGGGGAGGGGGGCATTTGTTCTTTATGAGCACATAATTTTAAAAGGGAGGATGTATAAGATATTTTCACTGTTGAAGAGGACCATTTGCCATTGATTTCTTTCTCTCTGAATCGTTGGACTGTCAATCCAGAGGTCCCAGGTTTGATCCCTGATGGCGGCACTCATCTTTTCCAACTATTTCCATGGAATGATTGTCGTAGACTTATGTGAGATAGCAGCTGGAGGCTAGGAAAGGATGTGATGATAGTACTGGTGAGAGAAATACCAGGAATAAATTGTTAGGTGCTCCAGCCATTGCGAAATAACTGAAAAGTTGTTGAAAGTGGTGTAAAACCCAAATCTCTCTGACTCTGTGATTTCATAATTTAAGGTAGTAGACCAGTAATGGTTCAGTAACATTTAATCTTTCACAATGTTGACCAAGGTTTCCTAATGAAATCACGGTAAAAGGTCATTATTTCCAAAACCTTGCGGAACTATGAGAATAAATCTATTGATATATCACAAGTTATATATGTCTTGAGTATATAGGAGTCAGCTTGGCAGTTGGTTCGGTCCATCCCTCTGTTGTTTGGTCCATCAAGTATCAAGCAGATATGTGCAAGTGATATTTTGGTTATGATCCATTGTCTTTTGACAGAGTTATGGCCCTTTGTTGGAAAATGGCTATTCATTATTGACAAGCACTTGTAGGGGGGTATTAGTCTGTTTTTAAACAGTCTAGTAGATGAGCAAAATGCTGGAACTCAGCATTTTCTTCATTCAACAATGTTTTCGACCCTTAATTTAAACATTTGGAATGATTTGTCTTTTAGACCTATTTCTTAACATTCTGCTTTCAACAATTTTGCAGTTATATCGCGATGGCCGGAGCACCTAACAATGGATTCCTGGTATTTCTTTCACCTGTACTACCATTACACCCTTTCCTAGTCTCCAACTGCTATCTCACAAAGGTTTTGGATTATCTACCCATTGGTAAGAGACAAACGTCGGAAAGGATATTTGCCGCCACCAGGGATCGAACCCATGACTTCCAGATTGGAAGTCTTATGCCTAACCAACTGCACTATGGTGGCGGCTATTAGCACTAGTACTGGTCTCCATGATCAAGTAGCCTAGATAAATTTACCTACACAAGTGGAAAAGCCTGTGTCAACAAGTGGGACATGAGTATTCCAAAATTCTGATGAAAATCAGTTATTTTACCATTTAAAAGATAAAAAGAGCATTTGTTGATTTCATGGAGGTATGAAGGTAAAAACCTTATCACTGTATTAATATGTGAATCAGATTCATACATTGGTGTAATTAGGTTTTAAGTTTCATACGTCTGTGAAATCAACAAATGTTCTCTTCATATCTAATAATTTAAAACCACACAGCAAAGATCTATCTATGATGTCATGAATTTCTATGGGACTACTTTTTAGGTAAGCTTTCAAAATAACTGCATGCTCAAACTTGTCTTCATTGAATAATGAAACCAATTTTTCAACTAATGAAAATGCCAAAATTTTTTATGTACACAACCTGAATTAAATAATTATCTCGTATATCATCATTCTTTCAGTTCATTTACCAATCCAATGGACGACAGCTACAGTTTCAATGTCAGTGGTACAAAATTAAAGACTGACAACTCTTCCAAACACACAGAGACCTGTAAAGTTTGCAAGAAACGAATACGAGGTCATGCGAGGCTCACTTGTAATTGCGGTATACGGAAAACTGGGGCATAGGTTGTTGCACAGGAGTGTTATATCAACCCTAATCTGCTGAATGATGATTTTGTTTTAAATAATTTGCCAAATTTTGGATCATTGTAACCAGTCTGTGGTGATTTTTCTGGCAATAATTCAGTCGAAAGCCGGGCCCCGTTTTACTAATGATCTTACGACCATGATTTTGTGTAACAATGTAACAAGATATCTAATTGCACGAGATATCAGATTGGGCCAATCAGGTTTGTTGTTTCAAGTAATTACGCAAAAAATAATCATATGCTCGCTAGTAAAACAGTGACCTGGTGTTGAAGGCTAAGATCAGACTGCATGTCTGTCTTCCAAAGCAAATAGAAATTGCTTGTAACATAGAAGAAAAAAAAAACCTATACAAAAAAAGATGAAATTATTTAAATTCCTGCACAGCTTTTTAACAGAACTTTTATGGGCCTGTGGAAAAGATGATACGTATTATGGGATCACCTGTGGTGTCTTGGCAGACAAGATATTGGGAGGTGGTCACATCTTTTTCACCTTATTCCCGATCTTTGTCTAGAGGCTGATATAATGATCACTTGAAACTTAGTGGCTATTTTCATCTTATCCTTACATAGTGCAGTGAACAAGAAATGTAACTCTACCTAGCTATTTATTTAAAATATTTCCCTTTCTTGTTTTTCATACTTGGAAATCCAGCAGTGCATTAGGCCTATCTTGTGACAATTTGACACCTTGTTTTATTTGAACATTGCTCATAAAATTTTAATGAATTCATACGTACATGTAGTTTCAAACAATTTATGTAGGGCTAATCATTTATAAGAATATTATTTACACAAGCTTTGTTTCTGTGTTAATAGCTTTGTTTGTGGCTGACCAAAATATCATAAGTGAAGCCAAACCCTTTACAGTTTTTATACCCCTTCATGGATAAGATCAGGGCGCATATTGTTTACTGTAGTCCATCTGACTGTTTGGTAAATCCGTCTGTCTACACAAAAATTTAACATTATCAATTACTTTAAACCTTTTCAAGATATAATGCTTATGTTTGGCATAATGATGGATCTCACCAACATGCATATGAATATACCAAGGTCAAGGTCGTGTGACATGGTCAAGGTCATCTGTCAAGTTCAAACTCATGAAAAATCTGCTGTTTCAGGGGATATAATTATGTGTTACACAAACATATCTTTTTCTTTTTTCAAAATTTTATAATTGCTCAAATTTGAAAGATGAAGCAGCCATCAATGGAATGTGAGAGCAATCCCATAAATTTACCCCACTTGTCAGAAAATTTTATGGGAAAAGGAGAAATTGCTTGTCACAAGCAATTTCGTCTTTTTCCATAATATTTTCTCTAGTATGAAAACACACGGAAATAAGATTCAATGATGTTATAGGAAAGGGTTAGGAAAACTGTAGTTATGATCTTTTGTTCGCCCACTGATGACTTTAGATGTTGTTTGTCTTGTTGATTGAAAGAAATTTGAAATGAATTTTAGAGGGGTTAGTACAAAACTATTGCAATTGCATGAAATTGACAATTGCCACTGTCATTGGCAAAAAAAATCTATTGATCAGTCAAAAATGCAATTATAATGGAATGATTGTCAACCTAATTATTTTTTTTTGCTAGTTTGTTTCTTGACATTTTCATGAACGGAACAACTTGAATGTCTTCACTACATCTTTGATAATATGTAGTTTGGATGTTTTGCGAGGTCACCATCAACTTGATAATGTTTTCAAGTCCCTGATTATATATTTTAGGCGTCATCATCAGTGTTGTCGTTGTGCAAAAACTTTGACATTTTTTTTATATTTCTGGTCCTACAGAAGGCATTCACTTGAAACTGGGCACACTTGCTCACCATCAAAAGAGGCACCTATACTATCAAGGGATATAACTCTAGATGCATTTTGGACGAATTATGCTCCTTTTGTTTATCCACTTTCCAGCACCCAACAGCCGAGGGTAGGCACCTGTAGGTGGTGCAATTATTAATAGAAGTTTTGTACTATCTCTTCTTTGAATGTTTATCAATTTTCGAAAAAGTATTGTTAATTAATTGTTTGTGGAACTGTTAATAGATTTATACGAGAAACTCAACATAAAGTTATATTTAAGCAATGTGTTATAGACCACCAAAATTATGTTTAGAATTGTTTACTATGTTTTATCCTCATCAACTCATACATAATTTCCGTCCATTTATCTAGATGAACAACTATCTTCTGTCTATCAACAACTTGATTTAACCCTTGTCATGCTGAATAAAAATCTTTTCAAAATAAAAGTAAAATTAAACTGCTAAATGCACTTGAAGTTACCGAATGTGAGTGAGTATTGATTTTGGAAATGCATTGTTTGACACCTTTCTGGTTAAAAAATAAAATTAAGGTGGTATTAACTAAGATTAGACTGCACATATGTGCAGGCTGATCTTTGTCTATACCTCCTGTCAAAGCAGGAATATTACGGGTTCAGCATGACAAGGGTTAAGATCCTCTAAAAATAGTTTGGGCATTCAATTTGTTAAAATTGTTGATGCAAATAAGAAGAGGTTGCTATTCAAAGTAGCTATTTGGTAAGATGATTGAAAATTGAAAAGAAAATATAACCGCTTATAATGAAGTGGTGAATTGCAAATATCAATTTTTTATCATGTTGATTAGATTTTTGATTAATGAATGAAATTTTTGCATATAGTACAATAATATTCCCATTTTAAAAATCCAAAAAAATAACGAAAGTTGATTTTAAAATTTTACTATTAAATTTATTATTTCCCTAATACATGTACAATGTTTTTAAACTGTCTCAAATCTTGGAATGGGTGTTCTTTCCTTTTCAAATTACCTCCATTAGTAACCTCCATCCATTTATTTTATTTTCCAACACTTGCCATATAAAACAATGTTTGTTATTTATGTTATTTATTAGAAATTGTTCTTGTTTTGTTTATTAATGCACGTTTTGATGTTGTATGTAGATTATGAAACTAAAGGTTGGTTGTATGGTAAAAGGGATTTATTATCATATCAATTTCATCAATAGAAATTTATGCCTCAGTCATTCTCTCAAGTTCAGATAAATTCACCAAACAAGCATCAAACAAGTAAACTCAGACATTATGGGTAAGTCCTAGTTAATTTCTTTTAGGTTAGTTAAATTGAGTCTGCATGACATTTCCAACAATTACCAGTGTACAATGTTATGACTCAGATCAACTAGTGACCAACAGTTTGATCAGAGTCTTCACTTCAAATTTAATTTATATGGCTATATAGTCTCCTATCACAATCACAATTATGCCCCCCTTCAAAGAGGAGGGTCTATATTGCTTTGCACCTGTCAGTTGGTTGGTCCATTTGAAGACATATTTTGTCCGGAGTATATCTGAAAAAGTATGCAAGCTAGAATCATGAAACAACACAGGTGGATAGATCCCATTAAGTAGAGTTGCAGTGCACAATGAACCATGACTCTGCTAACATCTTTTGTACTCAGTCTGCTCAATGCTTGTTCATCACACATACAAAATGAAATTGTTGGAAATGTTACTCACAGACTCTCAGCTTGCCCTCATAGCACAGTGGTAGAATGTCGGACATTCATTCAAAAAGGTCATGGGCTTGATTCCTGACAGTGGCACTTATCCTTTCTGACTATTGTCTTCCATCAAATGATTGGCAGGTTTAAGGAAAGGATTTAATTGTAGTACTGGTTGCAGAAATAAAATGAATCCACAGTTAGGTGCTCCAGCCTTCTGGATATAACTGAAAGATTGTTGAAAGTGATGTAAAACCTCATTAGAATAAATACACTTAGGCTGAAATGAGATCACAGATCGGGGTTTTGATACTAAGGGGAGCCCTAGAGTCCGAGATTCCTTATTTTCTAGGAAGGAATCCTTTATTCTGATATACCCTTTATTGAAATATTTTGAGAAACAAATGAGCTGCACAGCTTTCTTTTAAATCCTTTCAAAATTTTATACTTACTCAATACTTCAGTTCTTGTATTTTGCAAATTGGTGAGAAACTTTTGTGGGATAGATGAAATTGCAATAGTTACCTCATAATACAACTTTCAGATAGCTTACTTTGAGCTTGGACTCCTTGATTTCATAAGTTTAGAGTCCACTCTCAGAAGAATGTTTATAACCCTGCAGGTACTGTTTATAAATATTGCTTTTTGTGTCCTAGTGTCCCCGACCTGTGTTCTTACTTGCAAGATTTCATACCGTCCATAAGAGCTATATACTGTGTAATAGTACTGTTCTATCTAAGTGGTGTAAATTTTGTTTATGTGTGATTTCTGTTGAGTTGTTACTTGATAATTTGTCTCCCACATGGTTTGAATGTATATATTTTATGATTGTTGAAATTTTTAGAAAGGAGAAGATAAAGGGTATAAAACCTTTCTGAAATTGTTATAACATGGTTTTATTGACCTGAATCTGACCCCTGCTGATGAATAAAGATAAATAAAAATCTGACTTTTCCTACTCCTCTTTGCACATGCTTTCATAGGAATGAATAACAAACGGTACTAAATGTGATGCATATTTTGTTAATTTATAAAATATGTCGGGAATTGTTATTCAAGTATTTTTTCAACAGAGGTCGAATTCAGGTCAAATAAAACAAGGTATAACAACAATACCCTATATTGTGGATACTTGCTTGACTTGTCCCAAGGAAATATTTCCAATGAGCATCCCCAACAAATGGTTTATTACAGTATTGCTGAAATGTAGAATCTAAAGCTTGATTCATCCCATTATATAGAGTCTTGGGAAATACAGATATTGGACGTGAAATCCATTGCTTGATGTTCACCAATTTTAATCATTTTGAATTGAGATGGCTGACATTGAGTAGGCATGGAGCAAAACTGTTACTCATGATAGTAATTGTTGAATTGCAATTGTCAATGAAAAATCAACTGACCAATCAAATCCTTGATTAAGGAAGTGGATCCGTAATAGTTTGGCAATGTTTTGGAACTAATGAACTTTAACAGTGTTAACTGAGGTTTCCTAATGATTTTTATTAGGAAACCTCAGTCATCATTGTGAAAGATTATGAGTTCTGAAATGTTTCGGAACATTTATGGTTCCACTACCTTAATCCAATTCTAAATTAATTTATTTGGACATTTCAACCATTGTGACTCTCTCAATGATCAAGGAGAAGGCAGACAGTGTAGGCTAAGATCAGACTGCATATTTGTGCAGGCTGAACTGTCAGCCAAAGCATTTTATGCAGCAGATAATTATCTTGAGATGGATTTAAACTCTTCTGTCAATGAGATGGAATAATTCTAATATCAAACTACAGTCAAACCTGTCTTAAGCAAGCACTTAAGGGACATTCAAAAAGTGCTTGCTTAAGACAGGTGCTTGCTTAATACAGGTCAATTTAAGTGCAATTGGTTCATTTGGGAACTCAGTGGTCGCTTGCTTAAGACAGGTTGCTTGCTGAATACAGGTGGCCGCTAACACAGGTTTGACTGTAGTGTCTAGTGACTGCCTTGATGGCCTAGTGGTATAGGTACTTGACTTGTGACCTGGAGGTCCATGATTCAAGCTCCCAGGGTGTGTTTATGGGCAGAACACTTAATAGCTATCCAAGTTCATCCAGTATTAGAATTGGGGGATAAAATCACTGCCTGTCTTTCTCTCTCTGTCTCTCAATGACATGACAACATTTGGATTGAGTATTCAAGAGCAACCGTATAAGCTTAAGATTTCATCACATTCAAACTAAAATAAATTATTATAAACTAAGCTAGTGTCAGTTTATCATATACATATGTATTGGAGATGAATCTCAATAGAATAAGAATGTATGTTCTATGATAAGTACATGTGACATTTTGTCTATCAATCATTGGTTTAGACGTACAAGATTTGCAAAAAGTTGTGTGCCCAGTTATCTTCCCTTGAAAGTTTGTGCCAAAAGTGTGCGTTGTTATTGTTTTATTTAACCATGTTTACTGTGATACTGTAGTTTTGGAAATGAACCAATTTAGTCTAAGCTCTACAACAGCTCTTTATATATGAATCAATTAAGTCATGGATATTGTTTAAGGTAGTAGACCTGTTATATTTCCCCAATGTTTTGGAACTCATGATCTTTCACAATGTTGATGGAGGTTTCCTAATGAAAATCCGTCTTTCTGTTTGTCCCTCTGTCTGCCTCTTTGACTGCCAAACTCAACCAAAAAACCTAACATGGCTCATTACTTGAAGCCAATTCAAGATACAATGTTTATAAATGGCATGATGATAGACCTTGATATGCCTCTACAGAGGCCACAGTCAAGGTCAAAGTTATGAAAGATTTTATTTTTAGGGACATTCCCGTTTCATCTTGTTTTATGCCTAACTTAACCAGAGACCTTAACATCTCATATGACAAGAAGCCAATTCAAATTTGCATATCTGGCATGATGATAGCTTTCCTCTTTATGTATCTGCAGGTTCCAAGGTTTACTTTAGTTTATCTGAAAGGTCAAGGCTCTCTACGAAGGTCAACTTAGTAAATAAAAGTTTTGAAATTTCTTCAAGACCATTTAAAGTCAAATGCTGTTTTTTGGCTAAATGACAAATCTTCTTAAGCAGCAAGCAAGGTGAAGGTCAACTGGCAATGTTAAGGTCGTTCTTCAAGTTCAAACTTATGAAAAAATTATGTTTTGGGGAGCATTAGTGTTTCAGAAACACATCTTTTTGATAATTGATGTTGCGGTGTGGCGTACTTATACAGTTGATTTTAATGAGAGTTTGTTGTAGAGCATCTAAGACAGGAAACTCATTTCTATTTTCCGTCCATTGTTTAAGACTTTTTAATGGGAGAAACATCTTTGTTTAGAATAGGATAAATAATGAGTCTGTGTGTGATACTTTGGAATACTTCAAATGTGCGCCAAGCCAAGACCCTGACCAGCCTGTGGGTTTGCAAAGTCTAGTCAGAGTCTTTGCTCTGCACTTAGGAAATGGATATGGTTTGAAAATGTCTGAAGATAGACAGTGAGTCATTCAAACATCTCTTGACCAATCTACGATCTTAACCCTTGAACCCAGAATATTCCTGCTTTTGCAGGAGCTATAGACAAACATCAGCCTGCACATATGTGCAGTCTGATGTTAGTCTACACCACCTGATTCTCACTTTCAAACCAGAATCATCAATAGACTTAGTTTTTCAAATAAAACTTGGCATACAGTTGATACTTTCAGTGCTTTTTGCCCTTTGATTTTGATGCAAATTTTTAGCCAAATTTATTCAGCATGACAAGGGTTAAGATTGGCTGAAGGTGTTCAGATTGACAGTGAGTCCGTTCTTCACTGTATTTCTGTCAAGGCTGCTCATTTTTTGGAGCCTCACTAACACATGTTCAAAACTGGTGGAAAAATAACACACAGTCTAAAATAGGCTTTGAATATGAGTACAAAAAATCATATTCCTTTCACTTTTAAAAGAGGAAGCCATTTAGTGAAAAGTGTTGAAATTTATAATAAATTGTTAGTTGCTCCTTATCTTACAGTTAGAAACATTGACATTTCTTTCTTTCTTTCTTTCTTTTCCTTCTTTCTTTCTTTCTTTCTTTCTTTCCTTCTTTTTATCGTGGAATGTTTCTCCCATTAAGATATCATCTATTTGTCTGTTGATTGCCACACATACCTAATACTCACTTTTTCTCTTTTCATACACATCCTTGTTTTTGAAACAAATAAATTTTCAAGAAATAGATCATGTGAATTTTGTTAAATTTTAATTCCTTTATACCTGAAAGTATCCAAGTTATACCACCACTTATAAAGTAAACAGAGATATTGAATAAGTGGTCATTGAATTCTGAATTTATTAAAAGAGTCATCTATTAACAAATAAAAACGAGGCTGCACTGAGTTTAATTATTTCGGTAATGTATGAGCACACATTTGATATCCTGTTTATAATATGACCTGAATATTTGCAGTAAATCGAAGAAATTTCAGATATCTATGAAATCAAATTGTTCTGCGAAAAATATAACGCCATTTGAGAATTGACGTCTTCAAATACCTTATGACGTCATTTTCACCAAGAAAATATAACGATGTTATACGATCAAAGCTCTTTTGCATAGTAATTCCACTAGTGTAATAACATTGGTGTGATATCGAAAATATTCAATGGGTTTTATTCACTCCTGCTACATCGGTCAAATAAATATAGAATATACTTGGATCAATATTTCCATTCATCGTTCAATCTGGGCTTGAGGTTAAAAAGTTTTTCTCATGCTCAAATCAAGATTTTCTCAAATTTCAGCTTGATATTAAAGCTGTAATTCTGTTGTAGCACTTATTAAAATGTATGATAAAAAAATGATATCAATAAGTTGTTAAAAATGACAACATATAAATATTATCTTTCATGTTCATACATTTACATGTATTTGAATTCTAAATTGAGAAAATTCTCAATTGAGCAAGAAAAGTTGTATATCATTGGGCCAATCTGTTAGCTTTTCCTATAAGGTTAACTTTTAAGCTCACCTGAGCACAAAGTCCTCAAGGTGAGCTATTGTGATTACTCATTGTCCGTTGTCCATCCATCATCCATCCATCTGTCTTTCTGTCCGTCCGTCTGTCAACCATTACTTTAAACATCTTCTCCTCCTCAACCACTGAGCTAATCAAGTTGAAACTTCGGCAGGGATGTTTTTGAGTGAACTTTTTCAGAATTAAAAAGAATTTATTTTATGAAAAAAAAAATCTTGGATTACAGAAAGAAGGAATATTGCAAAAATCTTAGACAAAAAATCATTTTCTCCTAAAGTTTCTTCAGTGAAGCTCTACCAAGAGCATAACCAAAAAGAGGGATAACTCTTAAAGTATTTTTGTAGGAGTATTCATGGTTTTTAGCTCCACTGAAGGCCATCAAGCTATTGTCATGGCGATATGTCCTTCAAGCGTGTGTCCCTGTGCTAAACTTTATCTCCAAAATCAAGAACCTTGGGTGATCCTCTTCTAAAGTTGTTCAAGAAATTTGGATTGACCCCCAAATACAGGCCTGGCATAGTGGGGCTTATTTTAACCATATAAATCTAAAAATATCTCTTCCACCCAAACCATCAGCCCGATTTAAAATGAAACATGACATGAATGATTCTTGGGTTACCCTCTTCCAAAGTTGTTCAAAGAATTTGGATTGCCCCCAAAATATTGTCATGGCAGGGTAGGCTTATTTTAACCATATGAACCTTTGAAAATCTTCTCCTTTAAAATCACCGGCTCAATTTCAATGAAACTTGGCATGAATGATTCTTGGGTGACTCTCTTCTAAAGATGTTCAAGAAATTTGGATCAACCTTTTATATGGGCATGGCAGGGTGTACTTATTTTCACTTTTAAATGTTCTTATCCCAAGTCATTGGACCAATTTCAATCAATTTTTGCAGGATGATATTCCTGAGGTAAATCTTTGCAAAGTATTTATTTGCTTGTATATGGGCGGAAGGGCTTATGCACACAAAAAATGATAGTTGTTATCCCATGCTACATTTAGTATTGGTTCAATATTAAAGATCCATCAAGCCATATCTATCTTTTGAAATAGACCTTTTATCATTTAGAATCAATACTAATATATCTTGCAAAATGGTTTAGCCTACACTAAAATTGGCATTTCTTTTCATCGTTTTGCCTCTTGACAAAATTCCTTGTAAACATCCATAACTAACTGAGTTTCTCATTGAAAGCCAGCGGAGCAAACAACATGCCCTCTGGGGCCTCTTGTTTGCATAATCCAGCACTTACAGTCGAGTTTTGGCACCACTTTGCCCTCTTGTTTGCATTATCCGGCACTTACAGTCGAGTTTTGACACCATGGGGCCTCTTGTTTGCATTACCCAGTACTCACAGTCGAGTTTTGGCACCACTGTGGCCTCTTGTTCGTATTATCCAGCACTTACAGTCGAGTTTTGGCACCACTTTGCCCTCTTGTTTGTATTATCCAGCACTTACAGTCGAGTTTGGGCACCATGGGGCCTTTTGTTTGTATTATCCAGCACTTACAGTCGAGTTTTGGCACCACTTTGCCCTCTTGATTGTATTATCCAGCACATACAGTCGAGTTTTGGCACCACTGTGGCCTCTTGTTTGCATAATCCAGCACTTACAGTCGAGTTTTGGCACAACTGTGGCCTCTTGTTTGCATTATCCAGCACTTACAGTCGAGTTTTGGCACTACTGTGGCCTCTTGTTTGTTTTATCCAGCACTTACAGTCGAGTTATTGCACCACTGTGGCCTCTTGTTTGCATATACCAGCACCCACAGTCGAGTTTTGGCACTATGGGGCCTCTTGTTTGCATTAAGCAGCACTTACAGTCGAGTTTTGGCACCACTGTGGCCTCTTGTTTGTATGATCCAGCACTTAAAGCCGAGTTTTGGCACCATGGGGCCTGTTTTTTGCATTATCCAGCACTTACAGTCGAGTTTTGGCACCATGGGCGACGATCCTGTTATTAACTCTCATGAGCACGAAGTGCTCAAGGTGAGCTATTGTGGTCTTCTAATGTCCATCGTGTGTCATCCATTGGCTGTTGTCCTTAATTTCTTTAAATATGTTCTCCTCCTAAACCAGAGGGCCAATGTTGATGAAACTTGGCAGGGATGTTCCTTGGCTCTACCAAAGTTGTTCAAATAAATGAAATCCACCTTTAACTTCCTGCACCCTTATCAAAAAGGTGAACATTGGAACATCTTCAAAAATTTTCTTCCCTAATACCAGAATGCAGATTGCTTTCTTATTTGGTATGTAGCATCATCTAGTGGGCCTCTACTAAGTTTGTTCATATTCAGACCCTGGGGTCTTAATTTGGCTCAACCTAGGTACATCCCTTTTTAAATAGAATCAAAGAGCAAAAAACTTTAAAAGTCGTCTTCTCTGAAACAAGAAAATAGACAGCTTCCATATTTTGTATGTAGCATCATCTAGAAGATCTGTACCAAGTTTGTTCATATCAAAACCCTGTGATCATATTTGGGCTCGTCCGATGCAAACTTTTTTTTACATAGATCGAAAACGCAAAAATATTCTTTTCTGAAACAAAAAGGCTGACATCTTCCATATTTTGTTTTTAATATTATATAGTGGACTTCTTCCAATGATTTCACGTAATGCTCCGTGGGTCATATTTGGGCTCTGAATGAACCAAACCCTATTTTACATAGCCACTAAGGAGAACATCTTAAAAACTTGGGTTTTTTTGAAACCAGAAGGCAGGGACTTTTCAAAAAAGCCTCATTTAATCGTATTTCATGAAGTTTGTTCATTTCATGTCCATATATTCATGTAAGGGCTATGCCAAGGCATATTCTTTTTACTCCTTGCTGAAAAAAATCCATGGTATTGATCTAATTTAGAAATTATCTCCTTGTTGACTTCTGCCAATTTGATTGATGTGATGTCCCCGGTGTCAAAGAGACTCAGGTTAGCGATCTAGGACCATCATGGTCCTCTTGTTAGCTCTATTGACTAAAGGTCAGAAATGCTATACCAGTGGTGGTTTCCTATTTGTCTGTCCATGTTTCCGTCCAGCTTTATACCAGATAACTTTTTCTTATTACTGCAATACTGACTACAATTTTCATCAGATTTCCACAAACTTGGATAGAATGATGAGGATTGGCCAAGTATCGAGGAAAAAGTGGACCTTAATTTAATAAAGACATCCATATAGAGTTCAATTTCACGTGGTGAACTTCATTGTCATGGCGACGTGACTGTAGAGCATCTGTCCATCCATGCATCTTGTCTTAAACTTTACCATTAACAATTTCTCTCTCGAAACTATTCGATGAATTTCAACCAAACTTCACAGGAATGAACTCTGGGAGGTCCTCTTTCAAAGTTGTTCACGGATTTTGATCCAAGGAAGACAAGGCTATAATGAGTGAGGCTAATTTCCGTATATGGTAAACTGTTACTTTTCTTGGAATCTAAATGATGGAAATGAACCATCAACTTCCACTGCACCGATCCTTGAGTGACCTGACCCTTTATCAATCTACAAAATTTTAGAGACCCTTTATCGCTCTACAAAAAGTTATTGTGATTAGATGAAAAGTATGTTATTTTATGGACGGAGGTCATTTTTCTCTATATGTTATTTATAGTGGAAACTTCGATAATGGTTTCTCAGAATCTAACTGATGGATATCAACAAAATTTTATTAATATCAACCAAATTTCACTGGAATGATCCTTGGTTGACCCTTTATCAGTCTACAAATATAATTATGATCAGATGAAAAATATGTCTTTAATGGGCGGAGGTCATTTCTATACATCATATAGTGGAACTTTAAAAGTCATTTTTTTCAGAAACTAAATACTTACTTGAATATGTCCTTGGTAACCCTTTATCAGACTACACAAAATTAATGTGAATGGATGAAAAATAGTCTCAACGCCAAAAATAATGCATCACTTATTTTTTTTTAGACAATACCTTTTCCATTAACTAAATTTAGGAAGAACAAAATTATAATTATACAAAAATAAACGTGAACCAATCATTGATTTGTGACAAAAAGGATTACAATATAAACATACGCATTCATGAATTACATAGAGGCGACAACCCCCATTTTTAGCTCCACTGGCTGAAAGCCACTGGGGCTATTGTCATGGCGTTGTGTCTGTCGTGCGTCCGTCCGTCCGTCCGTGCGTGCGGTGGTAAACTTTTTCTTTAAAAATCTTCTCCTCAGAAACAACTGGATTAATTTCAACCAAACTTCACATGAAGGATCCTTGGGTGAGCTTCTTTCAAAGTTGTTCAAGAAATTTGGATTTAATGAAAAACATGGATTTAATGGGCGTGGCTAATTTCCAAATATGATAAAAAGTCAGTTTTCTCAAATCTAATTCATGGATTCCAATTAAATTTTACATGAATGATCATTAGATGACCCTTTATCAGTCTACCAAAAATTATTGTGATCGGATGATAAATATGTATTTTATGGGCGGAGGTCATTTCTCTATATGTTATATAGTGGAAGATTTGAAAATCATTTTCTCAGAAAATTATTGATGGATATCAACCAAATTTCACTGGAATGATCCTTTAGTGAACCTTTATCAGTCTACCAAAAATAATTGTGATCGGATGAAAAATGTGTATTTTATGGGCAGAGGTCATTTCTCTATATGTTTTATAGTGGAAACTTTTAATCATTTTCTCAGAATGTAATTGATGGATATCAACCAAATTTCACTGGAATGATCCTTGAGTGAACCTTTATCATGAAGCAAAAAAAATTAATGTCATAGGATGAAAAATATGTCTTTTATGGGCGGAGGTCATTTCTCTTTATGTTATATAGTTGAAAATTTGAAAATCATTTCATCATCAGTACAACCCAAAATATCTTAAAATCGAGTCAACCCTTAGATTGCTATTTCAAGAATTTCAAACCTGTGGAGAGACTCAAGCCATTCATGGCTTTCTAGTTTTGTTTAAACAGAGTTGGTTTTGCATTGTTCAGTAAAAGTCATTAGAGCGTGAGTTCATATGCAAAATTGCTCTCAAAGAACGTCTGACATGTGGATTTCTGAATTTTACCACGAGTAACTCCCAACATGGCTATACTTCGCCAGCATGCTGTCTCAATCTGGCATAGAACCTTGGGTTTCGCGCTCTTTTTTGGACACCCACTTTTAGCTCGTTTCTGAAAAGTCCTGTCGTTGAAAGAAACATTTGTAAAACTTTTAAAGGGTACTCGCGAAAAAATTACCTACTGGTATGATTTGAATGGACAATATCATTATCTTGGTTAAGGGGGATACCTGTGGCTATCGCTGATGAAGGATTCGATTCTCGGCTTTGATATTTCATCTTTGTTGTTCACTGCCATCACTTTTCTCCGAAAATTGGAGAAAAAAAGCGACCTAGAGAGTCAAGAATTTCCGGTCATAACACATTAAAATGCAGCCTTCCCATGCTGTCAGCATGCAAAGTATAGTACCGAGAGTTTCTTAAATTCATGTTTTAACCTTACAATGGGCGATTTATGACACCCCATGACAGGTGCAAGTGTCCTTGATCTTAATCACGTAAATGAATCGGTTCATTAAGACTATGTGCGATGACCTTCCGAAATTCAATTTTCCGCTTCCGCCGAACTCGTCGACTTTGCTTGATTTGATCAATGTCTACGATTTTTGTTACCACCTTTATTTGCTGTATAGCTCAATCAATTTAAGTTTCGCACGATTCATTCGATCTGATGCTCGAACAGAAAATATGTTTATCATATTCAAGTGTCTCTGCTCAAGTGAGAATAAATTGTGGATAATTTTTACCACAGTTGTATATCTAGTGGCCGACCAAAATAAAATAATGTTATATCAGCTAATCTATCGATTTTAGGGCAAAACTTTTTTTTTCATTGAAAGGTGATGCCTTATTTTTTGTTTTTCAGTAATATGTATTTAACAAGCGAAGGTCAATTTTCTGTATTTTTCTAATCGATCACGATTTTTTTTTCAGAAATATTTCAGCACGTGACACATCATTCCTTAAGAAAAAAGAAAGGGGGAAAACACTTACTCTCGCATCTAATCATAACAATGGATTCAAGCCCGTGGAGCGAATTAGCCGCTTGAGCGGCTCTTGTTTCTCAATATCCTTGCACTATAACGTCTGCAGCGCGTAGGAATTCTTGATTGTGGGAAACACTGTACACTGGCAAACACCAAAAAACTACATAATATTATATGTGACCCGTCACGCGAAAAAGGGACCATCTCGGTAGACCGTAAAGCGTTGATCCTAGTCAGACTGCGCGGATTGCGCAGACTGACTTGGGTCGAAACTTTTCACACTATTCTGAATTTAGAATGGTCAATCTACCTTCCCATGAAAGATCTTTTGAAATGCGACCTCTGGTTGGCATCTACTAGAACCCATCCCTTTTTCAAATATTTATTTTACGAAGTTCCCAGATGGCACTTTTTCGCGTGACGGGTCACAAGAAAATGACTGTTGGAGTTTCTAAAATAAGATCCTTCCGTTTTCGAAATGTTATTATCATCTGGGCAGGTTTTCCTGTGTTACAGGGCCTAAAGTTGTAAAAGATTTCTCAGGCTCAGGCTCAAATTTCACAAAATTTTAAATTAAAATAAATGTATGAAAATAAAAGATAATATTAAAAAGTTGTTATAATACAACTTATTAATATCATCTTTTATGTTAATACATTAAAATGAGCAATAAATTGAATTACGGCTTTAATCTCAAATTCAATTTTGAGAAAATTTAGAATCGAGCCTGAGAAACCTCGGGCCCTGACCCCCTTTATGGCTTGAACGCGTTTTAAGATAAGAGATGACTGTCCCGGTTAGATATATATCAATCGGGAACCTTCGGCGATTCTACGGAATAGACCTCGGGAATAATACGGGCGCAGCCATGAAAGCGCGTCATTCCGCACGTGGGTTTAAATGACGTCACAAACATAAACGATCCCGCTAAGGATGACGTTGCATAAAACAAAATCAACGAAAGAGTAATAATGGGCATATCATAATTTGATAACAAAACGCAGTGTCTTACTGCGTTTTGTCATCAAATTATTATATGCCCAAAAGATCTCGAAAGACGATCGGGAAGAATTAATAAAAAAAAAGTGATTTTCTTAATGCGTATTAACCGAAGTACCACCAGGAGCCGATTTACCTAAAAAATGACCTAAAATTACTACACTTACGTCCGAGGTACTTTTCAAGTTACGGAAAAGTCCGAGCGATGTTCCGAATGGATATATATAATACATACTTAGTGTTTTGTATAAAAAAAAAATATCTGACGAGGTTGGGAGAATTGATAATTGTCGAGGCTATGCCGAGACAATTATTAATTCTCACAACCGAGTTTGATATTTTTTTCATACAATACACTAAGAATGTATTATATTTATCTTATAACCTATATTCGTCTTGTTTTCGTCGGTGTTTTCTATCTGAAATGCAAGTTTCTAAAAATAACCACATTATATCATGTTCTAAAAATAACTATGTGATATCATAAAAAATATCATACAGCATGTTATCATACGGATAGTTGTATAGTTATAAGATAAAAGGCATTATGTTCTAAACGACTTCGTTATATCATAAAAAATGAAGGCGAATAGAGCAAGACTAATTCTTGAGACATTATTCGGTGTTTTGTACCTTTTAATTCGACCCACCCATGCGAACGACGAGAATGTAGTGCCGAATGCCAAATTTCTCCAGAAGTTTGAATCATTCACGTTTTCTTTGAGAAAGGAGTTGGTGAATTTAAAATCAGAGATGGTGAGAAGTGAGTCTGAGCATAATCGAGACATGGAAAATCTACGTGAGGAATTAAAGATGGAAATTCGCAAAATGCGTAGTAGCCATAAAACTGAAATATCAAACCTGAAGTCCGATTTATCAGGAATGAAGTCTGAATATAGACGGGAATTGGGTAATCAACGTGAGGAAATTCAGCAGTTGCGTGATAGGTACGAGATTGAAATAAAAACTCTGAAGCAAGAGTTTGGTGCTAAAATTGCAAATTGCAATACAGAAGCTGTAAATGAATTTGCACGGACAAACAATGAATATTTGCTTGACGTTGCGAAACCCGTTGGAATGAGTAATGAAAATGCTAATAAGCCACTTAATGAAACAACGACAACCCAAATGCAAGTGTTGGATAAACATGAACATGGCTGGCAAAGGCCCTTTAAACCTACCCGAACACAGGCACCAACCAATCTCGGCAACAATGTTGGCGTGATTATGAATGATGAAACTTATGTAGGCGATGAACCTAGTAAAACTTGTACGTTCAATTGTTGTGGCGTAGAAATTTGGTTCTGATTATCGAAAAAAGATGCCTTACAATCAAAACATTCACGTTCTCTTAAAAAAAAGTCTTAACGGTCGATTTATGGAGCTAGATATATGATATTCAAAAGAGCGAGAAAAAGAATTGTTCATTTTACAAACATTTCCATGCTCCTAATTGAGCATGCATATAACAGCCACGCTATGTGGTCGGTTCGACCCTACGTGAAACTGTTCTCAGACACCATTTAAAATCAATGCTGTATACAGATAGCTACATCGCGAAAATGACATTCATCTCAATCTCATCTCAGAATGATTGTTTTGATAAAATCTCGGACGAGTTCGAAATTGGATCAAGTTGGGTCAAAACTACGTCACGGGGTCAAATTTTAGAAAATCCATGAATGCACATATTTTGCCCGATCAACGCGAAATTTGGTCGGAATGATTGTCTTGATAAAAATCATGGATGACTTAAAAATTAGGTCAAATGGTCAATTCTTATAAAACCTTGTATGCACTCTTGAGGTCACATTTCCTGCCTGATCATCCTGAATTTTGGTCAAAACGTTTGTTTTGATAAAATCTCCGACGCAATCGAAATTGGTCATGTGGAGCCAAAAACAAGGTCATGGGGTCAAATCTTAGAAAAAAAACCTTGTATGCACCCTGGTTGTCACATGTTTTGCGCGATCGACTTTTAATTTGGTCAGAATTGGTAAAATCTCGAATGAGGTCAAATTGGGGTCAAAAACTGGGTCACGGGGTCAAATCTAAGACGCTCTAGAGATTACTTTTTTGCCCTACCAACATGAAATATGTTAAAAGTGATTGTCTTGATGAATTCTCAGATGAGTTCTCAATTAGATCAAGTTAATGTCAAAAACAAGGACACAGGGTCAAATCTTAGCAAAACCTTGTTTGCACCCTAGATGTTCCATTTTATGACCAATCGACCTGAAATTTTGTCAGAAATGATAAAATCTCGGACGATTAAAATTGGGTCAATTGGAATCAAAAACTGGGTCACAGGGTCAAATCTTAGAAAAAAAATTATACTTGTTACTTTTTCCCCTTTCAACCCAAACTGTGGTCAGATGATTGTTTTGATAAAAAATCTCGGACGATTTTGATTTGAGGTCAAGTGGGGTAAAAAACTAAATAACGTGGTAAAATCTTAGAAAAATCATGTAAATGTCCAAGAGGTCACATTTCTTGCCCGATCAACCCGAGCTTTGGCTAGAACGATTGTTCTGATAAATCCCGGACGAGTTTGAAATCGGGTCAAATGGGGTCAAAAAAAGGCCAAGGGGTCAAATCTTACAAAAACCTTGTATGCACTCTAGATGTCATATTTTTTTAACCCATTAACCTGAATTTAAGTCGGAAAGATTGTCTTGATATAATCTCGGACGAGTTCAAATTTCGGCCAAGTGAGGTAAAATCTTAGAAGAGCCTTGAATGTACTCTAGAGGTTACTTTTTTTTGCTCTATCAACCCGAAATTTGGTCAGGATGATTGTTTTGATAAAATCTCGGTCGGGATCGAAAGTGGGGTCAAACACTAGGTCATGGGGTCAAATCTTTTAAAAAAAACCTTGTATATGCTCTAGAGGTCACATTTCTTGTCCGATCAACCTGAATTTTAGTCAGATGGTTGTTTTGATAAAATCTTGAACGAGCTCGAAATTGAGTCAAGTGCTCAAGATGATTGTCTTGATAAAATTACGGACATATTTGAAATTGGGTAAGAAATAGGTCACGTGGTCAAATTTTAGATAAAAACCTTGTAGGCACTCTAGAGGTCATTTTTGCCCGATCAACCTGAAATTTGGTCAGATTGATTGCGTTTATACAATCTCGGACGATTTCAAAATCGGGCCAAATTGGGTCGAAAACTACGTCACGGGATCAATCTTATAAAACCTTATATGTTCTCAAGAGGTCACATGTATGCACTGTAGTTGCTTCATTTTTAGTCTGATTTACCAGAAAGTTTGAATGATTGTCTTGACGATACTCCAGATGAGTTCAAAATAGTTTATATTGGGTCAAAAAGTAGGTCACAGGATGATTCCCTAAGAACAACTTCTTTTTAAGCTCAAGCAACCTGAAAATTGGCCGAAAGGATTGTTTTATTGTACAGGATCAATAGCTTGTTTTAATTTTGTCAACATTCTTTTTATCCCTTTTCAAAAATTATTCAAAACAAGTTTTGGACGGTTAACTTAGGTGAGCGATTAAGGGCCACTTTTGCTATCTTGTTTAATAATTGTCTTTGGTTGTCTTTTTATCACAACCAACAGTGTAACGGGCGAATCTTGTGACAATTTGCCATCTTGTGTTTTTAACAATAATTCTGAACTCATGCTACTGCACAACTTATCACTGTCTTCACCTTATTATGGTTTTAATGAATGCATGTTTTGCAAGTCTGTGACTCTCAAATAAGTAACCATGACCCTCTGAACCACCTGGTGTGAGTCCCAAAGACCCTCTGGTTATCTACTTCCGAAAATAATCGAAGACTGTTTAAAGGAGTCTTCAATTCTTTCCCGAAATTGAGACCCAAATAGTCAATATATATACAAAATTTGATTGGATTCTCGAAATAAGGTCACCATTCCACAAGGTGTGAGGAACGCAACGCAACCCAACTTGGATATTCAATGACGTCTCGGGTCGGGCATTCGAAATTTAGTAATTTTTCATTTCATTTCTATTACACATATATTTTTTCTCCAAACTAAAATCAGACAACCCGATTCAAGCTAAATTGAATCTCTTTTCTATTAAGTCATAAATTAGACAAGCTAAAGTAACCTCGAACAAGAAAAGGAATAGTGATCGGGTATAAACAATACTCGGATATTCAATTTTGAAGGAACCAAAACGAATATTCAAATATATTCGAATATTCAAAACGAATATTCGAATATGAATTTTTCTATTCGTTCCCATCCCTAATACAAATGTATATATATATATTCAATATTCTTTTAAACTTTGATCAGGAAATTGCTCTTATTGCATAGAAAAACAAGTTTTAGTGCTTAAAATAAATAGTTCATATCCTAAGCAGGGACTCCCAAGCTTTAAGAAGGGACCCCTAAGATCCTAACTAATTCCTCCTTTGGACCCAGTTTTATTGATGTCAGACTAAAACCCTGCTTTATGCATGAATGACTGGTTTTCTCAAAGCTTTCAAGTGTCATTTCGAAAAATCACAATTTTACAATTGTATACCTGGTACAGTGTAGTAAAAAAGTGTCCAGTAAAGGACCATGCAAGATGGCGGACGTTAACAACAATAAAGTGTAAGTAAATCTTAAATCGCATACTACAGGTTAATTTCACTGATGGTGTTTAACAATAGACATTGTTGTCATTTAGGAATAGACATTGAGACCAACATAAAGTGTCCGATTTGCTTCCCCCCCCTTGATTTCTCTTGATGCCTACTACAAAACTTGGATTCAATCGATAAACTTGGGTATTTAGCAAAAACTGAAATTTAGGCGGTGATCGCAAGATTCATTCTTGGCGTGTGGAACAAGCACGACGTCGGTAAATAATGACTTTGTTGTCGTATTTGAAAGTAAGTGAAATATTATTTCGAATAGTGAAAAGGGTATAATTTAATGCATTTTTTTAATTCTTAAATTTAGGAAATCGGTTGCAAGCAGCAATTGGAAAATGTCGTGGATTCATGATGAGTATCAGTGTGGTTGTCATGTTAAAATTTAATTTCCAATAATTTCCCTTTAAAAATGCTACAAAACTTCAGTAGAATGATCATGCTGTCTATTTTTTAAAGAAAAAAAATCTAATTTGGCGTTGAATCAGGTTTCTAAAAGCTTTATAGCCAGCACAACATGGCGTCCAAAAGGAAAGATATTAAAACTGTAATTCAATTTAATCTAAGCGTAGATGACGACAATTTTTGTAGGTCAGTATTCAATCAATAGTAAAGATTGAGATGGGCTTGTCTTTTTGCATCGCGGAAAACCCTTGACCCAATTCCAACGAATAATTGGATAAACAATGACTTTTAACGATAAAAAAGGTCTGTAGATAATTTGTATTAGATTCTGGCATCATGTTTAAACTTTGACCCTTACCTTGTCTCTTGACCTACTTTCCAAAATATCTATTTTAGGTCTAGAAAAATATTATATTACTAATAAACGTGAGTTGATGGTTTTTGTTGATTCTAACGTCATGTTGAACCCTTGACCCACACCTTTACCTTTGACCTTCTTTCTGAAAAAATTATTAACTGTGTCTATTACTGTATTTAGTCAATAATGAATAATAGTAAATAAACTTTGTTCGTTTCTGGTATCAGATTGAACTCTTGTTCATGACCTTGACCATTGACATAATTTCTTGAATTCTGAATAATAAGGTCCATACAATATATATATATAACTATATGGCGTGACTCATGAAGTTTTGTTGATAATTGTCTTTGAATCAGGCTTCATGACAAATTATTTACCTCCACATTTGACCTTCTTTCTAAAAGATTGAATCATTTAGTCTAGGACTAGTTGGTAAATGATTGTCTTTGATTCGGGCAGCATATTTCACCCTTCAGCCTAATCCAGAACTTTGACCCATTTCTTAAAAACTGAATTGTTATGTTTTAATTCTTTCTTAAATGTAAATAAAAATGTTGGTAGATGATTGTCTTTGATAATGGTATCATGTTGAATGTTTGATCTAAACCTCGTGCTTGTTCTACTTGGTTCCTAACCATTTGTCTGCACAGTTTCCAAAAATGTATCTCCACTGTTTCAAAATCTCCTCAAAACCTCTGTATCTCCACTGTACCAATAAAAAAAGCCCGGCATGTTGCTACACTAGACGGTTTTCCATTTACAAAAACTAAAAATATTCCTTTCCACAATGCTTTTTCAGAGCTGTCAAAAGTCGGGGTGGTTTGTGGGGGTTTGGGCTTACGCTATGTCGTTGGACATTGCTGACTTTATATGTAATGAATCCAATATTCTCGAATGAATCTCGCGATCACCGGTTTAATTTCGGTTTTTAAGTTGGAATGCGGAGCAATTCCAACTTAGATTTAACAAAACCGCAAAATGAACACAAGGTAATTTCATTTCGGGTTTCTTGAGAACACATATCACGTGAACAGGATGTGAATACACTTCGGCCTATTTTGTATATCTCAACTTGACAAAGACATACAGTTTATTTCATCAAAAAGTAATAATGCTATACAATTACACAACTATCACTTCACGTACATTTTTAACACGCTAATTTATGTTTAAAACGATATTTATGGAAAATCGCGTACGAATATATTAGTATCACATGTTTGCATTACTATATTTGGAAATCATGTGATAAGTCAAACCCAATACGGTCAGCAAATTGACAATAGCACTAGTCAATCACGCGATCTGCTTATTTGGTAATGTCGCGATCTGTTTTCTCAGTATTGTAGCAATAGCACAGACCAACCACGTGATCTGCTTATTCGGTAAGGTCGCGACCTGTTTTTCGTAGAATTATGTTATAGCTTCTTTTAAAGGTATAGCTTCTCTTTCTGAACGACCTTCTATTGACAAGGTGTTATATTGTAAATTTCTGTCTAACCTACAAAATAAAAATCTTTTCTTAAAGTGATGATACACTTTTAAAGTTAATAGATATTTTTACAACTTATTGTCGGTTTTTTTTTCGTCATATTGCAGTTATTTACATGAATGTTTCATTGTAAAACCACAATACTCATTCACATAAACCCTTGCCACCCTATCTTTTATTGAATTATGAATATCTTTGCCCATTTGCATTTATCACCAAGAAAAATTGCCATTTGAAACAAACCAACTAGTTCAAGTTGTTTTCTTCACATCAACACGTTTAAGAGCACCACCATACAGTTAGTTACATCGTGAAATTGACATTCATCTCAATAAAAAACATTCTTAATCGCTCACTCAGCGCTCCATTAATTCATTCCAAACACTTACTCAAACCATTCAAAAACGCTCAAAGTTATTAAAAAAATAAGCTCAACATGTACATTCAAAATGAATAAAGCAAGAACCAATTGCGATTTCACTGACATAATTGAAATTAAAAGCGTCTGATTGGTTCTTGGCGATATAGAAAGCTATTGATTGAACTTTTATGCATATTTTATATTGGTTTTATATATCGCTAATTTTGTTCATCCTAAACAAAATAAGCGACACTGAATTCCCTCCTTTAAATTTCACTCAAAACTCGCTCCGCTCACTCATTCAACATCATGCCTAAATCATTCCAAAATCGTTCACCTTATCAATTTCACGATGTTATTAACTGTACCCCCAACTCAGAAGTAGAGTAGCATATATTGATTTCATCATGTATGTCTCTCAGTCTATTGACCTTTTGCTTTCCGCAATTGACCTGCAATGACGAAACTTTACACAAAAATTGCCCATGACCCAAAGAAATGCCCTATTGTTTCGGGGTCATACATGTCACAGTCATCAGTAAATTTAAACAGTTTCCACTCTGACTGAACAACCAATTGACCCAAATCATAAAATTTATTGATGACCCGAGAAAGTGCCCAATTTTGGGGTCATAAAGGTCAAAATCATAATTGAACTTCGTCCAAAAATTGTCTTGAGATTCCAATTCATGAATTAAAAGACTTCCCTGAGAAAATATCTTTTCATCATGGACAAATCACTTGTTGAGGTCCCCTTTGCGACACTTTTAATTAAAATGTAATTGATAACTCAAATGGAGCAGAAGTCATTCGAAAAATAATAATAAAAAAAAACTGTTTTGAGTGTATAAGTGTTCCCCTGTGCGTCCATTAGTCGGCTGTATGATCCGTATCATTTTCTTCTTTTTTAGCTCGCCTGAACACAACATGCTCAATGGGAGCTTTTAGGATCATCCTGACTCCGTCGTCCGTCGTCAACTTTCTTAAGACTTCTTCTTCCCCTAAACCGCTGGGCCAATTTCAATGAAATTTTGCCAGAATGTGACCCTCTTCAAAATTGTCGCTATATTCTAATTGGCCAATAATTATGTGTATGGCAAGGCGGGGCTTATTTTGAGCCCAAAATATTTGAACGGCATCTCCTCCTGAACCACTGAGCAGATTTTCTTTGATGATCCACTTCAAATATTGTTGGCAAAATTGTCATTAGCCCATAAATATGGGCGTGGCAGGGTAGGGCTAATTTTGAGTCTCCTCTGTAATGAATGGGTTGACAGGGTCTATTATGACTGCTTATAATTCGAATTTTGTCTTCTCTTCAACAATTAGGCAAATTTGAATGAATCTTTGCCAGAAAGTTTCTTGGATAAGATCCATTGGACTAATCGAATTCAGGTGAGCGGTTTAGGGTCATTCTGGCCCTCTTGTTATCATTTTTCTTTCATCAGATTCAGGGCTGTATAGCGATTCAGAGGTTTTAGCGCCTCTCGTTGTTGAAATACATTGATTTATATACGCCCGTCAAAAGACGAGACGTATTATGTGATCACCTGTGATGGGCGGGAGGCGTCAGCTTCGTTAGTAGCTTGAGGTCTCTCGAACGCATTCCAACTTATCAGTACTTTCAGTACTTTGATTGCTAATTACCCAACTTTATCGATTGAATCCAAGTTGTGTAGTAGGCATCACGAGAAATCAAGGGAAAAAGAAAATCTGACATTTCATGTTGGTCACAATGTCTATTGTTAAACACCACAAGTATAGTGTGATTTTTTTAACCCGAACTTAACCTTGCTCATTTAAATGAATTAATATCCGACGAATTCTACTCGATATTTATCGTGCTGTGTTCGTGCTTTGTTCGGCTGAAACCTCGGGTCAAATGTAAACTATTGACTTAGAGAAAGTCTATAAGTGTAATTTTAATTAACAGTTGCCTTGATAGCTCAATGGGCTAGAACGCTAGCACAATAGTCTTATATTCATCTTCGATATTTTTACGCGAGTTCGAGACTCGAAAAGAACATTCTTTATCTTTTTTGTTGTTAACGTTGTTTTTGTTCATCTTTTTATTATTTTTTTTGTAATGTTTTTGCTTTTCTTGGGTTTTTGTGCGCGTCTGTATTTTCTCGAATTTATTAATTCATTATTTTCATTTTTTCATTTACCATTTTAATTTAACTTTTATTTGTTTTTGTTTAAATATTTTATCGTTTAACTTGGTATTTATAAATACCTATTTAACGTCAATTTGCCTCATACTACACTTATATGTTTTTAATTCTTGTATTAAAAAAAGATGTAACATTTTTCTGGCCCCAAAGGATGTCTATCGCCTTTGAGGTAAATAATGTTTGGATCTATTTGCTTATTCATTACATAATCATTTCTTCAGCATGCCCCGACGGCGGCAGTCCTTCTTTCCGACTATTGTCTCCCACTTATGAGTCGATACTCTTAGACCTATGAGGGATAACAGCTGATGACTAGGAAAGGGTGTTTTGTCAGTACTGGTGAGAGAAATACCAGGAATTCACTGTCGGGTGCTCCCGACACCGCTATATAATTGAAAAACAAACACATTTTTGAAGAATAAAAGTGTTTTTCGTTTCCCTTTATTCATTTCTTGGTGGAACAAAATGAAGTTTGCAATAAATTCCAAAAAGTATTCCTAAAAACCGGGTTTTGGCGATCGAGATATATAGACAATTTTTTGAAGCTGGAGTTATTTGGTTTAAGTTGTCTAACGATGATAATATGAATTTAAAAGGAAAAAAATCCTAAACGATTGGTGTGAGATTCGAACCAGGTCCACCGACATAATAGCTAACTACGCTACCGATACCGCTACGGTATCTACAAACATTCATGCTTTTATTAAGAGTGATTATATACATTTCATTCTGTAGCACGACCTCTGTGAATCAAGCGATAGTGCACGAAATTGAGCGAGGTATTATCGGAATTGTAGTCATGAGCTCATTTAATATGCGTGCATAAAGGTCAGATTCAAGTTAAAATAATCCCACTATAAAATTAACCTGTATTCTTGCGATAGAAAATTTATAATCCATAATTAATTCGCTGGCAGGGCGGTACCTAATTAACGGGTCCTTGTATTTAAGGTTAAGGTAAATCAGCATTTTTAATACAATATTACATAACTTTATTTGCATAGAATACAAACATATTCATAGCACATGTCATATTATACAAAATTCATACATATTCAAAGTGGATAGGATATAGTAAAATACGTTCAGGTTAACAGAGAAGGTAAGTGCGGGATCGAAAGAATATAGATGACAACGAGATACTGCTTTTTAATGTGAGTTAGCGTGGTTATTCATGATCAAAATAATATGCTTAAAGAGATAAATCAAATTGATAATTCAGAGATGCATAGTGACCGTTTGTCAAAACGTCGTAAAAGCATTCTCAAAAGGATATTATTACGAGGTTTTCACAATCGATCTTTACATTTTGTATTTGAAATATTGAAGATAAAAATTTGATTCGAAGTCTAAGTATATTTTTTGCATATTTTTCAATAGGCTTTGTTCATTTCATAATTAGTTTGCTCTTTGCTACTATCGGAATAGTGATTCCGTGTTAATATAGTGAGATATATAGACTATTATATAAATAAACTAAATCAAACAACCTGAAACCAACATCAATCAATTAGGGTTTGTATGTTCACGTTCTCTAAATGCAATAAATAGGTATTTGGATAAATTTATAAGTGTTCCCGAATTTTCCGTACTCAGAAGTTTATCGAATTTTTGGATGGATGGCCAGCAATAATAGTATTTTTTAAGATATTTTTGTCCAAAAAATCGTGTATTTGGGACACACAAGTAAAAAGTGCTATTCGTTTTCTACTACCCCCATATTGCAGTTGTTACATCTTCTGTTTTGTCGGGATACATTTTCATATCTCCCCGATTCAATTCTTAAATCATGAGCCGAAATTCTAAATTTCGAGAGTGCTACTCTATATTTATTTATTCTTATTTTGTATAGATAAGATTCTAGTATGAATTCATGTTTAAATATACTATATGTAGAAAGTTTGCTTGAATTATTTATATTTGAGTACCATGTTTGTTTATATATATCTAAAATCCTTTGCCTGATTGTATGTATATTGATGTTACGATAATTTTGATTATGCCAAAAGTTATTTAATCCCATTTCGTTTAGAGATGTTTTTATTTGATATGCCCAATTTCTATTATTGTATGTGATATTTAAGTCTGCGTCCCGTTTCATTAGATTATATAGTTTTTTAATTATTGAATTTTCTTCCTGGTTAAGAATTTTTATCCAATATTTGAAAGCTCTTATTTTACGCTGTATTCTTAATGGATATCTCCCGGTTTCTCCATAAAGGCCATCTAAGTTAGCTGATTTTTTGACACAAAGTATTCTTTTTAAAAATTTGCAATAGACTAATTCTAAATCCTTTCCTTCGTGAAAGCTCAAAACTTCAGCACCGTGGTTCAAAATCGAACCAACAAGACTATCGAATAATTTGCATTGGTCTCTTATATCTAACTGTAATTGGTTTAAGATAATAAATAAGTTATGTAGTGCGAAAGACGCGTGTTGCGCTAGCGTTTTCTGAGTTCTGCACATATTCGCATTTTTAAAAATATGTAGACCAAGGTATTTAAAAGATTTTACCGTTTCAAACGCTGTGTTATTGAAACTAAAATCAAAATTTGTGTGTCGACCATTCTCGAATATCATAATTTTAGTTTTATTAGTATTAACCTTTAACCTCCCAAGTATTACAATATGATGAAAGATCATTGAGTATGGATTGAAGCGCTTCCGATTTCTGTGCAAATAAAACTGCATCATCCGCAAAAAGTAAAATAAAAAGTGTTGTTTCGTCGAGTTCAAATAGTCCTTCTATATTAGTATCGAAACAGTCGATTAAGTCATTCACAAAGTATAAAAATAATAGGGAGGAACATGGATCGCCCTGTTTCGCACCTATGTTTGAAGTCAAATAAGTTGATAGCTTATTGTCGAATCGAACGGTTGCTTTAACAACATTGTATATATTTTGAATTGCTTTTACGAATTAAGAGCTTACATTTGATTTTAGCAGTTTTTGAAATATGAATATACGGTTGAGTTTGTCAAAACATTTTTCAAAGTCTATAAAAGCGCAATAAAGTTTCTTTTTTGAACTAAATGACTTCAAGATGATTAAATAAAGCATGAAGATACAGTCAATAGTAGATTTGCCTTTCTGGAACCCAAATTGGTTTTGAATTAATTTATCGTGTTTTAAAGACCATTTAGTCAATCTATTTAATAAAATCTGAGAATATATTTTGGCAATAACATTTATTAATGTTATGCCCCTGTAGTATTTCGGATCTTCAATGTCCCCTCCATTATGTATTGGTGCAATGATGCCAGTGCCCCACTCTTTTGGATAAACCCCATACTGAAATATTTTATTGAATAACTTTAATAATAAAAAACCTATACTGTTGAAAGTATTCTTGTAAATTTCGGCTAAAATGTCATCTATTCCTCTACTTTTACCATTCTTCTGGGAAAAAACTGCATTTTCTAACTCAGACATACTTATTTCTGCATCAAGATCGTCGTCAGTTATTTGGGTGTTAACATTTTCTTCAAAATTAATATTCGGATTTGTATCAATGTTCGGGTTGCTTTCGTGTAGCTGTGGATCTGTCTGGCTGGGATCTACACTATATAGATTTTTAAAATGCTGATATAACTCTTCAATTTTGAGTTTTCTGGATATTCACGGTTGGGTTTATATTGGCATTTTATTTTAGACCAAAATATTTTTGGTGAAAATTTGCCTAGTTTAGTCAAAGTATTTTTTTGCTTCAAATTAAATTCTGATTAAGCTGATCTTTTAATTGTATTGTAGTTCTTTTTTGCATCGAGGTACGCGTTTTTGAGATCACGATCACTTTTATTTTTCAAGAATCGATTTCTTGCGTGGTTTAAAATACGCCTAGATTCGTAGCAATTTTTGTTAAACCAAGGTTTTTTATTATTTGCCGTTTTTTGGTTTTCAGATTTTGAAGGATTTGTACTGAAAACATTTTTTGAACACTCATATAAAATATCTGTTAAACCTTTCGCAATATAATCAATGTCACAGTGTTCCGATTGAAGTGAGGATTCCAAACGACGAAATTCGTCTAATTTCGTTGATATTATTTCATTTGATACTTCAATTTTATTTTCGTCCCATTTAATATGTGGTTTATTATTTTGGGTTTTATTGCGTGGGTGTTTGTTTTAGCATGATTTCAAACTAATTTCTAAATAAGAGTGATCCGAAATACGTGTATCAATATTTACAATATTTGACAGATCGCTATCTTGATCAATGTATGGGTTTGAATCAAATTGATCTGATTCTCTTGAAGTTCGGGCGTTAAAATCGCCTAAGCAAAAACATTTTCCAAGAGGTTTATATTTCTCTAAAAGAAATTCTAATTTTTCAAAAAAGTCAATATCTTGAGAATTAAAAACAGTTGAATTATTGGGTGGAATATAAGTACATAACAAATAAATATCCTGATTAAAATCGAACAATTTTCTACTAATTCTAACACAAATGATACCATTTTGATCCTTTTCTACTACATTTATATATTTTTTTAGATAATGCCTGAAATATACACTTATCCCGCCGCTAAAGCGTCCTTTACGAGTATTCTTAGATTTGTTTCCAAATAAATGCACCGATTCAAAGTCTTTAATGTTTAAATTGATATGACTGTTTTTTGACAACCATGTTTCTGTAAAAAATATCAAATCGAAATTATTGATAAGAGTTATAAAGTCCGTATCTGCTAACTTACGCGTTAAACTGTGTATTTTGGTGTGTATTTATGGCTGGTTTATGGCGAATACCATTCTCTAAATCCCCTGGTGAACTGCTGGCTTTTCCTTTGGCATCTTGTCTCTGCTTTTTAGCTCCACTGGCCGAAGGCCAGCGAGCTATTGTTATGGCGGTGTGTCCGTCGTGCGTGTGTCCGTGCGTCCGTGCGTCCATGCGTAAACTTTTTCTTTGAACATCTTTTCCTCCAAATCTATGGGCGGATTTTGATGAAACTTGGTAGAAATGTTCCTTGGGTGACCCTCTTCTAAAATTGTTAAAGAAATTTTGATTGACCCCCAAATATGGGCGCGGCATTTTTTCACTTTGAAATCTTTAAAAATCTTCTCCTCCCAAACCGTTGGGCCAATTTTGATGAAACTTGGCATGGATGTTCCTTGGGTGACCC
Organism: Fragum whitleyi; assembly: GCA_948146395.1. Taxonomy (NCBI): domain Eukaryota; kingdom Metazoa; phylum Mollusca; class Bivalvia; order Cardiida; family Cardiidae; genus Fragum; species Fragum whitleyi. Next base: position 20,220,341 of record OX411547.1, on the reverse strand, counting down.
TTTACCTAAATTGTTCGAGAAATTTTGATTGACCCCCAAATATGTGCGTGGCAGGGCGGGGCTTATTTTGAGCCCAAAATCTTTGAATGACATCTCCTCCTGAACCACTGGGCCGATTTCACCCAAACTTTACCAAAATGTTCCTGGGGTGACCCTTAAACTAAATTGTCCAAGAAATTTTGATTGACCCCCAAATATGAGCGTAACAGGGCGTGGCTTATTTTGAGCCCGAAATCTTTGAATGACATCTCCTCCTGAACCACTGGGCCGATTTCAACCAAACTTTACCAAAATGTTCCTGGGGTAACCCTTTTCAAAAATTGTACCTGAAATTTTGATTGGCCCCAAAATATGGGCGTGGCAGGGTGGGGCTTATCTGAGCCCGAAATCTTTGAACGACATTTCCTCCTGAACCATTGGGCCGATTTCAATGAAACTTTACCAGAATGTTTCTTGGAAAACCCTTTCCAAAAGTTGCTCTCAAAATTTTGATTGGCCCATAAATATGCGTGTGGCAGGGTGGGGCTTTTTTTGAGCCAGAGTCTTCCTTCTGTGACCCTTTTCAAAAATTGTATGCGAAATATTAATTAGCCCTTAGATATTGGCATGTCAGGGTGTGGCTTATTTTGAGCCCGAAATCTTTGAACTACATCTCCTGATGAAGGTTGGGCCAATTTCAATGAAACTTGAGAATTTTGGTGCAATGTGAGCCATGCCCAGTTAATTAATATAAAATAGGTCTTAAGAGATTTCAAAGTGTTGTTTTCATTCAAAGAAAGATTCATTTAATGCAAGTCTAATGATGTTAAAGTCAGTGGAGCGATACAGGCCCTCTTGGGCCTCTTGTTCTTTTGTGATTTACCTAGCTTATGTCCATCCGACATTTATATTTCACAGATAAGTCCAGTTTTATAAATTGCGCGCTATAAGTTAACTTTTAATCCATTATAAGACGGAGCGATGAAAAACACGCCCTACACTCTCTGAATACTGTACTATACATACAAACAATACAAACTCACTGTTATAGATAGTCGACAGGAAACGTTTATCTTCGTAGGGTCACCAAACCTTCGTAACTTCAAGCTGAAGTTACGAGGTTTTGGTAACCCATTTATAAAATTGGTTTACTTTGCTAAGTACATTTACCCTTTTTTAGCTCACCTGAGTACAAAGTTGTGATCACTCACCGTCCGTCGTCCGTCCGTCGTCCGTCCGTCCGTCCGTCAACAATTTCTTTAAACATATTCTCCTCCTAAACCACCGAGCCAATCAAGCTTAAACTTGGCAGGAATGTTCCTTGAAGTTCTTTGAAAGTTGTTTAAAAAATTTTTTTTTTTAAAAAAAACTCTGGTTGCCATGGTTACATAAAGGCCCAAAATGACCGAAAATCTTATAAAAAGATGTTCTCCTTCTAAACCACTGAGCCAATTAAGCTTAAACTTTGCAGGGATGTTCTTTGGATAAAGCTCTGCAAAAGTTGTTAAAAGAATGCAATTTCATTAAAACTCTTGTTTCCATGGTAACGCGAAGTCTGAAAAATGGTCGAAAAAGGCTGAAAATACTAGAAAAACTTCTTCTCCACCTAAACCACAAGGCCAATCAAGCTGAAACTTTGCAGGAATGATCCTTGGGTGTAGTTCTTTGAAAGTTGTGAAAACAATTTAATTTCATCAAAAACTCTGGTTGCCATGGTAACAGAAAGTCTGAAAAATGGCCGAAAATGGCTAAAATACTAGAAAAAAAATCTTCTCCTCCCCAACCACTAGGCCAATCAAGCTGAAACATAGGGATGATCCTTGGGTGTAGCTCTTTAAAAGTTGTTAAAATAGTTTAATTTCATCAAAAACTCTGGTTGCCATGATAACGGAATATCTGAAAAATGGCCAAAAATGGCTGAAAATCTTAGAAAAAATTCTTCTCCTCCCCAACCACTAGGCCAATCAAGCTGAAACTTGGCAGGGATGATTCTTGGGTGAAGCTCTTTTAAAGTTAATAAAATAATTTAATTTCATCAAAAACTCAGGTTGCCATGGTAAAGGAAAGACTCTAAAATTGCATAAATTACCAAAAAACTTAGAACAAATTCTTTCTCCTTAACCATGCGGCCAATCAATTTTAAACTTAGCATGGATGTTCTTTACGTGTAGGTCTACTACAGTTGTTAAAAGAATTTGCCATGGTAAGAGAAAAAATGAAAATTTAGGAAAATTAAAAAAAAAAAAAAAAAAATCAAATTGCAGTAGGACAAAATTTAACCACCCTAAATGTAGTCATCAAACAAATTCTGGTATTCATAACATGGATGACAAGTTATGAGTTACTTACTCAGGTGAGCGATATAGGACCATCATGGTCCTCTTTTATTTCAGGATACAGTTATTTACACGCGTTTGACGATAATTGTGGACTATTTATGAAATGATCCCAAATATTGAAAATAAACTGGCTTTAATACGTCACCGCTTAGCTACGCCCTGTCAGGTCATTTATAACTCAGAATACTTACACTTGATGGTTGTTTACGTCCGCCATCTTCCATGCTTCTATACTGGACACTTTTAATACACTGCACCAGGTAAACGACTGTTTAATTTGCACATAGCATTTTTTTTATTGTTTTCGGTGAATTAGCGAGATATGACGGTAGATTGTTATTTGATAAACTCGCCACCTAACAAATAAAATTATGGAAAACTTTTTCCCCGCTTTCTTCGATGTCACCCGTGAAAATGCAACTCGTGAAAACATAGCTTTTGTTGTTCACTATGAAATATAAATCAATGTTTCAACTTATTCCACGCTTTCTTTCATATCACCCTATCTGACGTTATCTAAGCGGAGCCAAATATGTAACTTCACGATGAACATTACATAGCGATCACATGTAAAATGACGCGCCTTGTCCTAAAATAATCACATTTTGTCTAGTTTTTGCACCAACGAAATAGAACAATCTTTTGTTTTAAGTAAGATCGATTAAGCTTTCATTTTGTTAACAACAAAAGCTTTATTTTCTCTATTGGCATGCCACTCGTGAAAATGTAGACCTGCCTTTTGTTGTTCATTCCATGAAATGTAAATCAATCTTAAACTGAAACAAACGAATATCCCCTACTTAAGGTCTGGTGAAAGTTGCAATAAATAATAGGATAATACAAAATTTTAACCTATTTTAATTAATTGACCGTGTTCTTTACAGAGAGGAATCACCTGAGAGAGAGTGGACAAAGAATAGGAAAGGACGCCACAGGGTTAAGAGTAGCATTCTTCGCAAGACTTTCGAACCATGCAATAAATTTAGGCGTTAATCAACCTATATGTTTCGATAATGTTGTGACTAACTATGGGAACGCCTATGACAAAAACATTGGGGCATTCCAAGCTCCTGTGCCGGGCGTATATCTATTCTCTTTTATACTACATATCAACACGATAGTGGACATTACGGTAAATTTGTTAACATGAATCGAATAACTTGGTTTTATTTAAATGGTCCTGGAAATGTATTTGACGAAACAAGTCAGACGGTAATCGTGCATCTTGCAGCGGGAGATGACGTCACAGTCAGAAGTATAGGAGAAGTAAACAAGAGCGCACTAGGGCAGGAACACACCATATTTTCCGGCATTCTTCTGTTTGAAGATTCTGAACAGTCTATTGTCATTGGAAAATAGGTCAGCTAGGAAATATACGAATAAACAAATAAGTTTACAGAAACGAAAGAAACCATACAATTTTACCGGAACGCTTTCTCTATTGTCTCGTTTTTGTTAATCAGTTTGGTCTATGTACAAAAACACATAAATGAAGTAGTGCACAAGAACCATAAATTCATTTGGCTTATCTAACAGTTCATTGCAGCTTATTCACAGTTCATTTCATTCGGAACATCCCTAGGACTTTTCCGTAAAATGGAAAGTGTTTCGGACGTAGGCTAAGTTTGGTAATTTTGGGTCATTTTCTATAGGTAATTCGGCTTCAGATGGAACTTTGGTCAAAACACTTGAAGAAAAGCCATTCGGAACACTACTCGACCAATCTTACGATCAACGTCGGGTATATAGACGGACTTTTTTTTAATATTACGGGAAATCCTGTGGAAAGCCCGGTATCGTTATTTTAAGCGGCGTTAGCCACGCAATTTTTGCGAGAAATCATTTGATGTAATAACCACCGGCACTCGTTTGTCACTGTCATTGTCGATAAATATTCGTTTTCTTATTCAAATATGTTCAGCTTATAATATATCGGCTTAGCAATCTTAATTATGAAAGTGTCCCGTCTTCAAAGGCTCGATTTAACTCTTACGTCACGCGGAAAGGGACCATCGGGAAAGTGCGTAAAGTGTCGACCCCAGTCAAACCGCGCAGACTGACTTGTATCGAAACTTCTCTTACTCCGCTGATTTTCTGAATCTTGAATGATCATTCCACCTTTCTGTATAAGAGTTTTAGAAAGGCAACCACTGCTTTACCGGATGGTGGACCAAATTACCTTTTCAAATATTCGTTTTACCGAGTTCAGAGATGGTCCCTTTTCGAGTCACAAATTAAAAAATCGTGCCTCCTTTTGAAGCTCTATTTTTTCTTACACCGTTTCCAGTTTACAAAACGCTTTCTAATTGTCTAAGGCTCTCTTTTGGGATAAAATAATTTGCCATTTTTATCTAGATTTTGTTTTTCTCAGCGCCACTTTGATACCTGTGACGTCATGTATAACCACGTGTGAAACGACGCGCGTCTATAGCTACGCATTTATTATTCCAGAGGTATATTCCCTATAGTCATAAAGGGTTAACGGTTGCAATTGACTCAACACGTCTTTCAATCTGTCGAAAATATACATTACCACAATCGTCAAATTGAGCTTGTTCCGAATTATCAAACTGTCTGTAATCGCATACAAGTACAGTTAAGTACATCGTGAAATTGACTGTCATTCAAACCAAAACCATTCTTATTTACTCACTCAGCGCTCAATTCATTCATTTCAAACACTCACTCCACTCAAAACGATCCAAAATGACTAAAAAAGATACATCAACAACGTCATTCAAAATAAATATGAATAGAAAAAAAAATCGAGACTTCACTGACATAATTGTAGATGCAAGCGTCTGATGGTTCTTGAAGGAATATGAGTTATTTATAGAACTTGAATGCATATTTTTATTGATTGGGGGATAATAAATATCGCTTATTTTGATCGGGATGAACAAAATTAACGAAATTGGATTACCTCCCCTTAAATTCACTCAAAACTCGCTCAACACACTCCGTCAATTTCATTCTAAAATAATTCCAAAATCATTCACCATGTCAATTTCATGATGTTATTAGCTGTATATGATCCGTTATCCAGGAAACCCTGCCTAAATGAAAAAAAAAATAAAAAAAAATTAAAGAAAAAAAATAAATAAAAAAAAAAAAAAAAAATGAAAATTTGCGTAAACCCAAAATTTAAAAGAAAATGCAATATTTCTTATTCATAGATTAAATAAAGTGTGCTATTTTCAAAACTAATTTGAGGTGTTGTGGCCGTTTAAGTTACCAGTTTCTAACAAACCAAATATTGTTAGACAGTGAAATTGACAGTGAAACTTCATATGGCCATTAAGTGAGAAAACATTGAAAAAAGGGGAATAGTTGCTCGTATCAAGAAATTCGTCCTTTTTCTCAATGGTTTCTTCAGTATTTTGCACTTTATTTTCATTTAGAACACACATTGATCAATCATCTGAGAATTCGTAAAAAAAACTGGATCAGCCTAAAATTGTTTGTTTGGTAGTTTCAGGGTAAACAGCTGGAATTAGAAAGTGGTGTAATTTAGGCAGTATTTCCTGAATAACGGATTATTCATTCTGTAAATAAGCCGTTTAGACTTTAGCTGGTGTAAATTGAACATCTATATAAGAAGTAAAGGGGATATTTTGGTTTCATTAGGTCTGTCTATCCATCCGTCCGTCCGTCCGACCGTCCGTAGACATATTCGATCCCGATCACTTGCTGGTATAACGTACTGAGTAAAGAAACTCTAAACAACTAGGGCATGTTTTACTAAACATCTTACGATCATTCTGCCATGCATATTCTCATTGGAATCGTCTTTTGAAGACGATTCAAATAAGATTTTGTAAAGTAGAATCTGACAATGAATGAAAACACCAGGTACGATTAGTGATTTTGACTTACCATCAAATTTTTCGTAGGATGTTTAGTAAAACGGGCTCCTAGTGTCCATGACACAAAGAAGAACATTATTGTTTTTTCGGTCACATAGTTTGCTGTGTTCTAATCTGAGTATAATTTTATCTTTAATTATGAACCAACCTCATACAATTATTGCCTATGACCCAAAAGGGGGGGGGGTGTTACAAAGGTCAAAGGAAAAGGTCACAATTGAACTTTGTTCCAAATTTATTCCATCTTTTAACTAAGGAACGATTTGACATATAGTTGAGAAACTTCATATGGCCATGTTACGTACGATCAAAGGAAGTGCCATATTCATTTGGGGTCAAATAGGCCAAACAGATCAGGTGGCAATTAATTTGTTTTATTTAAACCCGTTTCGATTGTTCCAGAAATGTTTCCACATTATAACTCAAGGATCATTTGACCTAGAAATGAAATATTGTTCCTGGGTCACATAGGTCATATGACAAAATCGCAATTAAACTTCAAAACCGTTACTATAATTTAAATCGAGAACAATTTGGTCATAATCCACGAAATCTAGTACAAATTGTTACCAATGACCATAGGAAGTGCCATATTGTTTCTGGCACATGTGGGTCAAAGGTCAAGGTCAATGTCATGTATCTTGGCAAAACTTTGGCTAAACTTAACAAAGACGTTCCTTTTAGTTCGAGACCTTTCAAGATACAAAGCCCTTATTTGGCATGCCAAATTGCCAATAGATCTATATCGTACTCATCTTGTGATACGAAGGTCACATTCGGAACATCACTCGGCCATTTCCGTAAACTGAAACAGACCTCGGATCATTCGGAACATCGCTCGGACCTTTCCGTAAACTGGAAAGTACCTCGGACGTTGGACTGGGTTACTGCCCTTAGATCCATCGATACTAGACATCGGGGTACCAGTTCACTCGGACGTAAGTGTAATAATATTTGGTCATTTTTTAAGTGAATCGGCTTCTGGTGGTACTTCGGTTGTTTAATACGATTAAAGAAAACCTCATATTGTTAACTTTTTCCGATTGTCCGTGGACATCTTTTAGGCATATTATTATTTGATGACAAAACGCAGTAAAACACTGCGTTTTGTTTTCAAACTATAATATGCTTTCTTTTTTTTTTTTCGTTGATTTTGTTTTATGCAACGTCATCTTTAGCGGGATCGTTGATGTTTGTGACGTCATATAAACACACGTGCGAAATGACGCGCTTTCATGGTTGCGCCCGTATTATTCCCGAGGTCTATTCCGTAGAATTGCCGAGGGTGTCCGAATGACCTCGGATGTATGAAAGGCGGATGGGTATGTAACAAAATCGTGCGTTTTGTTAGGCGGAAACAGAGCAAGAAAAACTAGCACTGTAGATTTATATTTTTTACATTAAATAACGGCTGAAAAAATTCGTCATTCTCAAAAATTAAGATTTTTAGCCGTTATTTAAGAATCTAAAGATTTATATTACGATACAATGGTTTCACGTGAGTGACTTAAACGAGTAGCGCTGGCGACGTCGAATGTTTTCATTCACAGTTTCGAGGACTAACGCCATTTTAAATGACGTCAAGGTTTTCTCGTAATTTTTAAATAAAGTCCGTCTATGTACATCCGAGGTTGATCGTGAGATTGGCCGAGTGGTGTTCCGAATGACGCAGGTCAATGAAATCTGACAAGATAAATTCATCTATCAAGGTTAATTTGACTAAAATAATTGCCAATCACTTCAGTTCTATTGAAGATACAAAGCTTGATTTGGCATGATGATAATGCACCTTCTTAATCCAAAGCCAGTCTTATATAACAAGGGCAAATTGTCTAATCAAGGGCAAATTTTGGCAAAGATAAACAAAAATACTTAAAATTATCAACCACTTCTAGGATATTCAACATGCAAATCTTGTATTTAGGAATTGAGATGAAATTCAACAATGCATATCTGCTGATACCGATTTCAAGGCCATCCTTAACGTTTGTCGTCATAAAGAATCCAAAATCAATAGAACTAGAAAACATGTACATGTACAATGTCGCGGTTTTTATTTTTTCACCCAGCTTTCCAGTCTTATATAGTTTGAAACCAACTTTGTCTTTATCGCTATCATTTGAGAAAAAAATGGGATATTTTCTTGTGATCTCAAGCACATATCTTATACCCAATCTTCCATCCCTTTGACTTTCTTGTTTCATAACGTTCAGAGTCATAAAAATTACAAGATCGTGATTCTCTGTGGTAGGAGAATTCTCGACAAGCTATTTCCTCAGCACACAACGTAGAACATTCTAGGCTGCTTCTTGTTGACGTTTTCAAGAATGGTTTTCCTTTTACTGTTACGTCAGTCTTCGTTCGAAACATGACCTCACTTCCGCAGGTAGATGGGATATCGTCACGTGATTCTGACGTATCTTCATCGGTGGTTTTGATTGGATCTTTATCTTTTGGGGTGGAATCTTCGTTCTCTGTCTCATCTATGCAATATTTGAAAAGAAAATGTGACCCGTTACATGAAAAGGGACCATCTTGGAACTCCATAAATTGAATTTTTTTTGGAAAAAGGGAATTGATTCAACATAGTCAACCAGAAGGCGTATATCGGAAACAATCAGGCCTACCTAGAAAGGCAGATTAATCATTCTTGATTCAGGAGATGTGTTATTTGCTTGAAGTTTCGACCTAGTCAGTCTGCGCAGATTGCGCAGTCTGACCAGGGTCGACATATTTCGCACTTCCTAGATGGTCCCTTTCGCATGACTGGTTACAAATAAAACTGGGCATATCATTATTTTGATAACTAAACTCGTTTCAAAGTGTTTCGTTTTCAACTATAATCTGCAAAAAAAGATCTTCATAGACTGTCGATAAGAATTACACAAATTTGTTTTTCTTCAAGCGTATTTACCAAAGTACCACAAGAAGCCGTATGACCATAAATGACAACACTAACGTCCGAGGCAGTGTCCAGTTTACGATGATTCGATTTGCCTTTGCTTCTCTAACATTTTTTGACGTCACGTAGTCGTGCATTCGGAACACCACTCGGCCAATCTCACGATCAACCTCGGATGTACATAGGCGGACTATTTTTAAAAAATTATGGGGAAACCTTGGAAAAAATCGATGACGTCAGTTAAAATGGCGTTAGCCCTCGAAACTGTGAGTGAAAACATTCGACGTCGCCAATGCTACTCGTTTAAGTCACTGACGTGAAACTATCGTATCCTAATATATATATCTTTAGATTCTTAAATAACGGCTGAAAAAAAATTTTGAGAATGATTCGTCATTCTCAAAAATTAAGATTTTTCAGCCGTTATTTACAGTAATAGATACAAATCTACAGTGCTAGTTTTTCTTACACTATTTCCGCCTCACAAAATGCATGATTTTGTTACATACCAATCCGCCTTAAATACATCCGAGGTCTGTTGCAGTTTACGGAAAAGGCCGAGTGATGTTCCGAATGGTAGTCGTGACCTTACCGTCATCTGTATCCGTATTCGGTGGACCACAAAAGTTGTCATGTACATCTAATTCGGAACATTTCGGAATGCCGCAGTACTCCCACTTCTTGTCCGGATCTAACGTTAGACACCAGGGGGCCTTCTTGTAGCCACCTGGATCCCGGCAATACGACTCAGCGAGCGAGATGGAATAGTCCGGAAACAGGTCGGAGGTTTTAAATCTAAACAAGAGGACATGAGAGAAAAAAATGATAAAGCTAATACCGTGGAAGTAGTTCCAATTTACTATGTCATTTTTTATTCAAATAAAAGCATTAACAAACATCCGTTTAATTTAAAGTTACTACGGGAACCGAAGGGAAACCGTAGGTCAATCTTACGTACAATAAACAATTTGATAAAACTAACCGGTATAAATTTTTAAAAACGATGTTTTTGTTAATATTTTTTTTATATATATATTTTTTACACAAGGAAGAAAATGGTAAAAAACAATACCGTTTGCTGGCCACTTCCTTTGAAGAGATATATAAATAACAATTATATTTTTCTCTTCACTACTAAAGGGTTATTTAACATTATCGAGTACAATACTGAATTCTATTGGATGAGTACCCTGCAGAACCAATCTATATTTGACGAAGCGATAGCCGAGTCAAAATATAGACTGGTTTTGCAGGGTACGAATCCAATAAATTCAGTTCTGTACTCGATCATCTTAAATACACTTTATTTCGCACCATACATTGAAAGTTCCACAATTAACGATTTGCGTCATTTGAGAGAGACAAAGGGAATAGATCCAAAATGATCCGGATAAGGGCGTCAAATGCAAGTCACTATGAACATGATGAAATTGAAACAAACAATTTTTCTAAAATTAGAATTCCACGTGAAATGTTTATTTCATGTGTCAAATCGATAAGTGCTTACTGATCATAATATATGTAATTAACATAAAACATGTTGACTACCCGTCGTCGCTTGAAATGTCCATTTTCATGTGAACAAATGATATTCTTAAATCAAGAAACAACAACCTTTGTCCCTCTTTGTCACTTGCATTCTTCTTTTACTTGCTTAACAATGTAACAAATGAAGAAATCAAGAATCTTCTCAAGATCAAACTTATTTCAATACCTCCGAACAGAGTGTTTAATACATTTAAAAGGCTGCGAAAGATAGTGATTTCTATATTCGGGACTACAGCCTCGCTTTCATCGTACAATATAGCTTGTCTCACTTTCATCGTACAATATAGGTTGCCTCGTTTTGGAATAAAATCCGTATTGCACAGTAGCCTCGTTCTGGTTGTACAATATGAATCTAAATATTTCACTCTCACGTGATGCAAAATAAGCGATGTCATTGGTCTAAATTGTTTAGGTGTGAAATAAATATAATTATTAGCCTACTTTAATAGTTATAATCAAGAATTCTTACTTGTGCCTATGCGGTTCCTGCTTACTCCAACTTTGACACGGTCTTCCGCTTATAGTACACATCCGATGACCAGTATAGTTTTGAGAAAAACCTTCCTCATAACATTCGGCTACTGTGTAAAGTTAAACAAAAATGAATACAGTAAATTTGTTTAAGATAACCACTCAAAGGACTACAAGAAATAAGTTTTACTTAGATCTGTTATTTTGGATTAGGTGACCCACGAGTTACAAACCACGTATTAGCTTCTCAAAGACCTACACAGAAAGTCGTTATTTGTTCATTTATAATAGTTACATAGTTTCAACTATTCTCATATAATTTATGAGAGATGCTGTTTATTTCTGATCAAACGTCTCAAAACGCAAATATTTCGTTTTTAAGTGACTTCTTCTTTTGTCAATCTAGAGGTCCCGGGTTCGATCCCCGGCGGCGGCACTCATTGTTTCCGACCATTTGTCTCTCACCAATGGGTTGATAATCGTAGACCTATATGATAGGAAAGGAGCTGGAGGCTAGGAAAGGATGTGATAGTTGTACTTGTGAGAGAAATACCAAGAATCCATTGTTAGGTACTCCAGCCGCCGCGATATAACTAAAAAAATGTTGAAAGCGGCGTAAAAATCCATTTAATTAATCAATGTTTTGTAGAAAGGGACCATTAGATCTTAAACACAGCTGAGTGAACAACCACTGAAAAGATCGACACTCATTTTAATTCTGCTATATATTTTACAAGTCCATCATAGATTTATGGCCTATTATAAAAAACCTGACACGCTTCTCAAAATAATGAAGTGACGGCCATTTTTACTTACGTGCACATGAAATGGACGGTTTTGTCCAAGTTCCATTTGGTAAGCATATTTCTACTGGACAGTACTTGATAAGTGGCTTTTTCATCGCTGGAACGAATTTGCAAATTACAAAAAGAATGTTTAGTTAATCTATGAATCATATAAAATAATCATATTGTAATATGCAGTGATTTTGATTTATCATGCAATGAAGCCTACATTGACCTGATATCACCTATCTGATAACAGATATCAGACAGTCTCTTTTTACACTTTCACCTGAATTTCTTTCATTCTAAGGGTTTGTAATAAGTAAGCACGAGAAAAGGTTGCATGATAAATAGAATAACATGTCAGTGTAAGTGTCTCGGCAGCGAGAAATTATCATGACTCGGCAGTTTCGCCATAATGAATACTACTAACCTCGACCAGATAACATTGATATTTCAAGACACTAACATGTTATTATTTATTTAAGTTTATTACCAGATAGTATTCTCATTAAATTAAAATATTATTTCATCCATCACTTAAATTAGTGGATCGCATTTCCCTACCCCTTGACCTCTGTCGAGGCACATCGCCTTAGAAATTAAAAAGGTCATTTGTCTCTTAAATATATGGTCACAATACAAAAAGCAAATCAATGATTGGCGACCTTAACCACATAGATGTCTAAAATCCCAGCCACGAAAGTATTTGAAACAAAATGGCGGAAACCATTCATCCCCTTATCAATTATTGTTTGGTTGGGTCGATCAATTTTTTATTGGCAACAATGAAGTGTTAATTTCATAGCAGCAGATGAAAAATATTTTACTGGCTGAGTCAAGACCTCAGGAACTACATATAGTTTGTGTTTATTACGCATACGTATGTATGAAATTACACCACCGTATAGTATTTTACCGAGGTTTGATCAAATATGGATTTAGCACCGATTTTTTCAGTTTTTCATCCATCTATCGACCTAATAACATTTCTGATCTTTCTTGTACCATTACTTCCATTACATAATTTCCCAGCTTCCAGCTGTTATCCAACTAAGGTTTACAATTATTCGCCTATTAGTTGGGGGACAATTACGATCAAAACAACTCCAGCATATTTAAAGCAAATTGAAACGTATATCGCCGTCCAGTATTATACACGTATATTTATCACGAGAATCAAGCAAACAAGTATATTCTATCATTTTCTTGGAGGCGTGTATACTTGTTCAAGAATGTCGCAAGTTATCTAACATAAAAGATATTCTGTTCTTGGAGGCCTGCATACTTGTACAAGAATGTCAAAGATTATCATTAAATACAAAAGTTACTTACATTTAATCAATGAATCACACGTATATTCTATTCTGTTCTTTGAGGCCTGTATACTTGTACACGAATGTCGCGGGTTATCTGACATCAACGACATTTGTGGCCCGGAGCAGTCACCTTGACATGAAACAAACAAAACGGTTCAATGTAAAAGAGGCTTAATTTACAAAAAAATTAGATGTTAAATGTATATATAATTCAAACTAAGACTTATCAACTATAAAGATAAGCCAACCCTAAATCCTGTAGAGAAAGAAAGAAAGAAAGAAATGGAAAGTCAGAAAGAAAGATAAAAATTGAACGTACTTTCACTCCAACTTGGCTTGTAATATATAATCGTCAATAAATAGAACTTCAGTAAAACCTGAAACAAAAGAGAGGAGGAAATGTTTACCTAATCTTATCTATAACTAAGACATTTGTGTTTCTCATAGTAGATCTATCCCTGAAATGAAGAATGGGCCATCTTATATTGCTACATTAAACTAGTAGACTATGGGCTACTGGGACCCCTGTTCCCCCCCAGGGGGAATTTTGTACACTATGATTTTCTGAAAGGTACATGTATAAGCAACATTTTAAGACATGTTAGCACTCTGGCGAGTGGGGCTTTTGTAAGATACGTTACTTTGAAAAAAAAAACCACCCTAGATCCCTATTAAATGTAAAATTTTGGTCCCATTTTGTGAAATTCTTTGGGCAAATTGTGATTAGTACTATCTCATACATGATTCTTGAGTATGAGTGATATAACACCCACAGAATCCTTATGATTCGGGAAAATACGTGAAATATGCGTTACAATTACAAAATTGTTTCTCAATATTCGCCTATATAAAGTTATTGGCATTTGGGCGCCAAAAATATTCAAAGTCAACACTTGTTCGCAAAATTCACAAGATAATATGATGAATTCATATTTACATAGTTTATTCTGGCCTGCATATTAGGTGTTTTATACGTAGAAATGAAAAGATTTGAGCACATGTCCTTTCAAACCCTTTATACAATGTAATTTCATATGCAGTTCATAAACAGAAAGGATAATGGTAGGTGCAATTTACTACTCTGAACTTGCATAATAAAACAAAAATATTATTTATAACTGATATCCTTATAACAACAAATGTTTTATGTCTCTAAAGGAATGTTGTAACATACGTTACCTCAAAATATTTTACCAAAACCCGTTCAAACTGTTTTTTTTTTATCAATAAGGGTTAAAATTCTTTGCATTTATAGCTCTCAGTTCTGTTTCTTAGAAAATGCATCAGTACTGAAAGCAAATGCGTGACCAACAGAAGATCACCTTTGAACAGCCAAGAAGAAAATTCTTATTCAATGCTTGTTTTTACATATTGTCTTTTAATGTAAAGTGATAAATCACACAAATTGAAGTAAGTATCATTTGTAGTATCCCATCTCACAAAGTTAAAAATTTGATAACAAGATTTGAGATCATAATTTTGAAATAGCCAAATCATTAATACATGTATATCCTATTGCTGAAATCGAAATACCTACACCCTTCTAAATCAGCACAGATCTTGATAATCATTTTACATTAGAAATTACAAATATCTTGAAATATTAAAAAAATACTGGTTTTTTGATAGATATGGATATGTACTTTGTGTTGTACTATACCTGTTGTTTAATTTCATCATAGGGAAATATATGTTCAGTGCAATTACATATCTATCACACAATGCAGCATGACAACTGAAAAAAATGATTAATTGAATTTTTTTTCAAAATTACTTAGTCACTTAAGCAAGTTTATCATATATCTCTTATTTCGTGCATTGGTTTTTTCGTTGCCTATGAATGTTTTGAAACAGAATACCGATGGTCATAATCTAGTAACGTATGTTACCATTTGTATGAAACAAGTTGTAATTATCTTAAATGCACTTCAGTGTCAATACTGTAGCCATTTAAATAAAAATTATTGTTTCTCTTTGATTAAGATGGATTTTTTAAAAAATTTTTTTGGTTTTACTGCATGTTTTTTTTAAATTGTTTGTCTGGAATGTTTGCCAAGTGGTTAGAATAAAACTTGATGGTTAGTAGAAGAGTCTTGTATTTGTGCACATGAGAAAAATATGAGAGTTATGCCCAAGAACCATGAGTATATTAATTAGAATGGGCATTCTTCAATTCTTTTCTCTACTTGAACACATATACATGTACATATATATTGAAAGTCAGCCAGCAATGTCAAACAGGAATGCAAATAGAATGTCAAATCACCAGCCATTTACACATAAACACCTATAAAGCTCTTATAAGCATGCAACTTACAGACCCATCATGCAATTTTCTTATTTTTATGAATCAAGTCTTGGGTTGTACTTGAATGAGGGCTTGATATTGATGAAATCCTATTGCTTAAGCAATTTATCATAATTCTTTTATTGATTCAGAATGTAAGATGTAAAAGAAGCGCAAATTCTATCTAAGACATGTTTCTTTTTGCATAAAAAGTACTTGTAGTTTGTATCTAGTTCAAAGTTCAAAGTTAACGCATTTTTTAAGCATCTTTGTTTTACAAAAATCTTTACTTTTGTAAGAACTAATCATGTTCAAGAGAATTACAATTGGTGTGCACCTAATTGTCCTTTGAAAGCAGCAATTATGTTTGATTTTATAAAAAAAAGTCTTTTAAATGCAACATATGTTACTCTCTTTGATAGCTAAATCAAAATGTATATGGCAATGTTCTATTCATTTGAACATAATATGGTCATACTCATGTAAATTTTCAGTATTGAACTGAATTGCGCAATTTCTTGGCAAAACTACGATTGCATGCAATGTACTTTGCATTCAATTGGAAATAATAGAGAGCTAAAATGTGTCAAGGAATTTTCAGGCCATTTTAACAATATAACACTCTTATCGAGGTGGCTTATCCACCTAACCATGAATTTCTTGTATTTATCGTACACATCATTCTATTCATCACATCATCCTATTAAAGCCTCTAGCTACTTATACAACAAAGATTAATGATAATCAACTGGTTTGTACTGGCTGTTGAAACCTTGTCTCTATGATATGGAGTCAAATGCGATACAAAATCTAATGTGCTACCAACTGGGCTACTATCATGATCAACTCTAAGAAATATTTATAACTTTTCTGTACTAAATTGATGGAAATATTGCTTAAAAATATTGTAGGAACAGCTTTTTCATCTATTTGGTCATCATTTTTCAAAATGAAAACTGTCTCTTATCATCAGAAGTAACATATATAACTTGTGTTGTACTCTAAAAATGTGAAAAAGTCTCAAACATAGAAGAAACCATAAGCTGCTTTAACATTGTGTTTGGAAGCTGCCTCAACATTGTGTTTGGTGCATTTCCTTAAACTATGATAGCGGCTCAATAATAATTATATCTATAAATAAGTGGTAACGTATTTTGCAGGCTTTTAAAACCACAATGAGTCTTGAAATGATTTAAATTTATTTTTATACCTTAATAAAAACTTTAAACAGTTATGGTTTATAGTTGATTTAGACAATGAGGGATTTTACAATAATTGCAATCAGAGGAGAAAAGAATAAGCCTATGGTAATTGATTGGTAAACTGGTTACTTTAGAGTAACGTATTTTGCAAATAGCTTGATGGCAAGATGCAAAAAAACTAAAATCTCCCAAAGATCAGAAGCTTATAGAAAAACACAGTAAACAAAACATTCAGTAGAGCATTGATGAATATAACATTTCTTTTGAATACATTAAATTGAAATTTAAATGTAACGTATTTTACTCCCATGCATTGCTTGTAAGGGATATATTTTTAAAGTCATAATGTAAATGGGCATCAAATACCTCCAGAATCACAAATATCATTAACAAAACACAATATCATTTAATTTTTACTAATTTACAGGTAATTTCTATAGCATGACATACTACTAAAATTGTTTTATGAAAATTTTATGGGTTGGTTTCTTTAAAGTTGGTTTCTATATATGTGCCTTTCTTTGAAATTCAAAAGTAACGTATTTTACGTCCATATCATGCCTTCATTGCTCTACATAAATTCAACAACATAAATTTTGGTATTAAAAGATCACTGCTGGTCATTTTGACTCATCATTTCACTGTACAAACCTAAAATCTTGTCTTGAAAATATGATGGGTAATTAACTTTGAGGTAACGTATCTCACTAACGCCCCACTTGTCAGAGTGCTAACAAGTCTCAAAATGCTCTATATACCATGGACTATCAAACAGGCAATGTTAACAAAATTCCCAGTGAGGCAGGGATAGACAATTTATTTCTATATTCATAGTTTTCTACGAAATTTAAGGGTAACGTATTTTACTGCAATATCACGACTCTTAAGATGAACAGATTTTTAAAAAAATTCCATATATGGACCCTACAGTTAATCAGCAACACAAATATATGTATAAGAAGTCAACTTTTTGTCATTTTGGCTTCAATTTTCTGGGAATTCTTTTAAATTTCATTTTCAAAATTTTGTGGGGTGTGCTACTTTAAAGTAACGTATCTTACAAAAGCCCCACTCGCCAGAGTGCTAACATGTCTCAAAATGTTCTACATACCATGGACTTTCAAAAAAATATGGTCTATAAAATTCCCCCTGGGGGGGGGGGGGGGAACAAAACCCATTCTGGCTCATGGACTATAGTGATCCTTTATCATCAACAATGCCTGCAAATATTAGATCTAAAACCCTAATTTCTTTCATGCTTTTCGGTGGTATATCGAGAAATATCGGTAGAATATCTCTTGATAATCTCACTGCAAATCAGTGAAATTATCAAAAACTTATACACTGATTTCAGACATTTAACTCTTTTTTGCATCAACTGAGTGGGGCCCTATAAATCAATCTTTATTATTATATGACCTACGTCGCGGGAGTGAAATAACCCCGTAGAATATTTTTGATATTAGACGGGTGTTATAACACTAGTTGAATAATTATGCAAATGAGCTAGGAACGTATAGCAACGTTATATTTTCATTGCAAAAATGACATCATAATGGATTTGCTTACGTAATTACGCACACGGCGTTATATGTTTAGCGGAAAAAATTGAATCAACAAATAAATAGAGGACATTGAATGAAGGGTCATTGAATACTGAATTTATGAAACGGGTCATCTATAAACAGATAAAAACGAGGCTGCGTCGAGTTTTTATCTGTTTTAGATGACAAGTTTAATAAATTCTGTATTTTATGAGCACAAATTTAATATTCTATTTATTATATGACCCGAACTCTAGCGAAAAATCGTCAAAATTCTTGAAATTTAGCGTTTCAATTTTCCGCCTAACTTATAACGCCGTTTAAAAATGACGTCACAAAAAATAGATTATGACGCCATTTTCGCGGTTACAAAGTAGCGTTGCTATTCGCTCTGAGCTCATTTGCATAGTTATTCCGCTAGTGTAATAACACTCGTGTATTATCAAAAATATTCAACGGGGTTATTTCACTCTGGCGACGTAGGTCATATTATAAAGTTATTTTCTCGTTTTTTCACACAAGTCGGATCATATATAAATAGAATATCAAATTTGTTCCCATTGAATACCAAATTTATTAAACTCGTCATCTAAAACAGATAAAAACACGACACAATCTCGTTTTTATCGATTTATAGATGACTCTTTTTTTTTAAATTCGGTATTCAATGACCACTCATTCAATATTCTTTAGATAAATGATGTCATGATGAGGTTACATAGTATCACGCGCAAAATGACTCGCTTAAGGAAATTTGCTCCCGAATTCTCTATATATTGTCTCATTTTTGCATTAAGAAATGAAATAATCGTTTATTTCAGTGTAAGATCGATTATATATTTTATTGTTGTTCACGCAATAAAATATATAATCGATCTTACACTGAAATAAACGATTATCCTTTATTTATTTCATCTGCGATCTAGTGAGTAAAATATTTCCAAGTGTTTTCTATCTTACAAATGTGCTGAATAAAGTAACGCGCCTAAAATGATAAGCAAAATATACAGTTGGAAAAAAGGAGACGAGTAAATTAATGCATACGAATCTTAATTCCATTGCTTCTACCTAACAGCAATCCTATCTGAATCTAACACAATCTCCGTTTCAGCAAAATGTATCACAGAATAAGAAATAAATTGTGGAAAATGTTGGGTTTGATTGAAAGGCTTTAATGGACATTTCATGAGTCTTTTTAATCATTGACCAGAATGCAATACTGTTTACGACTTTTCGCCTTTCCCATAACTGACTCTTTTATCTTTATTTGGGCCAAATGTTAGAAAGATTTCGCCGACATAACGTTGAAACAACCTTAAATTCAGATCGAACTAATTTGTTAGATAGCCCATAAAGATGCAAAAGGCCAGCAAAGTGTCTGCTTTAATCCATGAACGAATAAAAAAATACCATTACGTGTATGCGCAATTATAGATTACAGAACAACTCCCTTAAAGTCAAACTGCGCATGTTCAAAAATTCAAAAAGTGCACGCATACTTCACTATGACAATTTGAGCTTGCAAACGTAAAAACAGAATATCCATGATTAAAATTTATACATGATAGTTTATCATTGTTTACAGACGCACAATCAAAATTTGAAAGTGCAAGTTTAGCCTACATACTTGACGTTTGTAAATGCACATGGAATTTTTAACATCAAACGATCAAAAGTGGAATTGTTAGCAATACACATAACTGCTCGCTGGAAAGCGAAGCATTATTTGTTATATTGGATTTGGAGAGGACTTAACAAGAAACTAATCAAGCCTCTTTGAAAAATGTAGCTATTAACTAGCGAAACACGCAGAAAAGGTTAATCGTAATGAGTTAAAGAAAGACTGCCATTGAATTCCGAAAAATAAAACTCGAACATAAGCACCTTAAATGTGACACGGCATGTGAAATTGGCATTCGGAACACCACTAGGCCAATCTCACGATCAACCTCGGATGTACGTAGACGGATTTTTTTTTCTAAAATTACGAGAAAACCTTCGAAAAACTCGATGACGTCAGTTAAAATGGCGTTAGCCCTCGAACCTTTGAGTGAAAACATTCGACGTCGTCAACGCTGCTCGTTTAAGTCACTGACGTTAACATTCCATTCGGAACATCGCTCGGACCTTTCCGTAAACTGGAAAGTACCTCGGACGTACGTGTAGTATTTTTGGGTCATTTTTTAGGTAATTCGGCTTCTGGTGGTACTTCGGTTCTTTAATACGCTTGAAGAAAATCACACTTTTCATACCAGCCCGATTAGCTCAGTTGGTAGAGCACCGGACTTCAAAACCATTGAAGTTCGATCGCGTGGGTTCGATTCCCGGGCTGGTACACTAACGAAAACTAATTGTCTTTCAGATGAAACGTTAAACTGAGGCCCTGTGAGACGGTGCTTTACACCGAGCACGTTAAAGAACCATGGCGGATCTCAGCAGTATTTTCGTCTTGTATCCTTGCACTATCCCCTGTAACAACTAACCGTCTTCTCGGGGCGTCGCTCATATGGGCATGTGCTACGGTAGCGACGATAAATAAACGGAAATACACACACATTTTTCAGATTCTTTCAGATCGTCTGTGGAGAACTTTTGGGCATATTATAATTTGAAAACAAAACGCAGTCAAACTCTGCGTTTAGTTATCAAATTATATTATGCCACCTTTTATTCTTTCGTTGATTTTGTTTTATGCAACGTCATCCTTAGCGAAATCGTTGATGTTTGTGACGTCATATAAACCCACGTGCAAAGTGACGCGCTTTTATGGTCGAGCCTTTATTATTCCCGAGGTCTATTCCGTAGAATCGCCGAGGGTTTCCGATTGGTGAACATTCGTCTCAACTCGGCCGATTCAGTAACCTACATTTAGAACGGAGACTTCGGAGATCGCCAGATGATTGCCGAATGTGACGTGAAACCATCTTTTCCGTATATAAATATCTTTAGATTCTTAAATAACGGCTGAAAAGTTTTAATTTTTTGAGAATGATTCGTCATTCTCAAAAAATAAGATTTTTCAGCCGTTTTTTACTGTAACAAATATAAATCTAAAGATAGCACCGGTTGTTGCCGCGCTAGTTTTTCTTACACTGTTTCCACCACAATTTTGTTTCATACCCATTAGATTGGTTAACCTGTCCCAATCTACGCTACTCTCTTCTGTATCGATAGATTGAGACAGGCTCGCCAGTCAACATATCCATCCGCTTTATATACATGCGAGGTCTATTGCAGTTTACGGAAATGGCCGCGTGATGTTCCGAATGGTGAAAATGAACTATCTACGAACTTCGTGGTAGGAATACTCAAAAAGATGTAAGACTAGCCGTGCGACCAGGATGACAAAACTGTACAAACTGTTTTGTGCAAAGCGCGATGAAATTTGCAAACAGTTTGCACCGTTTCGTCATCCTAAACGCAATGAATGCATTGATCGACCGGAGCTCGTGTTATAAGAAATAAGCACACATGAATAATTAAGATATATAACGGCTATCGAGTGTGAATAGCTTTTGGCTTGGTACTTTTTGGATAGCACTAATTTCACAAGGCAGTGCATCTATTTAAAACAAAGACTTGAATACAGCACATGCCACTTAAGGTAAGAATTGGGTACATATGAATTATGCCCCTTCTCTTCATCGAATTGAGTGTATCGTCGTCGTAATTAAAAAAAAACGTAACTACAGCTTGATTTAAGCTGTAGTTATGAGGTTTTGGAATTACACGGACCGTATATTGCTTTGCTCATGTCGGTCGGTTGGTCAATAGACCAAACTTTGTCTAGATGATAATTTGAGACAGGATTGATCTGGGATCACCCAAATTGGTACAGTTATTCTTTTCTAGGTCCCGATGATTCATATCGTTTTGAGAGAAATTCATAAAGGTCATGGTCACTGAGTGAAATCCACCGCACTTCATTAAAGGGACGAGTGTATTTTTCACTGCGTTTATTTGAGTAAAAAGTACATTTGCCTAAGCAAATGACAAATAACGCCATGTGCTAAGGCAATTGCACTTAATACTCCAATAAACGCAGTGAAAAATACACTCATCCCTATAACAATTGCCACAATTGGAACAATTATTCTTTTCCAGGTGTAGATGATCACAGTTGATTTTTTGATCAATCTGTTAAAGGTCAATGTCAATAGTTGACTTACAACTTCCTGTTCCTTGTAAAACCTTGCTAGGTTTAAATCTTTAGACGGAATTGAGCTTCAGTCGTCAAAATTAGAACAGACATTTATCTTTTTTTGGCCATGATCAGTATTTATTTGATATCAAACCATCAAAGGTCAAAGTCATTGGTATTTGTCCATTGTCTAGGTGACTTTGTCTCAGAGGTGATCAACATATTGATGTATAGAATGAAAAAAAGAAATGCACCAACATTAAAATACACAGAATTTTATATAACATTTCACATCACATTGCCCAGTATCTCTTTAAGTTTTTATGTCAATTGGTCAAAGGCCCAATTTATCAACTGTGTCAGCGCCAGTATCCGGTAGCAATATGGCAGTAGGGGTATTATTATTTTACACACAAAGGTCTTTTTAAATCTAAGAAAGAATGGCACTTTCACATGCATTAGGGTTCATGTAAAGTGTTTGAGGTCCAATTTTACCGCTTTAGCTATGGCAGTCCTATGTTGCTCAACTTGTTGTGCTCAAAAATAGCTTCATCTTGATATACAATATACGTGGACATACTGCCTTTTCTTGGCTTATGAAGCGCCTTTAAAATTTGGTCTCAAACACTTAACATGAACCTTAAGAAAATTTGTCAGCAGTTTTTGATCAATTTATGTATGGGTAGAATCTGCTCTTGCTCAATTTCGGAAACGATGCTTTTTTCACGCTACGAAAACAAATACAAACAAAGGATACACATGTCTTTTTCATTGATTTGAAACATGAGTTTCATAGCTAGCATTTGTACCAACATACAGTAATAGAATGAAATGCCAGGCAAAAAAAAAAAAAAAAAAAAAAGACTTGACCTGTTTCACAGAAGTCGCAGGCGACAGTATTTAGTTAATGAAATTTTAAAAAAAATCTGCCATGCACCATCCCATTAGAGCAAAATCTCACAATGTAAGAAGAACCAGGTACGATTTTTGAATTTGACTTACGTTTATTTTATTTTATTATTTTTTTTTTTTCGTAAGAAGTAAGTTAAACGGGACCCGGGAACTTCAAAAAGTGGGACTGCATGGGAATTGTTTTTAAAGCAAGCGGCCGCTTAGTACGTAACAGGATACATAATTTCCGTAACTAAAGATTTTCAAGTGGTGACATCTTATTGTTTTGCCGTAATAGTGTTTTCCTATTATTATGTCCGATCCTTTTTTTTTACTTCTCCTTGATATTTGTTTTTATTTCATGATATTTTTTAATTGCAACTTTGTAAGACGATTACTGATGAAACATTTTTTTTTTAATGAGCACCTACATGCCCATTTCAAATTTTAAAACAAAATACAGTATGAATTTGAATCAAAGAACGAGTATAGTTGTGGTGCTCAAGAAAACTGTTCCATTTATCCTGCTATTTTTGTACGACGCATCAATGCTTTTATTATTTGATAAACATTATTCGACTTTACAGTTAGTAACATCGTGAAATTGACATTCACTTGGATCAAAACTATTCTAAATCGCTCACTCAGCGCTCCATTCATCCATTCCCAACACTCACTCTAACCTTTCAAAACCGCTCTGGAATAATTAAGAAGATAAGACCAACAACTAAATCAAAAATAAACATATATTGAAAAAAAATGCAATTTCACCGACATAACCATAAGCGTTTGACTGGTTCTTGAAGAAATAGGAAGCTATTTATAGAACTTGTATGCAAATTTCATTAAAGGGAGGTAATAATTATCATTAATTTTGTTCATCTCTTTTTATTGCATTCTTTGAAAGAAAAAGAAAAAGAATGGTCGCTTCATACGAAATACCATGTTAAATGTGACAGTTCATTTTGATATAATGTATAGATTGTCGGTCAAGTCGTAAAAAGTCCTATGATGTTCGAACCCATAAGAATCGTCTTACTGAGACAATTCTTATGGGTTCCAACAACATACGATTCAGCAATAACCAAATTTGCGTTCAGAATGTCCTCTTTTTCAGAGATTTTGCTTACGATGAAGGGACGGTCGCTTAATAAAATTGATCGCTTAATAGACGTGGTCGCTCGAACAATATCGACTGTAATTCTTTTTGGAAATAACATATCATTTATTATAGGGATGAGTGTCTTTTTCACTGCGTTTATTGGGGTATAAAGTGCAATTGCCTTAGCACATGGCAAATAACGCCCGTAGGGCGTTATGATTAAGCCATGTGCTAAGGCAATTGCACTTTATACCCCAATAAACGCAATGAAAAAGACACTCGTCCCTTATAATTGCAATCATCTAGATCGAAGAATTTTTTTGAAATACTCAGCCAAACATTTAAGCTTCAAGTCTACTTTCTGCGCGTATAAATTACACGATCTATTTTTAGATCGTGTATTGTTTATCTCGCTATAGAAGTAAAATGTCATACAGCAAAACAAATGATACACAAATAAAAGACAACATTGAAATTCGTAGAGGTACTTATGACAAAAAAGCTTGTTTCTGCCAAGTTAGTCTGTATTTTAAAACGAAAACGGTGTGGTCGGTCTTAGCTGAGAGGGTTGCTTGAAGGTCTTCGTCGACTCGCTGTTTTCTAAGTTTAGGTCGGCTCAGAATCAGAACTGCATGCTTGTAATCGTGAATTCTTTCGAAAATATATTAATTTATGACAGTTCGAATAGCATTGTTGTGTTGATGATCGGGATCTATGTTAATTCGAGTTCCTACAACACAGGACTTGCAGATCGAATTTCGGGGGTTTCCCGAAAGACCTATTGCATTTTATACAGAAATAAAGTGCAATGGATTTCCCCACGTGATGCGATTTAAACCAATCAAATTTCTTTATTTTATTGGATTGCAATTATTGCTTTATAAATTTATTTTGTAATCTATAGTTTTGCATTTCTTAAAAGTAATTTGAGATAATACTATTTTCAAATTTTATTGTCATTTTGGTAGGTTTTTCTCGCTAAAGGATCAATTGTAAATTCTCTCTGTCGATAAGAATGGTAAACTGAATGTTACATTTAGTATCAAAACAACGATTCGATCTTATCTGTTTTACCAAAAGGGTGTAAAAGGATCAATAAAAGGGGAAATCTAAGCTTAAACTGTGAGTAATTTATAATTATTGTAATACGTAAATTGTAGTACTTTTAAGTATCGCCATATATGTGCATGAAGACAGTCATTACAGTTTGTTTAGAATATAGTTTACTAAGAGTTGAATATTGACAGAGAAGGGGATAACGTCAAGAAAATGGGAAATTTCTTTAAAGTTTGTACATAATATTTTTTTTTCTTCTTCTCTTAGAATTGATAATAAAGAAAAAACAACCAGAATGATATAAACAAGTCAATATCATTGCCGTCCAATTATAAACGCGTCACAATTAAGGAAATATATGTCTTTATCTTATAACTTTACAAATATCCATGTGATAACAACTCATATGATATTTTTTATGATATCACACAGTTATTTTTAGAAACAAAGATATAATGCGGTTATTTTTAGAAACTTGCATTCAGTTAGAAACATCGACGAAAACAAGACAAAATGAGGTTATAAGATAAATATAATACATACTTAGTGTATTGTATGAAAAAATATCTTACTCGGTTATAAGAATTGATATTTGTCTCGGCAGAGCCTCGACAATGATCAATTCTCACAACCTCGTTAGATATTTTTTTTCATATAATACACTAAGTATGTATTTTATATTTTCATTTATCTTATGTAACGATTTCTTACCAGTCCTGGAGTTTTCCTACAGTATCTATTTAATCTCTTCCTATTTTACACAAGTAATCTTCTGTACTTTTTCTAGGTTTATTAGCAAGCAGATCGTTTCATAAATTAGCGTTTAAGTACAGTTATTTATGTTTAAAAGCAAAAAAAGGGCATGTCAGACCATAAGATATGAAATAGAAGTTACAAACTGATTACTTATGAACTTAGTCTAATATCTTTTTTTTTTATTTTCAGTACATGCCAATGAGGTTGCCTTTTGTACTACTTCTTCTAGATCTGATTCTTGAAGTGGACGCGGGGAAATATAACTTTGGATATGCAGAATGTACATATAACTCTTACAAATTCAAATGTATGGGTAGTCGGATAGACATTATGACGTTTGAAAGGCTTGGGCTAACTTATTTCCCCGAGATTGGTTCAAAAACGACATGCCTACGCCTGAAATCGAACAAGATTGAACAGTTTCCGAAAGACCTGTCGAGTTTGAAATCTATAAACAGCTTAGATCTGTCGAACAATAGAATAAAAGAACTTCCCATCAACCTAAAGGACATGTCAAGTCTCGAGATTCTGGATTTAACGAAAAACGGGATAACACAGTTATCGCACCTCACAAAGTATCCGCCATCTTTACGCGGCCTCACTCTGGCTGATAATTTACTGACGTCACTTCCAATGATCCAGATACCCGGCTTGTTCGTTCTTGATCTTTCTGGAAATCAGTTCAACGAAATTCCCACAAATTTCTGCGTGTCCAAGGAGCTGATACGTGTTGACGTCACAGATAATCCTCTTGCAGGCGATGTTTCTAGATATGTAGATACAGTAAACTTCTGTAGAAACCGAAATGGTATCAAGTTTTGTCTCTTCGTCGACAAACCGGAGATTCGGTGTGATTGTGACAGTATAGCGCCGCTTATTGGATATGAACCAAACTTTTGTCTCGGAGCGCCACAACGGGGCGAAAAGTTCACTTGTACCCAGGATAGTTTTCCAGAATATGTTGGAATGAAACTGACAAAAATCAGTCAATCAAACGTTTCTTCGACCTGCCATTTGAGTTTGAGAGCTTCCAAGGGCCACGGGATGATAGCTTCTAGTTTCTTGATTGCATGCGCTTTTACCATTGCACTCATTTCGTAAAAAAAAAAAACAATTGAAGATGACTTTTTTTGTTTCGCAAAAGACTTGTCTTTTTTGAAAATTAGCCTGTGCGTTTCGTTTCCAACAATTTGATATCTGTGTGAGCTGCAAACTTTTAGCAGCATAGACACTCCCCTGGTGTAATTAGAAGAAATACTTAGTTGTCTACTGATAATTTGAGACTTTATTTATCTACAAACCGCATAGGGAAGACTCTGGGCAGACTGTGCGGATGCACAGCATGGCTAGAGTCTTTGCCAAGCGCACTTTTGAAATTGTTGGAAATGACACACGCAGACTCAAATATGATCCGCCACACGAAAGTGGACCGTTTGGTGACTCTTTACAATAAATATTCGAACAGGAAATGAAAATAAATCTAATAATCAAGGTCTAAAAATTGTCAATGAATTTGAAGAAATAGAGATACACTGTATTCATAAACATGACATATGCATTGATTCTATACTGCTTATACATGTCTCTTGATCGTCTGTTTGTAACATTGTAAAACAAATATTAGATGAATTGAGAAACAAAAAAAAAAAAAAAGAGAACAATCGTTTCAACTGAAAAAAAGGGAAATGAGTTCCAGTGAGGTCAACCGGATTTGCATTTCTATTTTTTTATTCAGGAGGATAGCAAGATCTCTTTAGGTTCAGAAAATTAGTCAAGTGTGAAAAGTTTCGATCCTAATCATGCTGCGCAACCCGCGAAGTCTGACAAGAAACGACACTTTACGCACAACCCAGATGGTCCTTTCATGCTCCACATAAAATGTTACTAACCTTTCAGTCATAAATTCTGACAACATAATTGTATCCAAATGATTTTCTTGTCTAACGAGAGATGTTTGTAAAACATTTATGTCCCTATAAAAGCATATCAATGGCATGTTCTATGCCAATCAACAGAGGGCAATAACTCACAAAATATGGGTAGAGTTATGGTTCTTGTTCACTGCACTTTTCCCTTATCAGATCTATCCGCCTGTTAAGTTTCATGATTCTAGCTTGTATACTTTTTGAGATATTCTCCGTATATAAAAGCGGTCTACGGACGGACCAACCGACCGACAGACCAACCGACAGACAAGTGCAAAGTAATATACCCCCTCTTCTTTGAAGCGGGGCATAGTTAATACTTAAAGAGCAAATCGATCTGAACATGGCAAAATGTTATTGTTTTTTGTATTTTCAAAATCGTCAATACACTAATTGTTAAAAGTACACGTGCATTTTTGTTTTTTAAAGTGGTTGAAGGGGGAGATTTTTAATTAGGTCTAGATAATCATACTGTGCTATTCTGAAAGATAAAGAGAATAAAATGTTAGTATCTAAAGATATCAATGTTATCTGGTCAAGTTTGGGAGAAACTATCATGACGAGGCTTTGTCAAAGATGAATCTGGCATCTTCTTGGGTACACTTTCATTCCAGCAAGTTACCAGTTATATTTCACACAGCAATTGTGTATCGAATAATTGCAAAAAACAGCAAGTGCATATAAAGGTCTTCACAAAACGACGTCTAAAGCACAGATGTTTTAAACCTAGTTTAACTTTTGGAAGCCGCACGGTGCCCGCAAACTCACCGTGACCCTGAAATAGTGGGTGCTCGTGCGGCGACATACGGTGTCCCTGCCATCATCTCGCGGTTTAATGATTATCGTACTCCTTGCGGTTTTGTATATAAAAAAAGTTATACATTTTTTGAACATTGCAAGAAGACGGTGCGGCGACCGAAGTCGAAAAGAAGACACACGATTCATTTCAAGGTCGCCGCACAGACATTGCACGGTGACTATTCGATATTTTTTGAAAATCATAATGGCATTATCATACATAGTCCTCGTGTGGTAACTGCACGGCAGTTAAGCGGTCTACACTAGATCTAACTGTCTGATCCCACGGTCTCTCTGCGAGTATGGCGCGATTACCTTGCGATTGGCGCGAGAGGATCTCAAGGATTCTTGTGATAGGTATATAAAAAAACGTGATTGCACAGCACGATTTTGTGAATACGCCGTAGAAAATAAAATCATACGATGTAAAAAAAAATATCAAACAAAAAACACAGGCTTCATTTATCGTTTGGTGTTCGTGGCAAATGTAAATCACGCTGTATGTTTATGGTCTGACAGTCTCATTATCAAGTTCATATTTGATAGAGTTTGACATGCCTGTTCAGGAGGATTTAAGAGCCTGTATAGGCACTTTCTACCTTTGAAGCACCATGACGTCGATCTGTTTTGATATTTACACCTTTCATCACATATCAATTGAGCGATATTCTTGATTTCGCATAAAAAATCAGTCATGCAAATATTTGCGAAAATTTTCCTCTCGGTAATAAGACCATTTTACAGTTTCGTCTAAATCTAATGGGTGGTTGTTCAGACTGCTGAATATTCTTGCGCTTAAGGCATTGATCTAAAATTGCAATAAATGTTGCCATCTCAGACCCATGTATTTAACACTTGAAATCTAGTACAGTTACTTGTTTTGACGTGCTAATATTTAATTCTGTGAATGAACAGCGAGCAAACTGAAAGTAAAAGCATGTTAAAGTTATATTGACGCATTTGCTTTCAAACACAATTTGCAATTTTGATTTCTCTAAAACCTTGTTCTTTGGTAAACAGGTCAGCTAAAGGGTGCAGATAAAAGGGATTGACATTTTCATTCTTTTGAATCCTTGTGTTTGTTTCTTTGTGTGTATGTGGGGTGGGGTGGGGGGGGGGGGGCGGGGGTAAGTTCGCTAGTGCTTTTGCCACATAACACTTTCTTTTCATTGGATCATTATGAATAATGCTTGAAACCCTAGAATCATATGTGGATTCGCATCTTACGTGGCTCAATTTGTGTCCATGTAATGTGTAATAGAAAAAAAATGTTCTTTTTTATTACTCACCTGAGCACAACGTGCTCAAGAAGAGCTTTAAGATTCACTTTGAGCCCGTGTGTCGTCAATTTTCTGAAAACTTCCCTTCCTCCTTAACCAATATGCAAATATCGAGGATTTTTGTGTTCCTTTTTTGCTATATTTTGGCACATTAATATTGATGTGACCGGATGGGACTTTTTTTTATCACAATAACTTCTTCTTAGCCTCTGGATCGACTTCACTTTAACGTTGCAAGAGTATTCCTTGGTATACCCTATTCAAATTTATTTTCTCAAAATTCTGATTGACCCAAATATATAGGCGTGACCTTTTTTCACTTTGAATTCTTTCAATGACATCCGATGAGCCAAATTTCAATTCAAATTTGCCACAATGTTCTTTCGGAACCCTCTTAAAAATGCCCGATTGGCCCAATAATATGGGCATGGCAGGTTGGGGATCTTTTCTCACTATGCTTTACAAACGAACTGTCTTTAACTAAGCATAGCTGGAAATTACTGACGAAAGGTCGGTGTCGAACTCACGCGGACAAGTTATATATAAACTATTGGTTTACAAGTCCAATGCGCTAACCACTCAGCAAAAGATGATCTTCCCTTACGCAGGTGCAAGACATTCTTTTAAACCAAAGAAGCTTTGCAGGACAGTAGTGTGATTGGTCTCCCATAACACCCCCATATGAGTCATCATATACTGATGACTATGAGCCTTTTAAGGAAGTTATGTGTTTCATGTACTAATAAAGTCGGTACAATGAGCCAAACCATTGATAAGTTTGCCATAATGTTACTTCGGTAACATCCACTGCACCAATAAGGAGGGCGATTTAGGGCCATTCTGACCCTCTTGTTTTGCTTGTGACAGAGGGTTACTAAGCATTTGTTCCATTCGCCACCTTTTCCTATGTGGCTCTTTTATCTAGATCGCTCTGAAGAATTTGGAAGTCATTCTTCGAGGTAATTATCAGACAGACGATGTTGCCATCTGCAAACAGGCGGATAGTCGATGTCATATTACTTGGTAGATCATCGATGTAGAAAAGGAATATACTTTGTCCTATTTCAAATCATTGAGAAACTTCTGATTCTAGATTACCTTGGTTAGATTCTTTGCTACAACTGCTACACGCGTGAGGGATTTTGAAGGAAGAGTTTGACATCAATTCCTTACTTATTGTATGAGCTTATTGATGAAAAAAAAAAATTGTATCGAAAACTTTCCAAAAGGCTAGGATTAAGAGATGTATTTATTTTCTTGATTCTATATTTTCAATTTTATCGTCAATGCGTTCAAACAGCTTTGCCTCTCAGTATTTTTTGCTTAAATGAGTAAAGAATTTTATTGATTCCTATTGTTTCATGATAGGATATTAGTTACATGCCCCGTCAATGTGCAGCACACACAAGCTAAAGAAAACGAATGGCCAATAACTTGATGCTATTTATTTTGACTTTTGATTTTATATGCAGGGGTAATTCTGGCTAATCTCGCGACTTCAAGTTTCTTCGTAATGTTTCTCCAGTTTAAAGATATCTAAAAGATGGCGGTGATTATTGGTCAATGGAACTGGCTAGTTCTTTCAGTATATTTGGTTTGAGATTCTCTGGTCCACATACTTTGTGCATGTTAAGATTTGAGCCTGTGTGTGAGATTTCCAACAATTTCAAATAAGCGTTCAGCAAAGACTCTGACCAGCCTGTGCATCCGCACAGTCTGACCAGAGTCTTCACTGTGCGTTTAATGGACAGATAAGGTATCAAAGAATCTGTAGACCATCAGTTAACTTTATATTTGTTCAGTATGTGGCTGTCAACGCTACACAATGTTTGCACCTCATAAACATTTTAAATTGTTGGAAATGTCACACACAGGCTCATTTTTAAGTATATTTTTTCTACTCTGTCAATGGTCCTTTTATTTTCTCCAGCTTTAGTTTGTCTCTTGTTATCATTCATTTTTCATTGAAGATTTGACTTTTTTTAAACTCTGTATCAAATAACTCAATTGTTTTGAATGGATAGATACTATATTTGTCTAACTTTTTATATATATTTGATATGTCTAAAAGTTTAACACAGATGCGTTTAGAGATGCCAGGTATATCGTCCACTTTAAGAACATTGTTTTGTGTGTTGGTAAGGATTATGTCTAGAATAGAGTAGTCGTTGTGAAGGTGTTTCCACTATCTGAGATATTCCACGAGTGTATAAAGTTTCTGCAAACCGGTAGGATTTGTTTGCATGTTGTGTGTTCTTTATAGACATTTCTTCTTCCAATCAAGCCCAGAGAGATAAAAATTCTCCTCCTTATATGAAATATGACCCACTTCAAAGTCGACTTTATGGATGGTAGTAAGAACATTTCTTTGTTTCTTTGCTTCTTTTAGCTCACCTGTGACGTGTAATGTCTGGCGTCCGTTGTGCACGGAACGTCGTGCGTCGTCCCGTATTTCTTTGAAACATCTTCTCCTTAACTTTTATAAAGATTTGCCCAAAGGTTTTGAAAAGAAAGATATCTAAAGAAATTGTGGATGACGGACGTCATGGGTAAAATAAAGAACCAAAAATAGTTTAGTTTGCATGGATTTTCTGAGTCTAGAGATGTCAAAAGGGGGTAACGAGAACATTCTTGTCATTACAGACCACTTTACACGCCTTGCAAGAGCCATTCCAACTAGGAATCAGACAGCGCAGACAACAGCCAAGGCTCTGTATGAAAAGTTCATTGTCAATTTCTCGTTTCCCGAACAGCTGCACAGTGACCAAGGCCGAAACTTCGAGAGTAAAGTCAATATAGGCCTACTATTTGAGTGTTTGTCTTTAATTTTGAATAGCTGAAAAACGATGTTGTTTTCTTTAATACTCTTTTTCGAATGTAACCATATACTCATCATTGTACACCCACCTATTAATTTGTATCACCCTACTAACTGCTATTCGAACATATATCAGTTCAAAATGAGTGTATATTGCGTTAGCCGTAATCACCTTGCGATTGTGAATGAGAGAGTACAAATAGGCGTGAACGTGTGCAAATCTGTTCCCGCCTCTCCTGAAACTTCCCTTTCTTTTTATTACTCCGTCATTAGCTCTTGTTAGCGACGTATCTCATTAGAGATGATTTATTGGGATTGATCTTCACTAAACATCAAGGTTTAGAATAGCTTTATATACTGATTCGGTAAGAATTGTTGCTTTAGATCGTTTATGTAAGATCATTTATGTTACGTGCAATAAGAATAGTTTTGTGTGTTTTATATTCATCTTGTAGGTTTTTCTTCTGACCAATTAAGAATCATTTATAGAATAACAAATTCTTACCGTTGTTTATTGAAAATTCAACCACGCTTCTGAGTTCTAAGGCTCAATAAATAATCGACAAGAGCTTTAGAAAAATGTAATAATATTTCAAACATAATTATTCTTAATTTTCGTCAATATTAAATACATACGTATGTATCTATCACGTTTTCTTCAATCCAAGATTTTAAGTTGACCAGGGATTCATTTTTCCCGCATGAAGTGAACTTTAGTGGTGGCGGGGTACGATAAAGCCTGATTGCTAACGGCTAAGGACCTCAACTGTCGAAATAAGAAAGAGTATTTAACAAACAAACCATCAAACGTAGGTAGCATACCTTAAGAATTAAAAACAAATGCGATCTATTTCCTTGTCGATCGCACATTATTTTCACGATTTCGTTGTTGTGAAGATAAAAGCAAACATCAATTCAATGTAATCCTAGCTATTTATCACAAGGTGAACATAGATTTCGTCTAGGTTCAAAGATTCTGCCTTTAAAAGTCCAATTTTTAATCCATCAACCCATCCGGATAAAGTAAACTTGTGTAAACAATACTCGTCATAATTTTAAACTACGTGATAAACTACGTCATCGATAAAATATAATTCGCCCAGATTAATTTGAGAATATTGTAAAGTATAATACCCCGACACTTACTTGACAGTCTTTAAATGTTTCCGTAAAATTGAGTTGTTGTTTTTTGTTGTTTTTTTATCAGGTTGTCTTATCAACATTCTTTTCCTCATGTAACACCAATAAAAATTTGTACTGGGATGGAATGGAACAGCCACTCGGAACTTATTTCGACGATTGCCGCTCATTTAACCATTGCAACTGCATGCTTTGTAAAGACATAAAATCACGCGCCATGATAGAATAGAATATCATCAACCCATTCGAATCTTATCTTACTACACCCTGGTTGATATTTATATGAAAGAAAAATGCCATGCTATTTACGACAAACAAGATGCAAAATTATCATTTGATCTATTGGGGTCATAAATCGCTATATCAATCAGCTTCTTCTATAAATAGAACTTGGTATATTCTAGTCCTGAATGCCTTCTGCTATGTCCCGAAATTTTTAATAAAACACATGTAGTGTCCTAAATGTTGCATTTTGTGGGCTTTGAACACATAATACTACCAATTTCGTATCGCGAACTCTTCGTCCAGTTTTAAACCAAAAGTAATGAAAACTAATACAAACATCGAGCACTAGTTGAAATTTTTAAGACGCAATTAAGGACTCCCAACTCTCCCCTTTTTGGTTCAAGAATGACCCCCCTCCTCTGAACTTAGACGTTATTTTTCCCTCTGCACATGTATACAAATAATATTGTGTCACAAACTCATCATTTAGTTTCCACTCAACCGTAATGAAATATCTTGCAACTTTGGTCACATGGTGATGTTTCGCAAGACACAATGTGCTTGTCTCAATCCTCCTGGATCAAGATTCAATTCCACTTGAACTCAGATATTATTTTTCCTTTTTGTATATAAAACAAGAGGGCCATAATGGTTGTATATCTCTAAATAGAGTAAGTCAACTCATAACTTGTCAACCATGATATAAATACCAGAGATAGTTGGATGTACATTTAGGGTGGTTTTGAAAGAAACAGGCTTTTGAAACAGGCTTTTTGATCTTATGCAATTCGATTTTTTTTAAGATTTTCGTTAATTTTCAACATTTTGGTTTCCAAGGCGACCAGAGTTATTGATGGAATTGAATTCTTTGAACAATTTTAGTAGACCTACACCCTATGAGCATCCCTGCCAAGTTTAAGATTGATTGGTCAAATGGTTTAGGAGAAAATGATTTTTTCGGCAATTTATTAACAATTCTGTTACCGTTGAAATCAGAGTGTTTGATTGAACTTCTTTTTATAACTTTGTTAGTGGTATCCACTTTGGTAGAGCTTCACCCAATGAACATCCCTACCAAGTTTCAGCTTAACTGGTCCAGTGGTATTGGTTAAGAAGAATTATTTCTGAGATTTCCGGCCATTTTTCTGCGTTCTCGTTTCCATGGAAACAAGTGTTTTTGATAAAATAATATTCCTGTTACAACTTTCGAAAACTTTATTCAAGGAAAATCCCTGCCGTGTTTCAGCTTGATTTAACCAGTCGCTTAGAACGAGAAGATTTTTCTAAGATTTTCGGCCGTTTTCCGTCTTTCTGTTACCATTGAAACCAGAGGGCTTTTTTCAATGAATTAAATTCTTTTAACAACATTAGTACAACTTCGACCAAGTATTATCCCTGTCAAGTATCAGCTTGATTGGCCCAGTGTATTTTTTCTCCCTAAGATTTTCAGCAATTTTCGGCCAATTTTCAGCGTTTCCGTTACAATGGTAACAAGAGGTTTTTTTTCAATTAAATTAAATTCTTTAACAACTTTTGAAGACCTTTACCAAAGAAACACCCCTGCCAAGTCTAAGCTTTTTTGACTTTGCGGTTTAGAAAGGGATTTTTTTCTAAGACTTTCGGCAATTTCCGGCCAATTTTCAGCATTTCCGTTACAATGGAAACCAGAGTTTTTTTGTTTTTTTTTAATGAAATTTAATTCTTTTAACATCTTTTGAAAAGATTAATCAGAGCAATATCACTGCCAATTTCCAGCTTGATGGGCCTAGTTCTTTAGGAGGAGAAGATTTTTTTCTAAGAATTTCGGAATTTTCGGCATTTCTGTTACCATGAAAACCACAGTTTTGATAGAAAAAACTTTTTTAACAATTTTTAATGAGCTTTACCACAGTTACATCCCTAAAAGTTTCAGCTTTATTGGCCTCGTGGTTTGGCAGGAGAAGATTTTTTTCTAAGATTTTCGGCATTTCTGTTCCCATGGGATCCAGAGTTTTGATAGAATTAAATTCTAATTTTGAAAAACTTTATCCAAGGAACATCCCTGTCAAGTTTCAGCTAGATTGGCCCAGTAGTTAAGTAGGAGAAGATGTTTAAAGAAATTGTTTATGGGCGGGAGACGGACGGTGATTGCTCTCAATAGATCACCTTGGGCACTTTGTGCTCAGGTTAGCTAAATATAGTAATTGTAACAAACGCCTCCTTTGGTTTTCACTTAATAGTAATGAAACTGTCACAAGGATAGATTACACTTTAAAGTTTTGCAAAATCACAGCTTTAGAGTCTTAACTCCCTAGTGTTCGAGATTTACATTTCCCCTCTTAGTACAAATATATAAGAACGTTTCCGTCGCAAACTCTTCCTTCAGTTTTCATGCAAAAGAAACATTTTCTTTTAAACAATGAGCACATGTTCAAATTTTGAAGTCATGATTTTATAGCAACAACCTTTCAGTACTTAAGGATAATGTCCTTTTAAAATTTGGACATTTTTCCTTCTCTATACAAGTGAAGTTAAAATTTTGTGTTACATACTACAATTTCAATTTTGCTTCATTGGGCATGCATTTTAAATGGCCTTTTCTACCAAATCATGTTTTTCTGATTGTAGAATAAAATTAATAAAAATGGCAAGATTTAGGTCCTGGGTTTTGATTTAACCGGGCTCTTGGTGTTTATTATACCAAACGTCGACTACTACAAAACTATCAACTGGTGGTCTAATTGTCTTATTATTTATTTTATTTATTTATTCTTATTATTATTATCATTTTTGAACCAAAATACTGATGGCGGGTAGAAACGTTCGTCTTTCTTCGAGCGAAAGTTCTCTCGATGAAAACGACTGTACCAACAGAACATTTTCGTACACACCTCAAGTTGCTAGACCACAACAGTTCTATCAGGATTTGGACATATCAGCCTTAGGATGTATACATTACGGACTTAATTAGGCTATGCAAAGTGACCCAGAACTAATAAACGATTATCGTGAACGGCTTACCGAACGATCAAAACGCTTACAATCGTGTCCTCAAACAAAACTCCTAAATAGACGTAACTCACCAAATTCAACTAAGGCCCAGAAGCTCGCCCATGATTGTTATGTACTTTATATGTTTACCAAAGGAAGCTGTACACGTGAAATAGCTGAAGTTTTTGTAAACTCTTGTACTAGTAACTACGATTTAGCCCCCAATATTACGATAGCCCTCGACGATCAATCACAAGAAACACCTGTCCGTAACAAGTCAGCAAATAAAATCGAAATACCGGATCTTACGATAATGTGTCTAAATATACAGTCAGATCTTACAGCGTTATCGAATGTTGTTAAAGACAATAGTGCAATTTTGGTGGATATTAGCAATGAGATGAGAACTATATCTTGTAACTCTAAACTAACCCTGGCGGCAGTAAACGGGTTACGGAGTCAATATAATGGTGGTACTCACATTGAACAGATACAAAACGACATTAAGCAAATAAGCTTAAGTATAGACCAGATGAATAAAAAAGTTGATGATGCAATCGTAAACTATGACACGTTAATGGATAAGGAAAAAATAAAAAATATTAAGAAGAAAACACATGCGCAAGTTGCTAGAGATGTTCCCTCTACAAGTTCATCTATAAACAAAAATGATCCAAGTGTACCAATAGTGAAAATTAACGTTGGTGAACCAAGTACGCCTGATAATAAAGCAGATCAAAGCAAAAGTGATACAATAGAAATAGAAGTCCATCCTAAAAATACTAAGGATCAATCAAAACCTTATATTCCGTATAGAGGTACCAGTCAGCCTAGATATAAAAAGGCCATAGAACAGAAAGTTGAAATCACCCAGCGTAGGCCTACAAGTGAAAAGTTCATAGCTGTCAAGAAACGACAGATAATATCATTTTACGTAGGCAATATCGATCCTGATACTAGTGAAAGTGATATCTGTCAATACCTTACCGATAGTGCAGTTCGATGCACGCATATACGTATGTTTCGGGGTAAATATGGCTCCGCCGCCAAAGTGAACAAACCTGACATATACATGGAATCTGTCGACAGGGACGACTTTTGGCCCGCTGAGATTGAAGTACGCAAATGGAAAGAAAAACGCGAGTGGGACCAAAGCAAATCTGAGCATCGAAGTTCGAATTACAAACGAAGAAGTTTTGAAAGACAGTATGATAACAATAATGGGACTAATAGACGTTACGAGCAAAGGGGGGTAACACAGGGCAATAGTGAAAACTACGATAAACGCAATGATGACGATTATTATGATTACTCGGACAATACGTCCTGGGGTAATACGTGTAGTAACGATTGGAACGAGAATATTGGTAGCTGGGGAAATAACCAGTCGTATGCATAAACTTTTGAAATTCAATAAATCGAATTTGTGTATAAATTTCTCCGTAAAAAGAAACCATAAACGTTATAAAACTACAATTACATTCATAATTATGACCCTAACTATCATGTGCTGGAACGTTAGAGGTATAATGTCCTCAGCGTTTGCGCTTTCAGAAATATTAGACGAAAATAAAGTTGATATATGTATCATTACATAAGCTGTTACCTAGCTCGATCTGCTTCATGGACTCGATCAATATAAACTATGACTCTTTTACCATCATTGACCCATCTTCCGAACGATATAGTGCGGCAAGATGTGGCAAGGGTGGGGTTTCTATACTATTTAAAAAGCGTATAAGCAAGCACATTACTCGAGTAGATTGTCATGAAAATGAACGTATACTAGGCATTAAGGTCGCTAGACATAACTTAGCACCATTGCTCTTTGTAGGTACTTACATGCCCGCAGACAGTAATTTGGACTCGTATAGAGAAACGATCAGCTGTCTTAAAGCAATATGCTCAAATTTTTCAAAAATTGGAGAAACAATTGTTTTGGGGGATTTCAATGCAAAGCTAGTTTATTGTAAACTTAGAACAAGCGAGAAGGATAAGATATTTAACCAGTTCCTTATTGAGGCAGGATTTACCTCCCTTTGTCAAAACTCCATTAAATTTACGCATACAAGAAATCGGACTGTTATTGACCACGTTCTCGTTGAAAAATCATTTAGGAGAGGGATATTTTAACATCAGATCATTTACCTATATTAATGAAAATTCATGACTTTAATTTTCAACCTCGCTACTCGTACATTGGATGTCGTAGTAATGTAGCTTGGAATAAATGCACCGATGAGATCATTCAGTCGTACAGAGATATGTTGCTACATACATTGTCTCCAATATTCGGTATCATGAACCAAAACCCAAATGAGCTATCGGACTTAATAATCAATGCGGTTTTACGTGCCTCAAATATATGCTTACCTAAGCGCAAATTCAATGTCCATGCTAAACCCTATTGGTCAAAACAGTTAAAAGAAGCTCATTCCGAATCATGATCAAAGCGTAGAATATGGATAGAGCAAGATAGACCACGTGGTAATACTCATAAATCATATCGCGATTATAAAGCCGCGAAAAATGACTTTAGAAAGCTTCAACGTAAAGCTTCAAATAGATATTTAAATGAAATTGCCGAAAACGTTGATCGAAGCGCCCAATTAGACTCAAGATTGTTCTGGAGTCTCGTAAATCGTAAAAAGAAAAATCATACTATAATACATAACTTAGATTTCAATGGTAGTCAATATGAAAATAAAAGTGTTGCACCTGGGTTCGAATCTTATTTTCATAGTATTTTTAATGAAGATAACGGTAATCGCTATAGCGACGCAGTTGGGGCTAAGATTAGTCGGTCGGTGAAAGATATTGAAAATACCCATTGGCCTCCTATAAACTAGAACGACCCTTTACCTCAGAAGAAATTACTGAGGTAATTACAAACCTCAAGAGAGGTAAAAGTCCGTCTCAAGATAATGTATCGAATGAGCACATTATTTACGCAAAAGGTATTTTTGTGAGACCTCTCCTTGTACTGTTCAATAGTATTCTATATCATGAACAAACTCCAGATGCGTGGAGAAATAGCCTTATAATTCCAGTCTATAAAGGTAATGGAAAGCCTAAGAATGATCCTACCAGCTATAGAACCATATCGTCAATCCCTACATTTTGTGAAATTTTTGAAAATCTTACAATAAACCGAATTCAGTCCGCTGTATTAAATAATAAGCTTAAATTCCCTTCCTGCCAACAACAAGGGTTTCAAAAGGGACTAAGTTGTATAGCGACCGCCTTTAGTCTCCAGGAAACGGTCAATGAGTTGAAAGACCTTCATAGCAAAGCATTTGTTGCGTTTTTATATTTTAAAGGCGCTTTTGATAGTGTGTGGCATAATGCGTTATTTTTCAAACTTCATGAAATCGGTGTCATCGGTAAACTATGGAGGGTCATTCGTAACTCCTATAAAAACCTGACATGCCAAATTATGGTAAATGGAAACAGGTCAAACCCAGTCTCCGTTACGCGCGGCGTTCGTCAAGGCGGAGTAGCGTCTACATTTTACTATCTCGTCTTTATAGACGAATTGTTACAAGAATTAGAAAACTCTCAATCAAGTTTACGATTGTACCAAACAATCAACGTTAAATGCGGTAATCCTGCCTTCGCTGACGATCTGGCTATAATATCTTTAACGCCCGATCATTTACAAAACCTTCTAGACGTAGTTTACAGATATACATACACATGGAGGTTCGAAGTGAATTGTCAAAAGTCGAATGTTTTTGTTTTCAACAACGATAGGTATAGTCAGCCCCGACAATATATATTGGGAGACGCATTTTTTAAACAAACTGAATCAACTGTACATCTCGGAATTCGTCAGGATTCTAACCTGAAACTATCTAGTCGTATTTCGGAACGTTGCCAAAAAGCAAAAAAAAAAAAAATTCCTTTTTTGCAATGTCCGATCTACAGTTACCATCAAATATAGTTAATCCTTTAACATGTGCAAAATTGTATATGACAGTAATTATTCCTATTCTACTTTATGGGTTCGAATTATGGAATACAATGAGTAAATCTGATATTGATAGTTTAAATCGTATCCAACACTATATTGTCAAGAAAATACAGTGTTTTCATCATGCCGAGAATATTGCTCCCTTTTAAGAAATGCACTGGAGACCGTAGATAGGTGAAATGAGCACTGGGACTCATGCCATAAATCTGACTTGTTATCCGTTAATAGCCATTACCCCCGGGTTTTGTTTTCTTTAGTCAACCAGGGGTTGGAGCTTTTTCTTAATGCCCTGTTATATCCACTGTAAATCAACTTCCAAGAATCTGTTATACATAAACTTTCAACACATCCAGACTGCTTAATTTTTAAAGAAGATTCAAATGAATTAATCATTTGAGAATATGCAATTGGCAATGTAGTATAGTATTACACAAAAAGCTTCAAGCTTTAGGCATAATCTATCTTTTTGAAGGTCGTTTTACATTAAAAGTGCAATGGTTTGGTTGTGTTGCTGAAGCCGGGTTATGTACGAAGCCTTTTTGTACTGCCTTGCCATACAAGCTAGTTTTTATAGCGACGTGGTAGAGCAAACGTGTTTGGACAAAGAGGTCCCTGGTTCGAATCCAAACGGAGTCGCATATTTATTTACCGGGAACATTACTAACATAAGCATTGACAGGGTATTGTTTTCTAGAACTCATTTACAATTAAAACGCTGTATAAAAGTAAAATGGCTAAATTTTGAAGTCCTAAAGCATTGAGCGAAAATTACCGAGACTGTTGAGATTACACAATTGATGCAGTTTGACTGGGAACGATATCTTGTAGTTACTAGATGGTTACCTTGATTGATCACAATGTATTATTTTTAATCTTCAATTTTGCAATCGTTTTATGAAAAAGGTAAGACAGTTATGTCATACAGCTATACACCATGTTATAATGATGCGACTAAGTCTTATTTGAAAAAGCGATTCACCCTGCTTCCTTTCTATATGCACAGCAAATTTTCTACCATAGAAAAGAAACA
Source organism: Fragum whitleyi (assembly GCA_948146395.1). Lineage (NCBI taxonomy): Eukaryota > Metazoa > Mollusca > Bivalvia > Cardiida > Cardiidae > Fragum > Fragum whitleyi. Next base: position 20,177,994 of record OX411547.1, on the reverse strand, counting down.
GAGGACCATTTCAATGACACGTAAAGCGATTTTTGTTTAAATCTAGGGTTTGTTGTCATGGTGATCACCATCAAGCATAGGAGGTTGATATGAGCACATTCATTTCAAAGACAGACAGATTACACAAACACCTTAGCTATGAGATATTTCTTGACAACAAAATCATAAACTAAACACCTATTTCAAACAACAAATTTTGATTTGAAATGTGAAATTCTCAGTGTTATGACTGAAAGAAACTGTTATAATCATTGTAATGTCAAAACTGAATTTTGATAAAAGGAATTATCATACTAAGCATTTTCTAACATGGCAAATTTTCGTGTAATGTTATACTTCAATTAACAGGACCTCTTGAGATTGACTTTCTCTAAATGTTTTAAGTACAAAGGATATCATTTTAAAGCACAGGCGTTGAACAACATTGAGCTAGTAAATACAAATATGAGTTAATTGTAAAAAGACACTTTAAGTCATTAGGAGTCTGGCTCGTTGGCCGAGTGGTTAGCGCGTTTGACTCGTAACCTGGAGGTTGCGGGTTCGAGCCCCACCGGAGGCAGGAACTGTATTTGGGCAGGACACTTTACAGACAGGGCCCCAGTCCACCCAGCTTTAAAAATGGGTAGCAGTGGTTAGAAACCATTGCCTATCTTATCTCTCTAGGATAAGAATTGGAATGAGTTAGGACCACGATGGAAATAAGAGTCATTCGACCCTTTATCGTATTATCCTCGAGTTAAAAAAAAATACACTAAGGCAAACTGACAAATCGAAATTTCCCCCAAGTAGAGGACATGGAATAAAATGACGCTGTCTTAAGGAGAGCCCCCGTCGGAGCACATCAGACTCGAAATCATGGTGGGGAGGGGTCGTGGTGGGTGTGGAGCGCCACATTTCTTATATCCCATGACGACATACATCCTTTCCGATATATCACATCAGCGGGTTGATAATCGTAAATCAATGTTGGATGAGCGGCTGAAGGTTCGAAATCCATATCTTCGTTAGAGGAATACCGGGAACCAATGGTTAGGTGCCCCAGTCGTTGAGACATGACAGGAATTTTGTTACAAAGCGATGTAAAGCCTAATTTCAATATAAAAAAAAAAAACAAATGTAAGTTAAGTTATAATTGCACATCCTATTTACCATTTGATACGGAGTATAATGAAACCATCGAGAAAAGTTCCTCTTGGTCTTAGTTAGAAATAGTCCGCACAGTTGGTACAGTCTGACTGCGATCGTTTTTCGCGCTTCCAAGATAATCCCTTTTTGCCAGACAGTTCACAAAGCGTGTAAAAAATACAGTATAATGAATACACTCACCGACAGAAGAATCCAGGCTAGCGTTCGTTCAATTTTGACATCCTGAGATCGCTTTCAAAAATGACAGGCTGGTGGGCAACTCATAGTTTGAATATAAAAAGGAGCTTAATAACGTTATAAAACTGTAGGTTAAAAATCGGTGACAGTCGAAGAATCCATCGTCGATTTTGCTATGCTAGTAAGGAAGCCCGCCGGTCATCGCTAGTACCCCATGCCAAGCAGACAATTTCTTCAATTTTTGAAAACACATCCGCTTGTTAAAGTTTGCGAGATAGTTTGTATCCTGAACACCATTCGCGAACATTCAATGATTCTACAATTATTCTTTTGTAAGCGTAGTGTATGGAAGCAGATAACCATGGGTATTCCCGTAGCAAGATTGGCGTCCTCGCTAGCGCTCTGTATTTTGGATTGCAGAAAAAGAGGAAAATAAACAACAGAATCAAGTTCTTCCATGTATTAATTTAGACTGGCCTCTAGCATTTCAGAAAATATTTTGTTGTAATTCTATTACATGCCTCGTTGATCCAAGTTATTTACAAGTGCTGAACAAAAACTTCTTTTTAGAGACATGGGACTTAAATATAGGATTTGTTATGATTTCAGAAATTCCCTCGTGAAAAAATACTGTAAAGAAGAGTAAGGTAAATTGTTACTTTTTATGAGTTATTTTAAACTGTTTTAACCCTATCGAAAACATAGCACGGTAATCTAACGGTTAAAGTAGATTTCACGGCTCACCGCACAAAATCTGCCTATACAGATTGTATATTGACTATCAACACAATAAAGTTTTGATCAGAATTAGAAGGGCAAAATGGTGGTAAAGGAGAGAAAAATGTTTGTTGTTTACATTTTTTCTACTATAGCCAATTACCGCTATGGATGCATATGACGTATATTCCTCATACGCTGAAAGATAATGGTCGACACAATGCGGATCAATAAATTTTAAAAGATAAATACATGTACGCCGAAATGTAGTGCTGGATACAAAAAGTATACAATAAATCAGCCGTCAAAATCTTACAAAATATTTTCTTGTAAGACTTTTTTGCACGTAGCTCACAAACACCGTATGGTCCAAGGTTCCCAAACCCATTTGATGTTTTTTGTTTTTTCTAGGAGATCACCATTACCGTTTTACAGCCTCAATTTGAGAAACAGGTTAAATAATGTTTTAGCCTTTGAATATCCAATAAGTTCAAATAATATAGAAACTAATAGTAATTACACATTAAGCTCGCTTCTTCCATCACACCTCTTTTACACATCCCTTTTTCCACCACACCTCTTTTACACATATAAGTGTATTTCAAATAGTCCATGGTCAAGAGCTTCTGATTTATTGCTCAAATATGAAATTTAATTTATTTCTGAAAATAAGATTATGAGACATAAGTGTAAACTTATTATTTATATATTGCACTTTTTGCCGTGCTGCAGCTTCATATAGAAACAGCGAAAGTGCTGTCTTTGAAATTTCTCATATAATTAATTTATGGAGTTTAATCCAAATTGGACAAAGGAATATGGAGACATGCATCCGGACGGACGGCCAGACTGGCTAAAGGACGTATTTACACACAAACTATCTGATAAACTTAATTGTTTGAATTGAGTTTTACGCCACTTTTAATAGTATTTTGGTTATATCGCTTCGGCTGGAGCACCTAAGATTATGGACTTGTGGTATTTCTCACACCAGTACTACATTACATCCTTTCATTACCACAAGCTACCATCCCACATAGGTCTACGATTATCAACCTATTGATGTGAGACAAATAGTCGGAAGGGATGACATCCGCCATGGAGGATCGACCCTGGGACCTTTAGATTGACAGACCAACTGTGCTACGACAGTGGTTCTACCTGAACAAGGAATTAGATCCAACAGAAATATTCATACTAGTATCCACAAGGCACGACATCTTCTTTACGAATATGTGCCTGTTTAAATGTTAAAATTTTATTATTATGTCATATTTTAGGGTGCTTTGATATTTGAATCATTGTGATTGTTCGGGTCGTATTGCTACATGTATATGCTTGATATTGTTCCGCTAAAAAAGCTAGGTTGATCTCATTGAGGAGTTGTGTGGTGCATAAGAACCACAACTTTTGGTTGCACGATTTTTGGATTATTGCACCTTTGAGTTGCTCTAATGACTTAGAATTTTCCGGGGAAACTTTGTATGAACATTTGCTATCAAATTCAAACACCAGTGGTAAAAAGATCCTATAAAAAGATATTTCAATGCACAGGAACAATAACTCTTCCCTGTTTGATTTTGAAGTCATTGAAATTTCTTGTTTGTATTTAAAATGAAAATACTTTATCAAAATTTAGGAGCTAGTGTATGAAAGAAAGTGAGACGGAATAATCGATACTCTCATTTTATGTGAAATTTAATGCAAAAATTACCCTCTGGGAACTCCGTAAAATAAATATCTAAGAGAAATATTGGTTCCAGTAGAGGTCAGCCGGAGTTCGAATTTCAACGCTTTTCATACAGGAAGGAAAAAGGTCATTAAAGATTCCGAAAAGAGCCAAAAGCGAAATGTTTCACCTGTGAACAGTCCGCACAGTCTGACCAGGATCGACCCATTACGCATTTCGAAGAAGATTCATTTTCGCCTGACGGGTCATATTGGCAACTCACTTCTCTTTTTCCGCGATCATTTATAATGTATATACTATTTTTGGTCTGAAAGCGAAACATTTTCCTCAAAAAACATGTTAATCCCTGTAATCAAGGATTCTAAGGCTATATGCATGTAAACGTTAGGTTGAATGCCAGCTGCCCTGATTAATGACCATTACATGTAATTTATAGTTCACACATTTAGTGAGATATGTCAAAATACCGCGGTTGCCATAGCTACAATTCATACTGGAAGACATCTTTAGTTTTTCCAACATCTAAAACTTTCGAATATTTTTCTGTGGGTCTGAATAATCAAGAATCTGATGCATCAATCAAATTATAAAAATGATACAACTCACAGACATTTCGTTTAATAATCCGATTCAATAGTGTATGTTGTTAAATGTACTTTATTAGAAATCTTTACAAAAGAAATATCATGAAACAATCGCATGTGATGTATACTTGGTAATAATAATAATTTTCAAAACAAAAATATATCTTTGCATGATTGCGAGACATTGATATTTGAAGACTTTGGTCACAATGTGCGGATGCAGAGACCGATCTGAGCCTTGTTGCGCACATGTAAATAACAAGAGCCGTCAGAGACGGATTATGCTCCCCGAATAAGGCATTGTCACAAAAACAAGAGTTGGATATGGACATCCCCTGCGAAGAAAGCTTGACAGTAAACTGAAGCTTAATAGATAAAAGATTCTTTTGTACTGTCAAAGATTTGCCTCCTATAATTCTAAGTAATGAAAATAACAAAGGGCAACAACTCCAAAATTATGCTAGCAAAAGTTGCAGTTTTTGTGCACTGCACTTCTCCTCTATGAGATCTATCCACCCATTAAGTTTCAAGTTGATAGCTGTTATACTTTAGGAGATATGATTTTAGGATTTATATTAATAAGTGCTTTCACAAAAGATAAAAGTTAGAATTAACAGAGAGTAAGGCCGTCAAGATTGTCCACTATCATCCATCATGTTCATTTTGATTGTATACAATTATTCATAATAGGTGCATAGGTACCTGTTGATGATTTTGTTCACTCAAATGTTTGGGTGAATTTTGTATGTTTTTTTAATCATTCATTCATTATTGTTATTGTTTTGTAATATGTCAAATTATGCCCATGAGGGTCCTTGATTGGTTAATAAATTATTCTATTCTATTCTATGCTCCAGACATAATCTAAGTATAAAAAATAACAAAGGGCAATAACTCCAAAATTATGCAAGCAAAAATTGTAGTTCTTGTGCACTGCACTTCTCCTCCATAAGATCTATCCACCCATAAAGTTTCAAGTTGATAGCTATTATACATTAGGAGATATGCTCTGTGGTCAGATTGCAAGGACTCAAATAAGGTGTAATCTTATACAGCAAACATAAAGGTAACAAACATTACACCTCCTTTTTGCATGACATATTTTTAGACACAAATTTCAAATAGTTTATGGTATCGGGCATCTGATTTGCTACTGAAATGTGAAATTTCATCAAATTCTGAGCATCAGACTATGATAATTGAAAGAATAACTGTATTTTACGCGCTAGCGTACAGGTAACAAACATTTAGCCACCTTTTTCCATGATATTTTTTTACGTTAATTTCCAATTGTTTAGAGTAAAGGGCATCTGTTTTGCTACTCAAATATGAAATTTCACTAAATTCTGACTGTTAGACTAGGAGAAATTTGGGAAAACTGTTTTTTACCCTAAGTCCCCTTTTCCCGTGACGAGGCCTCAAATCCAAAAACCGTCACAGATGCATCAACACTATATCATAGGGAGTTCACATGGTAAGTTTCATTTGATTTGGCCCAAGGGTTATGGAGAAATAGGTGGGGACGGACGGACGGACGGAATAACTATTTTACATGCTAACGTACAAGTAACAAACATTTAGCCCCCTTTTTCCATGATATTTTTTTTTTACGTTAAATTCAAATTGTTTATAGTAAAGGGCATCTAAGTTGCTACTCAAATATGAAATTTCACTAAATTCTGACTGTTAGACTAGGAGAAATTTGGGAAAAACTGTATTTTACCCTAAGTCCCCTTTTCCCGTGACGAGGCCTCAAATCCAAAAACCGTCACATTTGCATCATCACTATATCATAGGGAGTTCACATGGTAAGTTTCATTTGATTTGGCCCAAGGGTTATGGAGAAATAGATGGGGACGGACGGACGGACGGACGGATTGACGGAATAAATGACGGACGGACGGACAGACGAAGCCGCGGCTATAGGCTCTCCCTTCGGAGAGCATAAAACATTACGAGAGATATGCATTTTTCAGACTGATAACAAATTTTTGACAAGTTGACTGCGAGAAAAAAATTACTAATAGACAATCATATTTTTCCTTGCTTTCCTTTCTTTTTCTATTTGTTTCCATATATTTGTATTCCTCACCATTATAAACGTGCTTAGAATTGAGTACCTCTTTTAACAAATAGAACAGAACGTCTAAATTTTTAAGTCGACTTGTACAAAGCAGTTCAGAGTAATAAAATAGAGAGTTCTTGGAACTCTATCGGATAGTTTTCAGAGTCCAAGTTGCCATATTGGAGTCTCAGACTCTCAAAAATTTCTTATCCTAAAATTATATTTAAGACATATTTCAATTTTGACAATTTTTTATACCGATCCATGTCCATAAAGCAAGGAAGAAGAAAGGTTTTAGTGTTCCTCTCTTATTAATTGTAGAATATTTGCAAATTCCGCAAAATTGAGAAAAAATGGGGACATCAGGTAAGAGTTTGATATCTCATCATTCGACCTCCTTGTTCTTACGGACCTGCATAATATAATAAACGGATCGCCGAACTGTTGCAAATGCAGTCTATTTTTGGTTATGTTATTTTAAATGCTATATGAAAACATTAGCATGACACTCAACCGGTAGTTACCGGGACTTTAAAATCATATCGTCTGTGAGCGAACAAAATCTCATATAGCAGTTTATTTAAGCTGTAGAAACGAGATTTTTGTCTTTGGCCAACGGTGTACCAAAATGTACTGTAACGAGAATTCTAAGAATGATTTGGAACATTTCAATGCAATAATTAGTTTTGATCGCTCAAATATGTTTTTGTAAACACTTTTTCGTTATACTGTTCGGTGGCCTTCATTATGCAATCTATAGAAAAAAAATCTTATTTGGAGATACGGAAGAACCCATAAAAATAGCTTTACCCTTTTTAACCTTAAATAGTACAAGATCTCCTATTGTACAAATATGCTCAAATAATTCAATTTTGTAACATTTCCATTTCCGGAAAAGTATACCTACCTTCATAGAAAAAAATGCCGAATGAATATATAAGCACGATACTGTATTTTAAAGTCTCGAATACAATACTATCAATGGACGACAAAAACCTCGTAACTCACACTCTTTCAAGCTGTAGGGACGAGGTTAAGGCCTCCCGCTAACGATATACCAATCTTACTATTTTCAGAATTACAACATGGATAGTTTTGAAAGTTTAAGGCAATGGTTTGACTTAATCTATAACTATTACATTGAAACACTAGTTGAAATGGGATCGGCGGTCTAAATATGGTCAAAGCGGCGACAATGTCCTGTCTTACATTTATCTCCCATCTGAAAGCCAGGAAAGGAAGTAATGGTAGTAAGTGGTAGAAAAATACCAGGAATATAATGTTGGGTGCTCCAACTGCCGTGATATATGTGAATATGTTAAAAGCGGCGTTATACCACGTTCATGATATAAAACCTTAGTTTGACCGCCTTTAAAAAATCTTACTTTCGAGGTAGCCTAGCTTTTTCTACCGACAGAGATTCAATGATCACAAACGCTTTTCGCCTTGAAAACCATGTGCTCAAGTGAGCTAAAAGTGAGCTGAACATTCAGGGAAAAGAAAACGTTCAATATAAGTAGTATATCAGGATAGGATAGCGAGCGGCGCTTTCAAAAATATAGTTTATAGTAAATAAATAGTTCAAGGTTTTCATCATGAACCATGACAGAAAATAGGAAGTATGTCATATTTGTTTGCAATGCTCATCATGTCGCTCGCCGATCACCAATTGCATGACATTACTAGACTCAGACCATCTTCCAAATGTGAAAATTCAATCCTGGTCAATCTGTTCATTCTGCACAGTCCAGTCAGGATTTGAGTACATTTTCAAAAAGAGCCTTCGAACGTTTAAGTAACATTTTTTGCGTTATATTTTAATGAATCAAGTTTAAATCATTGCTCAAATTCTTTACTTTCTAAACATATGATTATATTTTCGACATAACTTACGTTCGAAAAGGTTTGATGAAATTTATGATCTTGTGTATGAAGTGAGGGAGACCTTGACCAATGTTCTGCACTATCATTTAAAGAAGTTTAAGCGTGAAAGCATTCATTAACACATCATGATATCCCTGACACCAGCACCCACCGCCCCCCTTCCCAACCCGACCCCCACCTCCCATCCCCGCGACTCGGATTTCCAAAAAGAAAGGTCGTAGAGCTTAGAAATGGCGCACACATTTCCTTCTATTTACTTCAAGTTATATTTTCCTTCTATCTCTAAAGACTCTCAGGCCACATGTATAAATAGAGTCTCAAATTTCATGGTTCCATATGTGTTATTTATGGGAATGAAATGACCATTGCATGTAATTAATTGTTGGACATTTCAAATTTTAATTGCGTTGCTATGGTTACAATGTAAGATGCTTTCATTTTTCCCAACCAGTGTAACAACTTAGCTTTCCTATTTTTCTTGTCTGTTAAATAAAAATATCGAGATTTTGGGAGAGTCGAGTCAAGCTATCTCAACAGTAACGCATCTGGCTGTCAATCCTGGGTTGAGAGTTCGAACCACGACTAGGACTTGGCAAGATTCATCCGGGACAATTGTAAAAAGTCACCTAGGATGTATGATAAGTAGTACCCTTAGGAGGAATGAGCAGTTGGTGGCTCGCACCAAATATTTTGAATCTTGCGCTGATGTGAGAAACGACAGAAAACCATATGATGATCACCAGCCGCGGCGATAAAACTGTGATAATGTTGAAAATTGCATTAAACCCCATGCAGAAAAACAAATCAATTTCAGAGAAGAATTTTACTCTAGTTGTATATAATAAATTTAGACAGGGACAGAGGAGAAGATTTGTTAGGATATATTTGTTTTATTTTGTACAAAACGATAGAAGATGACAAATTTCAAACTGAACGATCATCGTGGAATTGTGCCAGAAATCAGCATGGGAAAGAGGAATATTTAATCTTCCCTATTACCTTAATCCAATACCATATTACAAAATTCAAATGTCTTACTGCTATTACACCATCTCCTTCACAGAAATAGTGCTATAAAAAACACACATTTTTTGCACGTTGTTTACCGAAAAAAAGTATAAAAATAAAGATAAGAATCTTGAAGACGGCATTGCCTAACTGCTTTTCTAATGAACCTTTGATACATTAAATCCAATTTTCTAGCATTTTTTGTTTTTTTCATTTTTCCTAAATTGACAAATTTTGGGTTTAAAATTAAACTTTACAACTAAAAGTCAATACTAGCCCCACGTATTGAAAAGTTTGTGACGAAAGCAAGAATTTATATTTCTAATTTCTGAGTATTCTTGAATTCAGATATGTTTAAGAAATAGAATCGAATACAATAGAGAACACACAGTAACACAACTTTTTGGACTATTAACTGGCAATTTGAAACAATAGTAAAGAGAAAGACCAGATAATGAAAAATGTGTCCGGCATTCCTTATCTCTATCTTGATGGAATTTTGATCCACAGTAAATTTATCAGATCTCCGTGACCACATGGGTAATTAAAATCGCATACATAAAAAGGCCGAAACGGCCTGCAGTTCCCTGACAATTTTAATGGGATATTAACGGATATTCAGAGAGATAGAGTCTTTTTGCTACAATTTCTTAAAAGGGAGTTTTGGTACTGGATATTCATGGCATGGTAAGAGTTCGATCTGATATGTGCGAATCGATGCTGGGACTATCAAGAATTACAGTTATTATTGGGAGGAAGAAGCTTATGTTTTTACACAAGATTCTTAGTCTCAATAATACTGCCATTTGTAAGATAATATTTCTTAGAAAACTGTTGAATTACATTTAAAACCCTACCAGATATACGCAAGGGTTCATCCCAGATATATGGAATTTGCTTAATAAATATAATTTAACGTTCCTACTAAATATGTTTCTTAATGATCACTGTTTTCTGCCACCTAACTGAAAATGTATGGAAGCACTTTGTCTATACATCCGTTCGTTCTCGTGAAACATGCGATTTTTTGGCTAGAATACAAGCAATGGACTTTAACCGGTTTAGCGCACTCCATAAAGACATATCTCCGTGTTCTCTATATAATTTATATGGAAAGGGATTACCTCCCCACAAATTGACATTTATGGCTAGATTGTGGGTATTTGTCCCCTTCCATGAACCTAAGATGTGCGGGAAATGTGATCGCTTATTTGTCGATGAGTTGAAGCAAAATATCGTTGAATGTCCATTTATTTCAGATATAAAGACTCGTTTTCTTGACTCTCTAGCCATAAAGATACCTAGAGACGCCGTTATCGAGCTGATGCTGGCCCCGAGCGCCGAATTCTTAAATTTGGAGCTGGGGACCAGACTCAGGTCTGAAATGTCCGAATCTGAAGAACTTTTTCTAAGGATGAAATGCGTCCACTTCGTTTACAAATGCTACCATGGACCTTACTGAGCATAAATGTAAATCAAAATTGAATATGTAGCTACATTGTTTTTTCTTATTGTTATAATCTGTGTGTAAATATGTTCTAGTTCATAAGTTGATGTAATGCCTTAATTTGTCAATGTTCAATTAATCATGGAAATAAGCACCGAATTAAATACAGATAATCATTATTGGTAAAAAGGTCCAATATTCTTCATAAAAAACTTAAATATGAATAAGAATGAATACACGAGTTATTGTTATCGCATTTTCTCTCGCCTGCGTATGCAATTCCCGGGGTAACTAGTCATTTTTTTGTATACACACAGGGGACATAAGAGTCCCGGGGTAATTAGTCACATATCAACGAGAAATGTATTTAGTATATACGAAGGTATAGCCCCAATACGATACTTATCTTCTCAGAGGTAGTACTTATCTGTCCGTGGAAGTCGAAGCTCTAAAGGAAGGATCGCAGACTGAATGACCTAGACTGATTCGTCGTCGAGCAAACAATATTGGCATGCAGGACAGAATATGAATTACAAAGTATTATCTTAATGATAATCGCTAATTATTATTTATCGTTATTTGTCGGATCATTAGATAAATTTTGGACGTGAAACAAAATGGAATTCGTAGGTTGGTAACCTAAACGCCGTAACAACAGTTTAGTGAAATGTCCATGCAAAAGTGGCTGATTTTGTTGGTCAAACGACTTTTTGATTTGAAGCATCTATCTTATGGATTAGAGAGATAATTTGAATTAATTTTCCAGGCAAGTTTATTTCATGATAGGGCAAATAGGTAATAAACAGTGTATGTTGGCTTATGTCGAAATTCCAAGCTTAAACTTCGATGTGGTGGTCGCCACTCAAATCATTTAACAACATGTTGTAGTTTCATATAAGTCTCCTTACCTGAAACATAATAGTCTATCTTTCTATTCGGGCCTGCGTAAATATGTTTAGACGGACACTTTTGTTTGTGTATACATGTAGTTTGATTCACATAACCCCTTCCTGTTTTTCAAAATTTTGGACCTGTCCAAATTCAAAGGTTTTGCAGACGAAAATGTAGAGTGGATTTAATTCGAAAAATAACAATTCAGTAGGGTAGAAAATAGTGTGGTAAAAGAAGAAATTGCTTGTCAGAAGCAATTTCTTCTTTTTTCACAATGTTTTCTCAATCATAAAATCACAGGCACGTAAAAAGCAGGGATTAAACAGCAAAGGGTTAACCTGATATTGACTTTAACTGTCGCATTTAATCAATGTACAGGAGAAAAAAAAACGAATGTTGATACTGAATCTTCGAACAATGAAGGCTTTTGGGACCCGGGGTATTTCACACAATAATGAATGCACTTAAAACAATACCCCGGGAATATTCTCTGAGTGCATTTACAAAGACGGAATGTAGAAAATAATTAATATCGATAGTACAATCCATGGAAACTTCCAATTGCGGGACCCGGGGTAATTCTATTAAAAAACATACCCCGGGAATCCTACGGAACGTTAACATCTAGGGACCCGTGGTAATTTAGAACGAAATAGTTGAAACAAAGTCCCGTTAAATCGGGATAAGAACAGTACCCCGGGAATTTTCCCAGAGATAGAATCTTTTACTTCGTGGTACCCGGGGTAAATGAAATCGATATATCTAACCCGGGAAATGTTTCTACGCTTGTCTGTCAACATAATGGGACCCGGGGTAATTCAGGAAATACCACGGGAACATGATACATATGTTAACTTCGGGACCAGGGGTATTTCAGCTCATACTTTTTTAAGAATCAAGGATTGCTACATCCAAAGATGTGTCTCCGTTTAATGACTTATAAACTAGGTTAATTCCTATTAACATTGTGATGAAGAATATCCTAGTGGCCTTTGTACACTGATGAGGATTCCCGGGGTAAGAGAAGGTTTTTTTTAACATAACCTATTTCATATAACTTTCATGTAGAACATTAAAGTTTTATTATGAATTATAAAAACTTGTGTTTTCTTTTAAATCAGTGATAGAAATTATTGATACAAGATACCTATTAATGTATATATAGGTTTCCCGGGGTAATTCCGAGTTCCCGGGGTTTCCCGGGGTTCCCGGGGTAAATAGTCAGACCGTAATTAATCTCCACAAGGAGGAAATAAAGAGAATGAATGAATGAATGAATTATTATAATTATTATTATTGAACAAAAATTTATGATCGAACTGTAATGAAAAATTTAATAGCACTTTTTTAAATCCATTTCGAACAATTCACAGCAGAATCTCCATTGCGTATATTCTTAAAAGGGCTGGGGACCAGCCTTAGAGTTTAGACTTCCGGGCATCGGAAACTTGATAACAAAATGATTCGTTTTCCCTTAAGCGCAAAGCCCAGAAAGCTTAAAGGCGTTCTGATCGGACCAGGCAGTGGTCCAGCGGAACGGATAAAGTACCTACAGAAAGTTGTCACACAGCTCATCCGGCACGAGCGTATCGAAGGACGAGAGGACAAAATGGACGAGGCTCGAGGTTACGCCGAACAGGTAGTCCAAATATTTAGACGTCTACACATGCACCATTCTTTATCTAATATTTAATACTCTGACATTTCATGTTTTACCTTCGTTTTTGCAGTGTAACGTCTAAAAGTAACCCCTTCTTTTCCGTAAGCAAAGTCATTTCGCAATTAAAACAACTTTGACAGTGAACAGCACGAAAGATCAATAACATATAACTTCTGAATCAATTCTTACCCGTCGCTCGCCTTAATTTCCACCGAATGTGTCAAATTTTAAGGAAAAAATGTTTTAGCTTTCACTTCCACAATGCATTTCCAGCCGTTTTGTTCCAATACTGCACTGCGGTGAATTGGGAAAATAAAAAATGGACAGCAACATAATTTTTTAAACGAAAAATTAATGCGCGCAGAAACAGTTGATAAACATCATTGAATTGAACTTAAATTTATATTTTAGACAATTTCATAGGAAAAGGCATTTATATTTTTGATTCTGTGAGGGAAAAGTACGTTTGAACAAAAAATATATCGACGGCCTTGGGTCAAATCGGCCCATTTTAAATTATGCCTATGATAAAACTTTGCATCTGAATAATCTGCAACAATATACGGTATAATGTAATAAATATATAAGTTGGTGAAGATTATGTGCAGTAAACAATATCCTTATTAAAACATATTTTTCATGTTAAATTCGCCTTGTTTCTTTTGTGATTTTTAATGTCAAAAATGACAAAAATGTTCTTAGATGTAATAATTAGAACAGATTCTGTCATTGAAATGCGTTGCTATTTTTAAACTGGTCGCATCCGAGTACAGAAACCATTGCAAATTTCTCGAAAGAAATTAGCGCAGGGATTCTCTGTGCACTTCAAATAATAGTTTTATCACTGCTGTGACAGAAGATAGAAATACAATCACACCTTTAAAAAGCTTATCTATTTATCTTTCAAATGGTGTAACATGTTACACAAAGTATTTTATTTCAAAGAGATATGAGTGTCTAAAGATGGGGACCTGATTAGGTTCCCAGCCTCATGCCGATTGAGTTAATTTTTAGGTAATGCGATTTTGAAAAATTGCCTGCATCAAATGACGATAGCTTGATGACTAAATGGGCGAAACTTGTTTTTAAGAGTAATTGTATATGTTGTCAGATATTTGTACCATTCTGTCATTTGATGAGAAAAAGCCCTAATTAGTACGAGCGGAAAAAACCGAGGAGAACAAAAACAGAATAAAACATTATGTCAGTATTTCGAAACTTGAACTAGCGTTGTTATATCCTGATCGCCGACAATGTTGATTCACAGACACATTTGACACATACACACACAATATATGTAAAACTAGATTTTGGATTAGGTTGTTCTAAATGACAGTTTCCAAACCCGATTTAGCCCGGCTTCTTACTCAGTTATGAACTCAGTAAACTTTTTGAGTTGGGATTTACTCCGAAAATATTGCAAACTTACTTTAACCTAAATCGTCAAGTAGTAGAAAAAGTAACATAGAATGCTCGAATTTGTGAACCGTTTTAATTATAAGCCAAAATTCGTTAACTTTGAGAAAAATGTAACCGTGTGAGTCTGGAGCCCTGTGATTTTTGCGGTATATTCAGTCATGCGCCAATCTACTATTGTTTCACTGACATAAATTGCGGGGAAAGCTCGCCGTTATTCGGTTGAGTTCGGAAATAAGTTCTGATGGCATGGACGCGACCGAAGAAACCTATATAATAAGATTGCTTAGCCTTTTTTCTACGAAACGTAATGTCTTCAGCATCTTTAAAAATGTCCTATAACCGCACGTTGCTCCTTCGTTGCCGCAAGGGCTCTCCATGGTTTCTGGGTTTCGGAGAGTTCCAGCGATAGATTATGTGACATCCAAAATTGAGACTAATCTAATGCTTAAAAACGTGTTTGGATAATTTTCACGCGGCATAATTATACTGATCCTTAATATCCATGTATCATCTTTAAGGTGTACTCTGAGATAAAGGTCAAAATTATCAAAGTTGGAAAATACGGGAAATAAAAACCATTTGTTTCCAGATGCAATATGAAAACATAACCATACACACCGAATACGCAGAAGTTTCATTTAGTTTAGAGATGATAATAAACTAAAAAGGTAATCTAGATAAGATAAGTTAATTAGGAAAACAGGCAGTACTAAATTTTAATATTCTGAGAAATTACATTTGAAGCCATTTCTCTTAATTTGACTAACAACCCGGGACTAAATTTGTTCGCAAAAAAAAAAATACAAAACATTTTTGTTAGGAAAAAGAAATACTTCAGGACTAAAATATATGCATATACAATCTTAAAATGCGATTTCGTAAATGATAAGATACACCCCGGAACTGAATCAGGCATGGACTCTGTATAGTCAGGCTCTGTGAATTAAGTGCACAGAAGACAATTCCTCTTGTAAAAATAAACCGGGAATGATTCTAAATGCATGGACGAGCTTTAAACACGTTTTCTTATAGGAGAACAACCTACAGGACCATGATTTAAGTGCACAGAACACTAGCATAACGAAGCTATAGACTAGTTTCATTTTATGAAAATTGTAATAAATCGCAGCACAAGAAGAGCATTCTACAAAACTATTTGGTCAGAAATGGTAATATTCGGATAAATTCACAATCCAAGTATTCATTTTCTTACAGTATTAGAGTATTTTCTATCAAATATACATGTATCACATTCAATATCAGGGAAACTTTCTGAAAAAAAAATGACAAAAACTAGCAAAGATGTAACAATGAGAAAATTTGAGAATAAAACCATAACTCAAATCGCTTTTGGTAATCTTCATCTTAAAAACACTTTGATAATTTTCGTAGAGATAATCGTTTAAAAAACTACACTTGGGCCGTTTTGACTGAATGCAAAATCAGAAATAGGTCCGTCTTACAGTTTGCAGAAACAGCTAATGGCCCTTTAAACCAAATTACGGGCCGTTTTTGGTGGAATGACGGCTCGTTTAGCTAGAGTCCAAAAGGAATTGAAGATCGGTAAGTAAAATAGAATTCAAACAAGAGAGAATCCTATAGAAACAGACGGGTATAAAAGTTGCATTTTTTTGTGCCCAAAATCAAATTGAATGAGCAAGAGGAGCGAGTTTTGAGTGAAATTAAGGGGAGGTAATGCAAAATTACCAAATTTTTAATTGATGAACAAAATTAGCAATATTTATTACCTCCCTTTACTAAAATATACATTGTTTTTATGCTCCCCGAAGGGAGAGCATATAGCCGCCGCTTTGTCTGTCCGTCCGTCCATCTGTCCGTCCCCACCTATTTCTCCATAACCCCTGGGCCAAATTGAATGAAACTTACCATGTGAACTCCCTATGATATAGTGATGATGCATCAGTGACGGTTTTTGGATTTGAGGCCTCGTCACGGGAAAAGGGGACTTAGGGTAAAATACAGTTTTTCCCAAATTTCTCCTAGTCTAACAGTTAGAATTTAGTGAAATTTCATATTTGAGTAGCAACTTAGATGCCCTTTACTATAAACAATTTGAAATTAACGTTAAAAAAATATATATCATGGAAAAAGGGGGCTTAATGTTTGTTACCTTTACGTTAGCGCGTAAAATACAGTTATTCTTTCATTTCTCCTAGTCTTATGCTCAGAATTTGATGAAATTTCACATTTGAGAAGCAAATCAGATGCTCTTTACCCTAAACTATTTGAAATTTGTGTCTAAAAATATGTCATGCAAAAAGGGGGTTTAATGTTTGTTACCTTTATGTTAGCTGAATTAGATAACAGCTTATTTGAGTCTTTGAAATCTGACCGCAGAGCATATCTCCTAAAGTATAATAGCTATCAACTTGAAACTTTATGGGTGGATAGATCTTATGGAGGAGAAGTGCAGTGCACAAGAATTACAACTCTTGCTTGCATAATTTTGCAGTTCTTGCCCTTTGTTATTTTTGATACTAAGATTATGTCTGGAGCATATCTCCTAAAGTATAATAGCTATCAACTTGAAACTTTGTGGGTGGATAGAGCTCATGGAGGAGAAGTGCTATGCACAAGGACTACAACTCTTGCTTGCATAATTTTGGAGTTATTGCCCTTTGTTATTTTTTATACTTAGATTATATCTGGAGCATATCTCCTAAAGTATAATAGCTATCAACTTGAAACTTTATGGGTGGATAGATCTCATGGAGGAGAAGTGCAGTGCACAAGAACTACAACTCCTACTTGCATAATTTTGGAGTTATTGCCCTTTGTTATTTTTAATACTTAGATTTTGTCTGGAGCATATCTCCTAAAGTATAATAGCTATCAACTTGAAACTCTATGGGTGGATAGATCTCATAGAGGAGAAGTGCAATACATCAGAACTATAACTTTTGCTTGCATAATTTTGGAGTTATTGTCCTTTGTTATTTTTAATACTTAGATTTAATAGGAGGTAAATCTCTGACAGTACAAAAGAATCTTTAATCTATTAGGCTTCAGTTTACTATCAAGCTTTTGTGGCGGGGGATGTCCATGTCCAACATGGCTCTTGTTTTTGTGACAATGCCTTATTCGGGGAGCATAATCCGTCTCTGACGGCTCTTGTCTGTTTGTGTGTCTACATGAACCTATCAGACACTTTAAAATCAGCACTGACCATTAAAATCATAGAATAATTTGAGCAATTTGAATTAAATGTTGATCATCTTGAATGATTTTGAAATGTTTTCAAATAATTATGGAGCATTTTTGATGGATTAGTGTGAGTGTGTGTGAATGTATGGAGCACGGAGTGAGCAATTAAGAGTGGTTTTGATTAATATGAATGTCAGTTTCATGATGTTACCAACTGTACTTAGGGATGTGTAAATTCACATTTATACCACTTGTCTCTGGACAAGAGAGAATGATTTGGTCCAGGATAAGGTTATCATATCTATGATCTATTTAGTTCCATTCCAAGACTTGCAGTATTCACTTGTCCATGGACAAGTGGCCTGGAAAAATGAACTTTTCTGTAGAAAATTGAAAAGCCTTTGTCTCATATGCCAGCCAAAGGAATTCAACAACTCAGCTCTAGCTTCTCAAGCTATCGATTAACATCATGCTGTATAAACTTTGGCTAACTATTTTTTCAAAATGAAAGCGCAAAAAGCACTGAAAGTACCAACTGTAGGTCAATTTTTTATTTGAAAAACTGAATCTATTGATAAAAGTGGTTTGAAAGTGAGAAACATGAGGTGAAAACTAACGTCAGACTGCACATAATATGTGCAGGCTGATGTTTGTCTTCAGCTCCTGCCAAAGCAGGAATAATCCGGGTTCAGCATGACAAGGGTTAATTAGCTAATAATTAAGTACAACTCATGAATCAATTTTCTGTAAATTTACATTTCAGTTGATAAATCTTGCCATTCAGAATGGAGACAGACACAAACCTACAATGGATATGGCTGATAAATGGTTACTGGTGGGTATCATAATCTATATGATTTGTCAGTAAATTTGACTATCTGGTGGGTATCTACATGATTTGTCAGAAAATTTGACTTACTGGTGGGTATCTGATTTGTCAGAAAATTTGACTTACTGGTGGGTATAACATGGTTTGTCAGAAAATTTGACTTACTGTTTGGTATCTACATGATTTACTGGTGGATATCTACATGATTTATCACAAAATTTGATCGACTGTTGGGTATCTACATGATTTACTGGTGGGTATCTACATGATTTATCAGAAAATTTGACTTACTGGTGGGTATCTACATGATTTATCAGAAAATTAGACTTACTGGTGGGTATTACATGATTTATCAGAAAATTAGACTTACTGGTGGGTATCTACATGATTTATCAGTAAATTTGACTTACTGGTGGGTATCTACATGATTTATCAGAAAATTTGACTTACTGGTGGGTATCTTCATGATGTATCAGAAAAATTGACTTACTGGTGGGTATCTACATGATTTATCAGAAAATTTGACTTACTGGTGGGTATCTACATGATTTATCAAAAATTTTGACTTTTCACGGTGGCAGATCTAATGAAAACCTGTCTGTATATGTTTGTCATTTGAGTGGGGAAATTTAAACCCCTGGTCATGCTGGATAAAAACCTCGACAATTTTGCATATTAAGGACTTGGTGTGGTGCAGGGAGAAAAGCTAGTAGGGGCCCAGTCGCCCATGGCCCCTAGATTTTGGGCTGGGCCCTAGACTTTTTGGGAAAATCCCTAAGTCTATAATGTTAAATATTGAATTTTTGAAGCCTGGACCCCTAAGTTTAAATTGTTAGTCATTTTCCCTGTGGTGTCTGTGGTTTAGAGATAGAGTGTCAGCCTCTTGGCCTATAGGTCCTGAGTTGGATTCCCAGGATTGGCTTTTGATCTTGGTTCTTTCATTGGTCCACACAATTGGGGCAAGAACTTCGAAATTTCCAGGAAGCAGAATCAAGAGAGATTAATCTAAGTTGTAAAAAATTGTTTCCCAATTGATGTAAAATGAATAGGTTTAAAGTAAACCATGGACTTGATGCACTTTTTGTTAGTTGCTATTTTATTCTGAAAATACAATTCTTACAGTTTTATAGATTTGAAAATGAAAATCAGTTGGTAAAGACTAAGATCAGCCTGCTGATATTTGCAGGCTGATCTTTGTCTATACACCCTGACAAAGCAGGCATATAATCAGAATTTCCAGATAAAGCATGACAAGGGTTAAGAAAAATGTATTGAGAGGACAAGAGCAATGTCGGACATGGCCATCCCCCGCGGTGAAAGCTTGATAGTGAACTAAAGCCTGATATTTAGGAATTTGTACTTTAAGAGATTGACCCCCTACAAAATTTAAGTCTTTATAGTAACAAAGGGCAATAACTCAAAATTATGCAAGCAAGAGTTGTAGTTCTTGTGCACTGCACTTCTCCTCCATGAGATCTATCCACCCATAAAGTTTCAACATGATAGCTGTTATACTATAGGAGATATGCTCTGGACAAAATCTAAGTATAAAAAATAACAAACGGCTATAACTCCAAAATTATACAAGCAAGAGTTGTAGTTCTTGTGCACGGCACTTCTCCTCAATGAGATCTATCCACCCATAAAGTTTCAAGTTGAAAGCTATTATACTTTAGGAGATATGCTCTGGACAAAATCTAAGTATTAAAAGTAGAAAAGGGAAATAACTCCAAAATTATGCAAGCAAGAGTTGTATTCCTTCTGCACTTCTCCTTCATGAGATTTATCCACCCATAAAGTTTCAAGTTGACAGCTATAATACTTTAGGAGATATGCTCCGGACAAGTTTTGTGACGGAACCCCGGAATGATGTTACTACAGACGGAGACCATTACTATATCCCTTTGCCGAAACGGCGTGGGGATAAAAAGAAACTGCATCCATTCCTGAACAGAAATCCTGGATCCTCATCTGTTTTATGCTGAAAGGGAAAATCTTCTGGGTATATCAAGGGAGAGCGAAAAGTATCAACCAAGCTTAGCCCTGCATAGAACTTAATTGATTAATATAGAATGAACATTTCTACTTTCTATACTGAACTTTTTGGAAACCTAGCCAATCGTTGACATGTGCTGTATTCAGTCTCGCTATAGATATTTACATGTATTTTAGAAAGAATTCAGATAGTATAGTTTCTTGAAATAGCCATTTCTTCTTTTCCCACAATATTCGCTTCTACATGGGATGGCATCTTTTCAAATTGCTTTTCATTTTTGACTGGAACCTCTTTTTACCCCCCCCCCCCCCCCCCCCCCCAGAAAAAAAAAATGAATAAATTGTTATACCTCCCAAGACTATGTTTGGGGGGTTAAAGGAGTCAGCTTGTCAGTCTATCTGCTTGTCGGTCTGTAGCTTTCTGTGTCTGCTCAGTTTTTCAGCAACTTATGGATGGATTTCATTTAAACTTTCAGATGTGCTCAGTATCAAGGAGAGATATGCAAGTGATATTTAGCTAACCCTCCATTGACTTTTGATATATGGCTTTACTTTAACCTTGCTTATATTCTCTAAGTGCTTGAAATTTGATCATTGGTTAAGTGCTATTTGTGACAAGCAGCAGTTTTGGCAAGCAACTTTGTCCGTGGACAACTCTTGTTCAAGGTCAAGTTTATGAAAAAAACAAGAGGACCCTGAGGGCCCTAAATCACTCACCTGATATTTCAAGTAAATTATCATTATGACTCCTTTTCCTGTGATATGGCATGAACCTTCCCATTTTCAACAGAGTTCATTCTTGTGACCTGGCAAACATTTTGACCAAGTTTCATGAAGATTGGACCATATTTGTGGCGTCTGGAGCTTTTACAAGAAAATTGTCATTAAGGCCTCTTTTCTCATGAAATGGCAAGGATCCTTCCTGTTTTCAAAAGACTTCATCCTCATGACCTAACAAACATTCTGACTAAGTTTAATGATAATTGGACCATATTTGTGGCTTCTAGAGTGTAAACAAGAAAATTGTCATTAAGGCCCCTTTTCCCGTGATATGGCACTCATCCTTCCCATTTTCAAGAGAGTTCATTCTCATGACCTAACAAACATTCTGACCAAATTTAATGAAGATTGGACCATATTTGTGGCTTCTAGAGTGTAGACAAGAAAATTGTCATTAAGGCCCCTTTTCCTATGATATGGCACACATCTTTCTCATTTTCAATAGAGTTCATCCTCATGACCTAACAAACATTCTGACAAAGTTTCATGAAGATTGGACCATATTTGTGGCTTCTAGAATGTAAACAAGAAATTTGTCATTAAGGCCAGATTTCCTGTGATATGGCACAGATCCTTTCCATTTGAGCAATTTTTACAAGGGACCATCCAAGGAATATTTCTGCCAAGTTTGGTTGAATTTGACTCATAAGTTTAGGAGGAGATGTCGTTCAAAGAAATTGTTGACAAAATTGTCATTGAGGCCCCTTTTCCCATGATACGGCACACATCTTTCTCATTTTCAATAGAGTTCATCCTTATAATCTAACAAACATTCTGACAAAGTTTCATGAAGATTCGACCATATTTGTGGTTTCTAGAGTGTAAACAAGAAATTTGACATTAAGGCCCCTTTTCCCAAGATATGGCACGGATCCTTTCCATTTGAGCAATTTTTACAAGGGACCACCCAAGGAATATTTCTGCCAAGTTTGGTTGTTTTTGACTCATAAGTTTAGGAGGAGAATGTCCTTTAAAGAAATTGTTGACAAAATTGTCATTAAGGCCCCTTTTCCCGTGATATGACACTGATCCTTCCCATTTTCAATAGTCTTCATCCGCATGACCAAACAAACATTCTGACAAAGTTTCATGAAGATTGGACCATATTTGTGGTTTCTAGAGTGTAAACAAGAAAATTGTCATTAAGGCCCCTTTTCCTATGATATGGCACACATCTTTCTCATTTTCAATAGACTTCATCCGCATGACCAAACAAACATTCTGACAAAGTTTCATGAAGATTGGACCATATTTGTGGTTTCTAGAGTGTAAACAAGAAAATTGTCATTAAGGCCCCTTTTTCCGTGATATGGCAAGGATCCTTTCCATTTGAGCAATTTTTACAAGGGACCACCCAAGGAATATTTCTGCCAAGTTTGGTTGATTTTGACTCATAAGTTTAGGAGGAGATGTCGTTTAAAGAAAAAGTAGACCCGTGATGGACAGATGGACGCTGGACATTGATCAATTACAATAGCTCCCTTGAGCACTTCGTGCTTAGGTGAGCTAAAAATAAAAAAAAAAACTGTAACAATTGCATTAAATTTTGAATGGCAAGTGATAGAGCCTTCATATTTCACAAGACCTTTCTGTCAGTACCAAGTTCGAGGTCATATACCAAGGTCAAAGTCATTTTCCAAGGTCAAATTTGTAAAAAAGGATAAAACTTAATCAATGACCATTCTAAATGGTAAGTGTTAGGGGCTCGATAATTCCCATGTGCATTGCTTCTGACAAGACCTTTACATGCATAACAATGTCAAGGCCATTGGTCAAGGCCATTTGGTGAAAGTCACTTATTTATGACACTAAAACTTCACAATTTGCTTCACAACTTTTGATTGGTAAAGACACTTACTGTTTAAATGTGGTATAAAGCAGCATTTTGTAGACATTTAAATGTTTTAGGATGTAAACGAATAAAAATTTCTCTTCTTGAGATATATACTTTTAATAATAATATATAAATACACTAGCTTTCAGCGGCACAGCCGCCTTCATCAGGTGAATCCTATGAATTGAACCGTTATGTACGACGTCAAGGTAACGTTGACGTCATCAAAATACTACAAAGACCTGGAATAACGTACGAGTGTTAGACCCGCCACAAAGACTCGATGCATGCGGGAACTAAGAAATTCCATAAAAAGCGTTTTAAAAATACCAAAATAGAACAAAAATAGTGTTTAAAAAATAGTGCTAATAGTGCTGAAACTCTAATATGAGAAAATAGTTCGGACAAAACTTTTATCGTTATTAGTATGAACAAACGGATACACATGCATAAAGCCCCTGGGAAGGGGACACACCAAGCAACTGATGGATCGCCTATCGTGCCTATTAAGGTAGTGGACCGGTAATAGTCTCTCCACGTCTCGTATAGATTGTGTAGGGATGCCTGTTGAACTTTTATATATTTTTGTTCGATAATGTTAGCGAGTGCGCGACTTGTGCGTTGTGGTCGATCACATATGACTCACTAAGTTTTATAGCCATGTATTTGATATGTTGTCGGTAGACTGGGTGTGAATTTAAAGGTTTATAATCATATTTCTAACATTACTGTTGTATCGAGGCTGTTTAGTATTTTGGATATATATTTCAATTTCAAATAAGCGATTGACTTCTGTTTTTTTTTGTTTGTTTTTTTCGCATTGTTGGGGGCCGTAATTGCTATAAATAAGACATGCTCAATCTTCTGTTAAAGCGATTATATCGCCCATATTTTTCTCCTCTTTCTTTTTTATACAACTGTTGGGTTTTTTTGTTTTTTTTCATATTTGCAATCTTTTTTTGTTGTCCGGTATCTTAAGGTTATCAGTACCCGTAATGGTTGCGCGGTGTCTCGGAGCTCATGATCTTTTGTAGTGTTGACTTGGGTTTCCAAATGAGAATCATTGGGAAACCTTGGTTAGCACTATTGGGGTTCGTTTCCTCGGAGACGTGGAGAGACTATTACGGATCCACTACCTTAATAGGCACGATAGGCGATCCATCAGTTGCTTGGTGTGTCCCCTTCCCAGGGACTTTATGCATGTGTATCCGTTTGTTCATACTAATAACGATAAAAGTTTTGTCCGAACTTATTCTCTTATTAGAGTTTCAGCACTATTTTTTAAACACAATTTTTGTTCTATTTTGGTATTTTTAAAACGCTTTTTATGGAATTTCTTAGTTCCCGCATGCATCGAGTCTTTGTGGCGGGTCTAACACTCATACGTTATTCCAGGTCTTTGTAGTATTTTGATGACGTCAACGTTACCTTGACGTCGTACATAACGGTTCAATCCATAGGATTCACCTGATGAAGGCGGCTGTGCCGCTGAAAGCTAGTGTATTTATATATTATTATTAAAAGTATATTAGGATATACATAATTATTATTGTATCAAATTTGCATGTTCCGAAAAAATGAAAATTTTGGGGGCATTGGTTTTTAACATACATATGTTGAAATTATTCCCATAAGGGTCCAAAATTACCCACCACCACCATATAGACCAATAATGTATTGGTCTATATGGTGGTGGTGGGGGGGGGTGTAATTTCAGACCCCTATTATTATTCCAATTTATAATTTTACACTGAATATGTCCTGAATGTAATTGTTTTTTTAAGGAGAAAGATTTGGTTCACAAGTTATTCAAAGTACTGGCTCCCAGATACAGTAATTACAATGAAGCATTTACCAGTATATACAGGTTACCAGCTAAATATCCTGGTCTTGGAAGATTCCAGGCAGTTTTAGAATTAAAAGGTATTTACATTTTGGATGATATTTTTTTGCCCTTTATTTAAAGTTCTTTTTGTTATTGTTTAACAGTTGCGGACTTGTACTAGTATTTCCAATTAAGGAGTCATTGATCTTTTGATTGAATTTCTAGGATTGAAACTGCTATTGAAGGGGCCAAAACAATTATGAGTAGAAATTGAGAGAGTAATTCTTAGTTATGCTGATTGACTTATTTCATGGTCTCTTTCATATTGTAAAAATGAATTATATAAAAATTGAATCAGTTATAATGATCTGGTGGAGACAATTAATTCCAATAGACTTATGATTTCAAGCAGTTTCAAATGCAATCATGCATCTTGAATTTAATGTCAAGGTTATCTGACATAAGTCAAGGTGCTCCTGCTATAAATTGAAGATTGATGAAAGCGGCATTAAACCCATTCAAACAAACTATCAATCTTTAAGCTCGGGTTTGATCCAAGAATGGTGGCACCCATCCTTTCTTAGTATTGTCCTCCACCACTGGGTTCATAATCATAGACCTATGTGGGATAGCAACTTGAGGCTAGGAAAGGATGTAATGGTAGTACTGGTGTGAGAAAAACCAGGAATCCATTGTAAGGTGCTCAAGCCACTGCAAAATGACTGAAAGATTATCGAAATAGGCATAAAACTCAACAAACAAAACAACTTTTGGTTGCGAAAAAACTATAAATCAATGTCTTACAGGTAATCCCTATCCACCTGTAATTCCAAAACAGTACAACAAAGACAGTTTTATTGTGAATGTGTTAATACAAAGTGCTAAGAACAAAGAAAGAAAACAACGCAGGAGTGATGAATTTGAAGAGAGATTCTTCAATCAGACTGTTCATAGTGACAATAAAATTGTGAATGAAAGTGCTGAAGAACAGACTGATGGAGTTGGTGCTCAACCTGATAAACCAAAAGATAGTGTTGGAACAAGCTGATTAAAATTGCCTAATTTTCAGAACAGGGCCCAAGGTTATAAAACTTTTCTCAGGCTCAGGCTTAATTTTCTCAAATGTTTAAATTAAGATAAATTTATGAAAATAAAAGATGATATTAATAAGTTGTTATTTGTTACAACTTATTAATATCATCTTTTATGTTAATACATTAAAATTAGTAATTAAACAGAATTATGGCTTTAATCTCAAATTGAAAATGGAGAAATTTTTAATTGAGCCTGAGAAAAGTTTTATAACCTCGGGCCCTGATCTATCTAAATATGAGGGATTAAAGCTATACTAAAAACAGCATTTCTCCCAAATCCCTATGATGTTGGTACTTATTTCAATTGTCTGGAGACGACTCCAAAGAGTACATACAATATAGGTTTTGTTGCTGTTTAGATAAAAAGTCTATATTACCTCCACTTATATGACAGAAGAGTATTTATGGCATTATGGCACTGGTTAAATAAATTGGGTATTCGATGACCACTTATTTAATATCCTCTTTTTACCTTATTGCTCCTAATAAACAGCTCCAAAAAATATGGGCAGTGAGCTTTTATTTTGTACCAATTTACTGATGGAAAATGTCTATCACATCTATCATTCAGAACATCACTCGGCCATTTCCGTAAACTGCAACAGACCTTGGATGTATGGAAGAAAGATGGGTATGTAACAAAATCATGCATTTTGTTAGGCCGATACAGTGTGAGAAAAATTAGCACTGTATATTTATATCTTTTACAGTAAATGTCTGAAAAATTATAATTTTTAGCTCAGCCGTTTTCGGAGAAAACACGAGGTATTGCTATAGCCTCCGTGTCGTTGTTGTCTTAGTCGTCGTCATTGTGTGAAAACTTTGACATTTTGTTATATCTCTGGTTCTACTGAAGGCATTCACTTGAAACTTGGCACACATGTTCACCATCAAAAGAGCAACCTATACTATCAAGTGGGATAACTCTAGATGCATTTTGTGCAAATTATGCCCCTTTTTTGACTTAAATTTTTTCCCACTATCCAGCACTTGACAGACGAGCGTAGGCACCCGTAGGCGGTGCTCTTGTTGAGAATGACAAATCATTCTCAAAAATTAGGATTTTTTTAGCTGTTATTTAAGAAATTAAAGAAATTTATATTAGGAATTTTTAGGATACTGTGGTTTCACTTGAGTGACTTAAACGAGTAGAGTTGGCAAAGTCGAATTTTTCACTCAAAGTTTCGAGGGCTTACGCCAATTTAACTGACATCATCGAGTTTTTCCAATGTTTTCCCATAATTTTTAGCTTCACTGGCCGAAGGCCAGTGAGCTATTGTCATGGCGAGGTATCCATCATGCGTGCGTCCATCCGTCCGTCTGTGTGTGCATAAACTTTTCTTTAAAAAACTTCTCCTCCTAAACCAATGTGTGGATTTTGATGAAACTTTGCCAGAATGTTCCTTGGGTGACCCTCTTATGAAGTTGTTCAAGAAATTTGGATTGACCCCCAAAATATGGGCGTGGTAGGGCGGGGCTTATTTTAACCCCAAAATCTTTGAACGACATCTCCTGAATCATTGGATCGATTTCAATGAAACTTTACCAGAATGTTCCTTGGGTGACCCTCTTCTAAAGCTGTTAAACTAATTTGGATTGACCCCCAAATATGGGCGTGGCAGGGTGGGGCTTATTTTGACCCCAAAATCTCTGAACGACATCTCCATCTGAACCTTTGGGCCAATTTTGATGAAACTTTACCAGAATGTTCCTTGGGTGACCTTCTTCTCAAGTTGTTCAAGAAATTTGGATTGACCCAAAAATATGGGCGTGGCAGGGCGGGGCTTATTTTGACCCTGAAATCTTTGAATGATATCTCCTCCTGAACCATTGGGCTGATTTCAATGAAACTTTACCAGAATGATCCTTGGGTGACCCTCTTCTTAAGTTGTTCAAGAAATTTGGATTGACCCCCAAATATTGGCATGGCAGGACAGGGTCTATTTTGACCCTGAAATCTTTGAACCTCATCTCCTCCTGAACCATTGGGCCAATTTCAATGAAACTTGGCCAGATTGTTCTTGGGTGACCCTTTTTAAAAGTTATTCAAGAAATTTGGATTGACCCCCAAATATGGGTGCGGCAGGGAAGGGCTTTTTTTGACCCCAAAATCTCTGAACGACATTTCCATCTGAACCTTTGGGCCAATTTTGATGAAACTTTACCAGAATGTTCCTTGGGTGACCTTCTTCTCAATTTGTTCAAGAAATTTGGATTGACCCAAAAATATGGGCGTGTTAGGGCGGGGCTTATTTTGATCCCTAAATCTTTGAACGACATCTCCTCCTGAACCATGTGGCTGATTTCAATGAAACTTTACCAGAATGTTCCTTGGTTGACCCTCTTCTAAAAGTGTTCAAGAAATTTTGATTGAGCCCCAAAATATGGGCGTGGTAGGGCGGGGCTTATTTTGACCCTGAAATCTTAGAACCTCATCTCCTCCTGAACCATTGGGCAAATTTCAATGAAACTTGGCCAGAATGTTCCTTGGGTGACCCTCTTCTAGAGTTATTCAAGTTATTTGGATTGACCCTCAAATATAGATGCGGCAGGGTGGGGCTTATTTTGATCCCGAAATCTCTGAACTACATCTCCTTCTGAACCTTTGGGCCAATTTCAATGAAACATTACCAGAATGATCCTTGGGTGACCCTCTTCTAAAGTTGTTCAAGAAATTT
The DNA here is from genome assembly GCA_948146395.1 of Fragum whitleyi. Lineage (NCBI taxonomy): Eukaryota > Metazoa > Mollusca > Bivalvia > Cardiida > Cardiidae > Fragum > Fragum whitleyi. Next base: position 20,149,106 of record OX411547.1, on the reverse strand, counting down.
GGATTGACTCCCCAAATATGGGCGTGGCAGGGCGGGGCTTATTTTGACCCTGAAATCTTAGAACCTCATCTCCTCCTCAACCATGGGGCTGATTTCAATGAAACTTTACCAGAATGTTCCTTGGTTGACCCTCTTCTAAAGTTGTTCAAGAAATTTGGATTGACCCCCCAAATATGGGCGTGGCAGGGCAGGGCTTTTTTGACCTCGAAATTTTTTAATGACATCACCTCCTGAACCATGTGGCTGATTTCAATGAAATTTTACCAGAATGTTCCTTGGGTGACCCTCTTCTAAAGTTGTTCAAGAAATTTAGATTGGATGAGATCCACTGGATTTAGATTAAAATTCAGGTGAGCGGTTTAGGGCAATCTTGGTCCTCTTGTTTCAAAGTGATATCTAAATGGTTTTCTTCCTTGTAATTTTACATACAAGTTAAATAAGTTCATTACTTCATAAGTCAGTTTCAACTTAGAAAAAGTCGGAATTCCTTCTGAATGCTGTTCACTTTCATTACCTTCCATCTTCAATATCTCTCTTTCAAATGGCGAGATTTATAAGCCAGTGGAGCGATACAGGCCCTCTTGGGCCTCTTGTTAAAAATAGTCTGTCTATGTTCATCGGAGGTTGATTGTGAGATAGGCCGAGTGGTCTTCCGAATGTCACATCAATGTCTTTGAGCCTTTTGCCTTTTAATTTGAGATTATTCATACCCACCTTCAATGAAGTCCAGGTGGGTGTATTGGTTTCCCTATATCTGTCTGTTCTTCCTTCCATCCATCCGTCAGTAGACAATGTTTGTTTCTGGACTCTAACTCAAGAATGAAGTGGCCTAGAATCATGAAACTTAATTAAAATGTGCCAATGATTCAAAGAAGTGCCCGGGGGGGGGTTACCATATAAGTCTGGCCTTGGGCCAAAACTTATTCTAGTTTTCTCTGTGCATCTGCACAGTCTGACCAGAGTCTTTACTATGCATTTAAGATAAGGTCTCAAAGTAACTGTAGACCATTTTGATATTACACAGGTGTTATTAACTAATGGAATAACTATGCAAATGAGCTTTGAACAGCCATCAACTTAAAATTTTCTTTATGAATAAAGGAATAGCTGACGTCAATTTGCAAACATCATTATGTTTTGTGGAACATTTTGAATTGATAAATATATTAATTTCCCTGTTTTATCACAAAAATAAGGGTCATATTATAAATACAATATCAAATTTGTGGTCATTAAATACCAAGTTTATTAATCTTGTCATCTAAAACAGATAAAAATTCGGCACAGCCTCATTTTTATACGCCGCCGGAGGCGGACGTATATTGGTGTCATCTTCTCCGTCTGTCCGTCCGTCCATCCGTACACTTTTCTTGTCAACGCAACTCCTCCTAAACTTCTGGCTGGATCTTCTTGAAACTTGGTCAATATTATCACCTCAATTGGTAGATGTGCATGAAGGAAGGATTTTACGGTTCGTTGATTTTTGCCTGAGTTATGCCCCTTGATAACTTAGTCTCTGGGTCCACTTTTCTTGTCAACGCAACTCCTCCTAAGTTTCTTTCTGGCTGGATCTTCTTGAAACTTGGTCAATGTAATCACCTCAATTGGTAGATGTGCATGAAGGAAGGATTTTACGGTTCGTTGATTTTTGCCTGAGTTATGCCCCTTGATAACTTAGTCTCTGGGTCCACTTTTCTTGTCAACGCAACTCCTCCTAAGTTTCTGGCTGGATCTTCTTGAAACTTGGTCAATGTATTCACCTCAATTGGTAGATGTGCATGAAGGAAGGATTTTATGGTTCGATGATTTTTGCCTGAGTTATGCCCCTTAAAAACTTAGTCTCTTGGTCCACTTTTCTTGTCAACACAACTCCTCCTAAGTTTCTGGCTGGATCTTCTTGAAACTTGGTCAATGTTATCACCTCAATTGCTATATGTGCATGAAGTAAGGATTTTATGGTTTGTTGATTTTTGCCTGAGTTACGCCCCTTAAAAACTTAGTCTCTGGGGCTTATTGCCTCAGTTATGCCCCCTTAAAATTTAGTCTCTGGGGCTTATTGAAATTGCAGCCTTGTGAATGCAACTATTCCGAAGTTTCTGGCTGGATCTAAATGAAACTTGGTGGATGTAATAACCGAAATTGGTAGATGAGCATGAAGTAAGAATTTTATGGTTCATTAATTTTACCCTAAATTGTGCCCCCTTAAAACTTAGTATCTAGGGCTTATTGAAATTGCAGCCTTTTGAACACAACTCCTCCTTACTTTTTGTCTTTATTTAAATGAAACTTGGTAAATGTCATCACCATAATTTGTAGATGTACATGGATCAAGGATTTTATGGCTCATTTATTTCACTGAATTATGTCCCCTTAAAACTTAGTGCCTGGGGCTTATTGAAATTGCAGCCTTGTGAAGGCAACTCCTCCTAACTTTTTGTCGTGATTTAAATGAAACTTGGTCATTTTCAATTTGGTTCTGTCAAAATAAGTAGTGTCTACAATTATTTTTGTGAAACAGCAGCAAAGTGGCGGCGTATTTTGTGACAATGGCACTCTTGTTATCTGTTTATAGATGATTCCTTTAATAAAATTGGTATTCAATGACCACTCATTCAAAATCCTCTATCGAAATGACATCATCAAGATGTAAGCTAACCCATATTGCTGCGATTTTTTTATCATCTTGGTGTTTAAAAAATAGGTTTTAGCATACTATCCTGAGGATAATGTGGGAAAAAAGAATCTTTATTTTGTTTTGTTTTGTTGATCCTAACCCCATCTTGATTAGAAATGCTATTAAGCTTCCCAAGGCTAGCTCTAAAATATTTCTATTTTGCACTCAGTTAAGATATAGAGGATATTGAATGAGTGGTCATTGAATACCTAATTTATTCAATGAGTCATCTACAAACAGATAAAAACAAGACTACGCAAAGTTTTTAATCTGTTTTAGATGATGAGTTTAATAAATTTGGTATTTTATGAGCACAAATTTTATATTCTATTTACAATATGACCTGAATTTTTGCGAAAAAATCGTCAAAATTCTTGAAATTCAACATTTCAACTTTCTGCAAAACTTATAACGCCATTTAAAACTGACGTCACAATATGAACATTATGACATCATTTTCACGGTAACAAAATGGCCTTGCTATTCGCTTTGGGCTCATTTGCATAATTATTCCACTAGTGTAATAACACCCGTGTAATATCAAAACATTCGACGGGGTTATTTTACTTTCGCAATGTAGGTCATATTTTAAAAGCTCGTTTCAAACAATATCTCATATAGACGGCTCCTATATATCTAAACAAATATCAGTTAACAGATCACTGAAAAATTCAATGGACAAATTAAAGCCTTAAGTTGCAATGAGATGACCGCTGAACTCTAGACATTTCTGTCATTTTGTATGAGGTATTTTTCGTAATTTGGGTGACTTTAACAATAATCATCATTACTACAGCTTAAGTTATATTCACAATTAGTGGACCACTTTCCCATCCATTGCTGTCTGTTTCATGTCCTTGACCATATAGTTTAATTTAAAAATTAAACGAATCTTACCTGTAAGATGATGTTTGATTGTAATTCTATGAGACAAATGAGCGGGAGGAGACAAAGTGAGATGTAGCTCGCGCATGTGCAGTCAGTCTTGAAAGAGCATCTTGGTGTGGAAATCAGGTAAAAAAACCTTTTTATATGCCCGTCGAAGACGGGACGTATTATGGGATCACCCGTGACATCCGCCGTCCGGGCGTCGGGCGGCGTCCACTTCTTTGTCCGGAGCATAACTCTGTCACTTGAAGTCCGATCGACTTCAAACTTGGCAATTGTATTCTTCTCATCATTGCAGAGTGCAGTGCACAAGAACCATAACTCTACCTGGCCTATTTTTTGAGTTATTGCCCTTTGTTGTTTTTCATACTAGAATCTTGTTCGGAGTATATCTGTAGAAGTATAATAGCTAGGATCATGAAACTTCATGGGTGTATAGATCTCACCAAGGGGAAGCGCAGTGCACAGGAACCTTAACTCTACCTGGCCTATTTTTTGAGTTATTGCCCTTTGTTGTTTTTCAGACTTGAATCTTGTCCGGAGTATATCTCTTAAAGTATAATAGCTAGGATCATGAAACTTCTATGGTGTATAGATCTTACAAAGGGGGGAGTGCAGTGCACAAGAACCAAAAATCTACCTGGCCTATTTTTTGAGTTATTGCCCTTTGTTGTTTTTCAGACTTGAATCTTGTCCGGAGTATATCTCTAAAAGTATAAAAGCTAGGATCATGAAACTTCATGGGTGTATAGATCTCACCAAGGGGGAGTGCAGTGCATAAGAACCAAAAATCTACCTGGCCTATTTTTAGCTCACCTGAGCACGAAGTGCTCAAGGTGAGCTTTTGTGGTTAGGTGGATGTCCGTCGTTCGTCGTGTGTCGTGTGTCGTGTGTCGTGTGTCGTCCGTCGTGTGTCGTCAACATTTACCTTGTATGCACTCTAGAGGCCACATTTTTTGCCCAATCAACCTGAAATTTGGTCAGAATGATTGTCTTGATAAAATCTCGGACAAGTTCGAAATTGGGTCAAGTGGGGTCAAAAACTAGGTCACAGGGTCAAATCTTAGAAAAACCTTGTATGCACTCTAGAGGCCACATTTTTTGCCCAATCAATCTAAAATTTGGTCAGAATGAATGTCTTGATAAAATCTCGGACGAGTTCGAAATTGGGTCAAGTGGGGTCAAAAACTAGGTCACAGGGTCAAATCTTAGAAAAACCTTGTATGCACTCTAGAGGCCATATTTTTTGCCCAATCAACCTGAAATTTAGCCTGAATGATTGTTTTGATAAAATCTCGGACAACTTTGAAATTGGGTCAAGTGGGGTCAAAAACTAGGTCACAGGGTCAAATATTAGAAAAACCTTGTATGCACCCTAGAGGCCACATTTTTTGCCCAATCAACCTGAAAATTGGTCAGAATGATTGTCTTGATAAAATCTTGGACAAGTTTAAAATTAGGTCAAGTGGGGTCACAAACTTGGTCATGGGGTCAAATCTTAGAAAAACCTTGTATGCACCCTAGAGGCCACTTTTTTTGCTCAATCGACCTGAAATTTGGTCAAAATAATTGTGTTGATAAAATCTCGGATGAGTTCGAAATTTGGTCAAGTGGGGTCAAAAACTAGGTCACAGGGTCAAATCTTAGAAAAACCTTGTATGCACTCTAGAGGCCATATTTTTTGCCCAATCAACCTGAAATTTAGCCTGAATGATTGTCTTGATAAAATCTCGGACAAGTTCGAAATTGGGTCAAGTGGGGTCAAAAACTAGGTCACAGGGTCAAATCTTAGAAAAACCTTGTATGCACTCTAGAAGCCATATTTATTGCCCAATCACCCCGAAATTTGGTCCGAATGATTGTCTTGATAAAATCTCAGACAAGTTTAAAATTGGGTCAAAAATGAGGTCACGGGGTCAAATATTAGAAAAACCTTGTAGACACTCTAGAAGCCAAATTTATTGCCCAATCAACCCGAAATTTGATCAGAATGATTGTCTTGATGAAATCTTGGACAAGTTCGAAATTGGGTCAAGTGGGGTCAAATATGAGGTCACAGGGTCAAATATTAGAAAAACCTTGTAGACACTCTAGAAGCCATATTTTTTGCCGGATCAACCTGAAAATTGGTCAGAATGATCATCTTGATGAAATCTAGGTCAAGTTTGAAATTGGGTCAAGTGGGATCAAAAATGAGGTCACAGGGTCATATCTTAGAAAAACCTTGTAATGAGTGTAGAGGCATCATTTTTTGCCCAATCGACCTGAAATTTGGTAAGAATTCATTATCCTTTCTAAATCTACTTTAAACAATTTTTGACAGTTCATTCAGGTGAGCGATTTAGGGCCACTATGGCCCTCTTGTTTGAGTTATTGCCCTTTGTTGTTTTTCATACTAGAATCTTTTGCGGAGAATATCTCTAAAAGTATAATAGCTAGGATCATGAAACTTCATGGGTGTATAGATCTCACCAAGGGGGAGTGCAGTGCATAAGAACCACAACTCTACCTGGCCTATTTTTTGAGTTATTGCCCTTTGTTGTTTTTCAGATTTGAATCTTGTCCGGAGTATACCTCTTAAAGTAAAATGGCTAGGATCATGAAACTTCAATGGTGTATAGATCTTACAAAGGGGGGGAGTGCAGTGCACAAGAATCACAACTCTACCTGGCCTATTTTTTGAGTTATTGCCCTTTGTTGTTTTTCAGACTTGAATCTTGTCCTGAGTATATCTCTAAAAGTATAATAGCTATGATCTTGAAACGGCATGGGTGTATAGATCTCTCCAAGGGGAAGCGCAGTGCACAAGAACCATAACTCTACCTGACCTATTTTTTGAGTTATTTCCCTTTGTTGTTTTTCAGACTTGAATCTTGTCTGGAGTATATCTCTTAAAGTATAAAAGCTAGGATCATGAAACTTCATGGGTGTATAGATCTCACCAAGGGGGAGTGCAGTGCATAAGAACCATAACTCTACCTGGCCTATTTTTTGAGTTATTGCCCTTTGTTGTTTTTCATACTAGAATCTTGTCCGGAGTATATCTCTAAAAGTATAATAGCTAGGATCATGAAACTTCATGGGTGCATAAATTATTAATTCTAAATAACCTCAGTTCTATTCAAACCCCCAGTTAATACTAAGCAGTGTGACAGGCGTATCTTGTGACAATTTGGCACCTTGAATTTTTTTTGTTTCAAATTGTAGGGAGGGAGGGAGGCACTTTATCTCCTCCCACTCCATTGTCTCATAGAATTACAATCAAACATCATCTTACAGGTAAGATTCGTTTAATTTTTAAATTCTATTTCGCCAATAAATCGGTTCGTAGATAAAATGAGACTTTAAAGCATATTTACATACCAAGATGCACATGTCCAAAGTTACGAAGAGAAGATCGTAGATCAGTGTAGTTGTAGAACTGCCTCTGGAAATTCATTCCCAGTAACAACAGTTTAACTGTAGTACTTGGCAAAAGTATTTTCATTCTACCACCCAGCCTTTTCCATGATTTTCCCCACAGGTATGGTTTGTGGTGCCTTAGAAGTAGCTGCAGCCCTAACACTATGTGCAGTGAACTTTGAAATATCTATGCCTGCTCTAGACATTACAGTCTTAATCCATCTAGCAATTGTGTCACGGGAAACAGGCTCATGTGGCTTTCTGTAGCTTATCAATAGTTTATCAGTATTTTTATACGCCGCCGGAGGCGGACGTATATTGGCGTCATCTTCTCCGTCTGTCCATCCGTCCGTCCATCCATCCGTCCGTACGTCCGTCCGTCCACTTTTCTTGTCAACGCAACTCCTCCTACGTTTCTGGCTGGATATTCTTGAAACTTGGTCAATGTTATCACCTCAATTGGTAGATGTGCATGAAGGAAGGATTTTACGGTTCGTTGATTTTTGCCTGAGTTATGCCCCTTAATAACTTAGTCTCTGGGTCCACTTTTCTTGTCAACGCAACTCCTCCTAAGTTTCTGGCTGGATCTTCTTGAAACTTGGTCAATGTTATCACCTCAATTGGTAGATGTGCATGAATGAAGGATTTTATGGTTCGTTGATTTTTGCCTGAGTTATGCCCCTTAAAAACTTAGTCTCTTGGTCCACTTTTCTTGTCAACGCAACTCCTCCTAAGTTTCTGGCTGGATCTTCTTGAAACTTGGTCAATGTTATCACCTCAATTGGTAGATGTCCAGGAAGGAAGGATTTTATGGTTCGTTGATTTTTGCCTGAGTTATGCCCCTAAAGAACTTAGTCTCTGGGTCCACTTTTCTTGTCAACGCAACTCCTCCTAAGTTTCTGGCTGGATCTTCTTGAAACTTGGTCAATGTTATCACCTCAATTGGTAGATGTGCATGAAGGAAGGATTTTGTGGTTCGTTGGTTTTTGCCTGAGTTACGCCCCTTAAAAACTTAGTCTCTTGGGCTTATTGCCTCAGTTATGCCCCCTGAAAATTTAGTCTCTGGGGGCTTATTGAAATTGCAGCCTTGTGAATGCAACTCTTATTAAGTTTCTGGCTGGATCTAAATGAAACTTGGTGGATGTTATAACTGAAATTGATGGATGAGCATGAAGTAAGGATTTTATGGTTCATTAATTTTACCATAAATTATGCCCCCTTAAAACTTAGTATCTAGGGCTTATTGAAATTGCAGCTTTTTGAATGCAACTCCTCCTTACTTTTTGTCTTTATTTAAATGAAACTTGGTCATTTTTAATTTGGTTTTGTCAAAATAAGTAGTGTCTACAATTATTATTGTGAAACAGCAGCAAAGTGGCGGCGTATTTTGTGACGATGGCACTCTTGTTCCTTAATAATTTTGTTCTCTTTAAGTATTCCTTAATAACAAAATATACACATAACCGCCTGTCTGGCGGGTAACTTTTCAAATGCAACGTAGATACATTATAATTTAGCCTATTCTGTTTTAAAAAACTGTCACAAACAAAAACGAACTCTGACGGCAACTTCTTGTAGCCCTTAACAGTTAACAATTGTATAGTATGTACACGAGCTGCATTCACAAGAGCAATTAACATTACAAGTTTGAAAGTCAAGTCTTTAAGACTGAGATACTTGACTGGTGATAATCTCTACAAAAACCGCAATACTGTGTCCACATTCCAAATATGGGTATATCTAACATTTGGTCTACGTAGATGGAAAACACCTCGCAAGAATCTAACTACCAAAGGATGACTCCCAGCTGGCAATTTATCTATGAATATTCCGAGAGATGATAAAGCACTTCTAGCAGTATTGATTGCGGAATAGCCATTTCCGCGTTGGTATTCCTCATTAAGGAATTCTATAACATTGTTTATAGAAACTGAAATTTTATCAATTTTTTGTTTATCACAGAATGATACCCATCTACGAATATAGACTTCATATTCGAGCTTCGTTGATTTTCTCCACGATGCCATGAGCACACGGGTAGCTGATTTTGAAAAAACCTCGACTTTGGAAGGTTGACCTGACAATTTGCATGCCACTAACACCAGGTGTTTCTCCAGAGGATGATTGATGTCTGAATGTGTTAATTTGAGTAATTTCTTTTTCTTTGGGAGAATCAGTGGAATTTCTACAAGTGTCTCTAAAATCATTGGCCACCAATGTTGAGTTGGCCATAAAGGAAGAATCGCCCAACAATCTTCGTGGTCTGATTTGATCTTCTGAATGCAGCGTCCTATCAAGCTGAAAGGACAAAACAAATAACATAATTCAAATTTACTCCAACATATACTAAAAGCATCAACGTAAGTACAACATGGGTCTGGCTTCCATGAACAAAAAACATCAACTTTCTTATTCAATCTAGAGGCAAACAAATCTATTGATGGCCTTCCGAAGTTCAAACAAATATCTTGAAAAACATCACAATCTAACGACCATTCAATATTGTCATTAAACTATCTCGAAGCGGTATCCGCTTCCACATTATCTTGTCCAGCGATATGTGCACATAGAAGCCAGCAATCCATGTCAGTACAGACACGCCAAATCTTCTAACTATATTCGTTACATTGAGACGATTTAACACCTCCAAAATTATTTACATAACTAACAGCTGTAATGGAATCAGACAATATCTTGATGTATTGCCCTTGTAAAACATTCTTAAATGCTTGTAAAGAAAATAAGATAGCTAGCATTTCGAGAGCATTTATATGGTATGTTTGCTCTTCTTCATTCCAATGACCACCAATTTTTTCATCACCAAACTTGCAGCCCCAGCCTAGTCTACTGCTATCAACACTCATTTCAGCTGTTGGGTTCTCACGTCTTATTAGCTCACCTGAGCACGAAGTGCTCATGTGAGCTATTGTGATCACCTTTCGTCCGGCGTCCGTCCGTCCGTCGGTCGTCGGTCGTCGGTCGTCGGTCGTCGTCCGGCGTCCGTCAACAATTTCTTTAAACGACATCTCCTCCTAAACTACTGGGCCAATTAACTCCAAATTTTACAGAAATGTTGCTTGGGTGGTCCCCTTCAAAAATAGCTAAAAGAATTGAAATCCATGAAAAACTCTGGTTGCTATGGCAACAAAAGGTGAAATTTTAAGAAAATCTTAAAAATTCTTCTCCTTCTCAACCAGTAGTCCTACAGACTTAAAACTTGGCATGGATGATCAGTTCATAGACCTGAATAAAAATAGCTAAAATTATAACTTTTGGGCCACCAGGTGCGGAGCACCAGGGGGGAGGGGGTAGTACTTTGGGTAAATTTTGTAATCTTTAAGTTTCTTCTTCTTCGGAACCAGGAGCCCTACAGACTTGAAAATTGGCATGGATGATCAGCATATGGACCTTAATATAAATAGCTAAAATCATGACTGTAGGTTCACCAGGTGCGGAGCATCAGGGGGGAGAGGGTAGTACTTTTGTGAAAATCTTGTAATCTTTAACCTTCTTCTTCTTCTGAACCACAAGCCCAACAGACTTGAAACTTGGCATGGAGGATCAGCTCATAGACCTTAATAAAAATAGCTAAAATAATATCTGTTGGGCTGCCAGGTGCGGAGCAACAGGGGGGGAGGGGGTAGTACTTTGGGTAAATTTTGTAATCTTTAAGTTTCTTCTTCTTCGGAACCAGGAGCCCTACAGACTTGAAAATTGGCATGGATGATCAGCATATGGACCTTTATATAAATAGCTAAAATCATGTCTGTAGATTCACCAGGTGCGGAGCATCAGGGGGGAGAGGGTAGTACTTTTGTGAAAATTTTGTAATCTTTAACCTTCTTCTTCTTCTGAACCACAAGCCCTACAGACTTGAAACTTGGCATGGAGGATCAGCTTATAGATCTTAATAAAAATAGCTAAAATAATATCTGTTGGGCTGCCAGGTGCGGAGCACCAGGGGGGAGGGGGGAGTACTTTTGTTAAAATTTTGTTATCTTTTACCTTCATCTTCTTCTGAACCAGAAGCCTGACAGATTTGAATATTGGCATGGATGATCAGCATATGAACGTTTACATAAATAGCTTAAATCATGTCTGTAGATTCACCAGGTGCGGAGCATTAGGGGGGAGAGGGTAGTACTTTTGTGAAAATTTTGCAATCTTTAACCTTCTTCTTCTTCTGAACCACAAGCCCTACAGACTTGAAACTTGGCATGGAGGATCAGCTCATAGACCTTAATGAAAATAACTAAAATAATATCTGTTGGGCTGCCAGGTGCGGAGCAACAGGGGAGAGGGGGTAGTACTTTGGGTAAATTTTGTAATGTTTAAGTTTCTTCTTCTTCGGAACCAGGAGCCCTACAGACTTGAAAATTGGCATGGATGATCAGCATATGGACCTTTATATAAATAGCTAAAATCATGTCTGTAGATTCACCAGGTGCGGAGCATCAGGGGGGGAGAGGGTAGTACTTTTGTGAAAATTTTGTAATCTTTAACCTTCTTCTTCTTCTGAACCACAAGCCCTACAGACTTGAAACTTGGCATGGAGGATCAGCTCATAGACCTTAATAAAAATAGCTAAAATAATATCTGTTGGGCTGTCAGGTGCGGAGCACCAGGGGGGAGGGGGGGAGTACTTTTGTTAAAATTTTGTTATCTTTTACCTTCATCTTCTTCTGAACCAGGAGCCTGACAGATTTGAATATTGGCATGGATGATCAGCATATGAACCTTTATATAAATAGCTAAAATCATGTCTGTAGATTCACCAGGTGCGGAGCATCAGGGGGGAGAGGGTAGTACTTTTGTGAAAATTTTGTAATTTTTAACCTTCTTCTTCTTCTGAACCACAAGCCCTACAGACTTGAAAATTGGCATGGAGGATAAGCTCATAGACCTTGATAAAAATAGCTAAAATCATGACTGTAATGCCACCAGGTGCGGAGCACCAGGGGGGGGGGTAGTACTTTTGTGAAAATTTTGTAACTTTAACCTTCATCTTCTAATGAACCAGGAGCCCTATAGACTTCAATATTGGCATTGATGATCAGCATATGGACCTTTATATAAATTGCTTAAATCATGACTGTAGATTCACCAGGTGCGGAGCATTAGGGGGGAGGGGGTAGTACTTTGGATCAATTTTGAAATCTTTAACCTTATTCTTCTTCTGGATCAGGAACCCTACAGACTTGAAAATTGTTATGGATGATCAATATATGGACATTAATAAAAATAGCTAAAATCAGAACTGTTGGGTCACCAGGTGCTGAGTGTCTTGGGGAGGGGGTAGTACTTTGGATCATTTTTGAAATCTTTAAACTTCTTCTAATTCTGATTGAATAAGTGAAAATCTCTTTTTTCTGTGGTTGCATGGACATACCTAGGTAATGAAGCTTTTTTCTCAGGTGAGCGACCCAGGGCCAACGGCCCTCTTGTTTTTCTGTACTGTGAGTGAATGTTGTCAACCCACCATTTAAGCTCTGATTTCATCAACCAAGTAATCCTCATATGAGCATCATAATTTCCAGTATTTTCTTTTAGAGCCAAAGATTTACCCTTTTCAAGTTCTCTATAAAGCAATTTTCCTAGTTCTACAGCAGAAAAACAAGACACGCTCAACCCAACAACATGAGCAACCATACGTATTGTAGCTTTTTTACAATTTAACAATTTTCTACATTCATCTCCAATTTTCTGTTTCTTTTCAGTGGGTAAATATACTATCATTTTGCATGAATCAATTACATTACCAAGATAAATAATTACTTGGGTAGGTATCAATACACTTTTCTCTAAATTTAAAAGAAAACCGAGTGATTTCATTAATGTAGACGTGGCATGAATATTTTCCAGACATTTTGAGCTAGTGCTGCCTCCAAGCAGACTGTCATCAATAAACCCTGTACTAACATGCCCATCTGAGCGTAATCGGGCATAAACAGGCTTCATAAGTTTGGTGTAATACCGTGGCCCTGGCGAAACACCATTAGGCATACATGTGTACTGATATATTGTATTATTCCAAACAAAGCGAAAGTAAAATTGTTGCTCTTCTGCTATTGGAATACTGTAGTATGCATGTTTAATGTCAACGGACCCAAAATATATGTTTTTCGACACCAGTTCAAGAGCATTTTCAAAATTTTCCATCTTAAAGTGTTCATATGGAAAGTATTCATTCAATTTCTTCAAATTTAAAATCATTCTGAATTCACCAGGTTTCTTTTTTGGTCGTAAAAAATGGGTGACAAAAATTGCTGTGGATGAGGTTCAACCTCAATTATTACATTTTGATCCAGCAGTTTTGCTATTTCTGCATTTATAAATTTTGTTTCTGTTCTGTTAAACTTTTGCCGCGAAAAGCTTTCTTGAACTGGTGGGGTATTACAAAATTCAAAATGACAGTGCTCAAAAATATCAATAATCTTACTGTCTTGTGTAAGTTCTTTCCATTTAAAAGAGTAATATTTTAATTGACCCCCAACAAAATTTGAAGTTTCACTCACCAATTTATTTACTGTTTCCGAAATGGAATGCGTGGCCTCGATGATCCGTTTTTTGAATCTTGAGGTGCACCACGACCATAACCAGAGGACATTCTGTTGTTTCCTCGGCCACGCTTGAAACAGCCTCTAAAAACTGGACGGCCTCTCTGACATTGTTTGTTGTAAGTATCGTACTGTAATTTACTGCCAATTTTGGCAGTGTCCTCAATCTCTTTTGCTGCCTTTTCAATGTCTCCAAAAAGCCATTCATTGAAAGGTCGAGATGACGAACAAAGGTGGGAATAAGGGCGTCGCATCTCTGGACGTAAAGCTTCTCGCCTAGCCATATTCAATTGTTTATTTGCATGCCCAAGTAAGGACAAAGCATCCTGACACCCATCCAGTGGCACACTAATGTCAATTCCCACAACTCAATCTCTGCCTTGGCAATAGAATCAACAGCCTGGGCAACCAATGTTGCTGCCCTTACCATAGATGTTTCTGTGTTTTGAAGTTTCTTTTGCATTTGTAGACTAGAAATCCCATACTATTTTGTTGCATTTTACAGTCTGTAAGGCTGTACAATTTTCTGGTCGAGGCAATGACTCCTCTTTAATTATGTTGTTGTACTCCTCCTCCCTTTGGCCATTTATAAACACATCGTTAATATTGGAGGCTAACGTTTCCTCGAGAGGAGGGCCTGAGAGTTCATAACCCTTCAATCTCTTGGTCATTTGTGAAAACCGAGATTCTGATTCTGATTTTCTCTTTTTCCCACAGATGACGAATCGTCGTCAATTTTACCATCCTCGTGATCCACCGGACATTCTTCATTGCCGTAATCCCCACCGAGCCAGTCCTCGATCGACGAAATGTGATTGACAAGTTGAGAATAATTGTTCTCTGTTGTTTTTTGTTGTTCTTTAATGTCCAATAACCCCGTTAATATTTTCTCTAAAACATCAGTAGGGGGTGTTTCCGTACGATCTTTCGTCGCCATAGGGGGATTAGGCTTCCCGGGAGGCTTTTTTGAAGCTGTTTTCTTGTCATTTTGTGTTTGAGCCCCCATATTAGATTCTTTCGATGCGGCATGTCTGCCCGTTTCCACCATCTTAGATCACGTGATGAAAACAAAAATCCAATTCTAGCTCACAATAGACTAGAAATTTGATCGACCTCTGGTCTAAAACGACACCGAATGGGTCTGCGAATGATGGTCACCAAGAACACCTCAAACGCTATTTAATAAAGTAATAGTCCTGAAAAAACGACGACTGCGTCTTCTTCGAGTTCAATCACCCGCCATTAAACGTAGCTTCTGACTGCGCATGCATGAGCTACATCTCATTTTATCTACGAACCAATTTATTGGCGAAAAAGAATTGTGGCGTTTGACATCACATTGAATATTTTTGTAGTTGTATAGTGTTAGCTGGTGTATCTGCCTATAATTTTAGTCGTGTTCACAAAGATTTGTGCATTTGATTGGCTGAAAAGTTGGTTTCATTACTCAATGAAAACAATTTTGATTACACAGTTTATTTGTAAGCTTCCGCAGAAACTAGTGCCACAAATTAACTCTGTTATTATGGATAAATATTAATTTTTTTGCTTCAAGATATTAAATTATAAGAGATGAAGAATATTCTTTGATAGCGTTGAAGTATGAAAGTAAAAACCTAATGCCACCTTTGTATGAACCCCCTTCATGTATTCATACAGTGTGATTAGATTTTCAGTTTCATACCTCCATAAAATCAACAAATACTCTTCATCTCTTAGATACTTTTCACATGAATAATGTTTTAAAATCTGAGGGGTGTTTAGTTACAAGGGGTAGGGCCAGAATCCATTGATTTAGTAGAAGAGTTTGCATAGATTTGAAATGTAAGGCATAGATACTTTGTGGCTATATGTTGTATATATGTATATATATAATACAAACTTAGTGTTTTGTATGAAAAAAAAAAAAAAAACCTCTCAAGAGCACAGCCTCAACAATTATCAATTGTAGATATTTTTTCATACACTACACCTAACACAAATTATAGTTATCCTATAACCTTTATCTTGTTTTTGTCAATGTTTCTTACTGAAGTTTCTAAAAAGTTTCTAAAAAACAAGAGGACCATGATGGTCCTATATCGCTCACCTGAGGGGTCAAGTCATAACTTGTCAACCAAGTTATAAGTACCAGAGATTGTCTGATGTACATTTAGTATGGATTTAAAAGAAACATACTTTAATTTCCTCCTACTGCTTTTTGATTGCAAACAAAGTTATTGATGGAATTGAATTCTTTTAACAAGATTAGTAGACCTAAACTTTAAGAATATCCCTGCCAATTTTAAGATATGCCCAATAGTTTAGGCGAAGATTAACCTTCTCTGAGATTTTTGGCAATATTTTGACATTTCCAATACCATAGAAGCCAGAGATTTTGATTGAATGAAATTAATTTTACAATTTTGGTAGAGCTTCACCCAAAGAACATCCCTACCAAGTTTCAGCTTAATTAGCCAAGTAGTTTAGGAAGAGGAGAAGTTTTTCTAAGATTTTCAGCAATTTTTGGCCATTTTTCATCCTTTCTGTTACCATGCAATTCAGAGTTTTTGATGAAATTAAATTCTTTAAACAACTCTTGAAGAACTTCACCCAAGGAACATCCCTGCCAAGTTTCAGCTTGATTGGCCTTGTGGTTTAGGAGGAGGAGAAGTTTTTCTAAGATTTTTAGCAATTTTCGGCCATTTTCAAACCTTTATGTTTCCATGAAAATTAGAGTTTATGATGAAATTGAATTCTTTTAACAACTTTTGAAGAGCTTCACCCAATGAACATCTCTGCCAAGTTTCAGCTTGATTAGTCCAGTGGTTAAGGAGAAGAAGAATTTTTTCTTAGAATTTTAGCAATTTTGGCCATTTTTTAACCTTTCCTTTACCATGGAAACCAGAGTTTTTGATGAAATTAAATTCTTTTAACAACTTTTAAAGAAATTCACCCAAGGAACATCTCTGCCAAGCTTCAGCTTGATTAGTCCAGTGGTTAAGGAGAAGAATTTTTTCTTAGAATTTTAGCAATTTTCGGCCATTTTTCAACCTTTCCGTTACCATGGAAACCAGAGTTTTTAATGAAAATAAATTCCTTTAACAACTTTTGAAGAGCTTCACCAAAGGAACATCTCTGCCAAGTTTCAGCTTGATTGGCCCAGTGGTTTAGGAGGAGAAGATTTTTTTCTAAGATTTTCGCGATTTTCAGCCTTTCTGTTACCATGGCAACCAGAGTTATTTATAGAATTAAATTCTTTTAACAACTTTTGAAGAGCTTCACCCAAGGAACATCCCTGCCAAGTTTCAGCTTGATTGGCCCAGTGGTTTAGGAGGAGAAGATGTTTAAAGAAATTGTTTACGGACCGACGGACAGACGGACGGACAGACAGACGGACGGACGACGGACGGTGAGTGATCACAATAGCTCACCTTGAGCACTTTGTGCTCAGGTGAGCTAAAAAAACATAAACAAGAGGACCAAGATGGTCCTAGATCGCTCACCTGAGTCTCTTTGACCCCTGGGACATCAAATTAATTAGATAGGCAGATGTCAAAAAGAAGATAATTGCCTAAGATCAATACCATGGAACGTTTTCAGCAAAGAGCAAGACAGATATGCCTTTTTGCCCTTTGATTCTATGTAAAAAGGGATGCACCGGGGTGGACCCCAAAAGTGACCCCAGGGTCTTTATATGAACAAACTTGGAAGAGGTCCATAAGATGATGCTACATTCTAAATATGAAAGCTGTCTGCCTTCTGGTTTCAGAGAAGAAAATTTTGTAAGGTTTTCCCAATTTTCACCCACCATGCTCAGATATGTTGAAAGGGATGCGCCTGGGTGGAGCCCAAATATGACCCAAGGGTCTTGATATGAACAAACTTGGTAGGGGCCCACAAGATGATGCTAAATACCAACAAGAGTGCCATCGTCACAAAATACGCCGCCACATTGCTGCTGTTTCACAGAAATAATTGTAGACACTACTTATTTTGACAGAACCAAATTGAAAATGACCAAGTTTCATTTAAATCAAGACAAAAAGTTAGGAGGAGTTGCCTTCACATGGCTGCAATTTCAATAAGCCCCAGGCACTAAGTTTTAAGGGGGCATAATTCAGGGAAATAAATGAGCCATAAAATCCTTGATCCATGTACATCTTCAAATTATGGTGATGACATTGACCAAGTTTCATTTAAATAAAGACAAAAAGTAAGGAGGATTTGTGTTGAAAAGGCTGCAATTTCAATGAGCCCTAGATACTAAGTTTTTAAGGGGCATAACTCAGGCAAAAATCAACAAACCATAAAATCCTTCCTTCATGCACATCTACCAATTGAGGTGATAACATTGACCAAGTTTCAAGAAGATCCAGCCGGAAACTTAGGAGGAGTTGCATTGACAAGAAAAGTGGACCCAGAGACTAAGTTTTAAGGGGCATAACTTAGGCAAAAATCAATGAACCGTAAAATCCTTCCTTCATGAACATCTACCAATTGAGGTGATTACATAGACCAAGTTTCAAAAAGATCCAGCCAGAAACTTAGGAGGCGTTGCGTTGACAAGAAAAGTGGACCCAGAGACTAAGTTATCAAGGGGCATAACTCAGGCAAAAATTAACGAACCATAAAATCCTTCCTTCATGCACATCTACCAATTGAGGTGATAACATCGACCAAGTTTCAAAAAGATCCAGCCAGAAACTTAGGAGGAGTTGCGTTGACAAGAAAAGTGGACCCAGAGACTAAGTTATCAAGGGGCATAACTCAGGCAAAAATCAATGAACCGTAAAATCCTTCCTTCATGCACATCTACCAATTGAGGTGATTACATTGACCAAGTTTCAAGAAGATCCAGCCAGAAACTTAGGAGGAGTTGCGTTGACAAGAAAAGTGGACCCAGAGACTAAGTTATCAAGGGGCATAACTCAGGCAAAAATCAACGAACCGTAAAATCCTTCCTTCATGCACATCTACCAATTGAGGTGATAATATTGACCAAGTTTCAAGAAGATCCAGCCAGTAGTTTAGGAGGAGTTGCGTTGACAAGAAAAGTGGACGGACGTACGGACGGACGGATGGAGGGACGGATGGACGGACGGACGGACGGATGGACGGACGGACAGACGGAGAAGATGACGCCAATATACGTCCGCCTCCGGCGGCGTAATCAAGGGGCATAACTCAGGCAAAAATCAATGAACCGTAAAATCCTTCCTTCATGCACATCTACCAATTGAGGTGATTACATTGACCAAGTTTCAAGAAGATCCAGCCAGAAACTTAGGAGGAGTTGCGTTGACAAGAAAAGTGGACCCAGAGACTAAGTTATCAAGGGGCATAACTCAGGCAAAAATCAACGAACCGTAAAATCCTTCCTTCATGCACATCTACCAATTGAGGTGATAATATTGACCAAGTTTCAAGAAGATCCAGCCAGTAGTTTAGGAGGAGTTGCGTTGACAAGAAAAGTGGACGGATGGACGGACGGATGGACGGACGGATGGACGGACGGACGGACGGATGGACGGATGGACGGACGGACAGACGGAGAAGATGACGCCAATATACGTCCGCCTCCGGCGGCGTATAAAAATGAAAGCAGTGTGGCCTCTGGTTTCGATTAAAGAATATTTTAAAAGATTTTCGCTCTTTGATTCTATGTTAAAAGGGTTGCGCCTGGGTGGAGCCCAAATATGATCCTAGGGTTTTGATATGAACAAACTTGGTAGAGGTCCACTAGATGATGCTACATACCAAATATGAAAGCTGTCTGCCTTCTGGTTTCAGAGAAGAAGATTTTTGAAGATTTTCATTTTTTAACCCTTTGTGCTCATAAGAGATAAAGAGATGCACCAGTGCAAAGCCCAAATATGACCCAAGGGTCTTGATATGAACAAGCTTGGTAGAAGCCCACTAGGTGATGCTACACACCAAATATTAAAGCTGTCTGCCATCTGGTTACAGAGATGAAGATTTTTAAAGATTTTCGCTCTGTGATTCGATGTAAAAAGGGTTGGGCCCGGGCAAAGCCCAAACATGACCTCAGGGTCTTGATATGAACAAACTTGGTAGAGGTCTACTAGATGATGCTACACACCAAATAGGGAAGCTGTCTGCCTTCTGGTTTCATAGAAGAAGATTTTTGAAGATTTTCATTTTTTTACCCTTTGTGCTCATAAGAGATAAAGGGATGCACCCGTGCAAAGCCCAAACATGACCCAAAGGTCTTGATATGAACAAACTTTGTAGTGGCCCACTAGGTGATGCTACATACCAAATATGAAAGCTGTCTGCCATCTGGTTTCAGAGAAGAAGATTTTTAAAGATTTCGCTCTTTGATTCTATGTAAAAAGGGTTTGGCCCGGGCAAAGCCCAAATATGACCCCAGGGTCTTGATATGAACAAACTAAGAAGTGGTTCACTAGATGAGGCTACATACTTAATATGAAAGCTGTCTGCCATCTGGTTTCATAGAAGAAGATTTTTGAAGATTTTCATTTTTTTACCCTTTGTGCTCATAAGAGATAAAGGGATGCACCCCTGCAAAGCCCAAATATGACCCAAAGGTCTTGATATAAACAAACTTTGTAGTGGCCCACTAGGTGATGCTACACACCAAATATGAAAGCTGTCTGCCATCTGGTTTCAGAGATGAAGATTTTTAAAGATTTCGCTCATTGATTCTATGTAAAAAGGGTTTGGCCCGGGCAAAGCCCAAATATGACCCCAGGGTCTTGATATGAACAAACTTGGTAGTGGTCCACTAGATGAGGCTACATACCAAATATGAAAGCTGTCTGCCATCTGGTTTCATAGAAGAAGATTTTTGAAGATTTTCATTTTTTTACCCTTTGTGCTCATAAGAGATAAAGGGATGCACCCCTGCAAAGCCCAAATATGACCCAAAGGTCTTGATATAAACAAACTTTGTAGTGGCCCACTAGGTGATGCTACATACCAAATATGAAAGCTGTCTGCCATCTGGTTTCAGAGAAGAAGATTTTTAAAGATTTCGCTCTTTGATTCTATGTAAAAAGGGTTTGGCCCGGGCAGAGCCCAAATATGACCCCAGGGTCTTGATATGAACAAACTTGGTAGTGGTCCACTAGATGAGGCTATATACCAAATATGAAAGCTGTCTGCCATCTGGTTTCAGAGAAGAAGATTTTTAAAGATTTTCATTTTTTCACCCTTTTTGTTAAGTGTAAAGGGAAAGTTAAGGGTGGATTTCATTTATTATACCCCCGCAAAACGAATGTTTTTCGGGGGGGGGGGGTATACTGGAATCAGCCTGTCTGTCCGTCCGTCTGTCTGTCCGTCCGTGGACATTTTAACTAGTAATTTTGTGTCGCGAACTCCTCCTTCAGTTTTCATTCAATAGTAATGAAACTTCAAACAATGAACACAAGTTGAAGTTTTGCAAGACGCAATTTTCAAGTCTCAACTCCCCCTGGTTCATAAATTATCTCCCCTTGAACTTAGACATTTTTTTTCTATTTGTAACTATGTACTGATAATTTTGTGTCGCGAACTCCTCCTTCAGTTTTCATTCAATAGTAATGAAACTTCATACAAACATTGATCATAAGTTGAAGTTTTGCAAGACGCAATTTTCAAGTCTCAACTCCCCCTGGTTCATGAATTATCTCCCCTTGAACTTAGATATTTTTAGCTCACCTGAGCACATCATGTTCAAGGTGAGCTTTTGTGATCGTTGAATGTCCGTCGTGCGTCGTGCGTCGTCTGTCCTGCGTCGTCCTCCGTCAACAATTGAAGTGTTTACACTCTAGAGGCCACAAATTTGATCCAATCTTCATGAAACTTTGTCAGAATGTTTGTCAGGTCACAAGGATGAACCCTATTGAAAATGGAAAGGATCCAAGCCATATCACGGGAAAAGGGGCCTTAAAGACAATTTTCTTGTTTACACTCTAGAGACCACAAATATGGTCCAATCTTCATGAAACTTGGTCAGAATGATTGTCAGGTCACAAGGATGATCCTATGGAAAATGGGAAGGATCCATTCCATATCACGGGAAAAGGGGCCTTACTGACAATTTTCTTGTTTACACTCTAGAGGCCACAAATATTGTCCAATCTTCATGAAACTTGGTCAGAATTATTGTCAGGTCACAAGGATGAACCCTTTCGAAAATTGGAAGGGTCCGTTCCATATCACGGGAAATGGGGCCTTAATGACAATTTTCTTGTTTACACTCTAGAGGCCGCAAATATTGTCCAATCTTCATGAATCTTTGTCAGGTCACAAGGATGAACCCTATTAAAAATGGGAAGGATCCATGCCATATCACGGGAAAAGGGGCCTTAATGACAAATTTCTTGTTTTCATTCTAGAGGCCACAAATATGTCTCAATCTTCATGAAACTTGGACAGAATGTTTGTCAGGTCACAAGTATGATCCCTTGTGAAAATGGGAAGGATCATTGCCATATCACAGAAAAAAATTATGACCTTTGCTTGAAATTTGCTTATTAAATGAGACAAAGATACGAAGGTGAGCGATATAGGACCATCATGGTCCTCTTGTTTTCTATTTGTTACTATGTACTGATAATTTTGTGCAGCAAACTCCTCCTTTAGTTTTCCTTCAATAGTGATGAAACTTCATACAAACATTGATCATAAGTTGAAGTTTTGCAAGACGCAATTTTCAAGTCTCATCTCCCCCTGGTTAATGAATTATCTCCCCTTGAACTTAGACTTTTTTCCTATATACTACCATGTACTTATAAGCTTGTGTCTCAAACTCCTCTTTCAGTTTGCATTCATTAGTAACTATGTACTGATAATTTTGTGTCACGAACTCCTCCTTCAGTTTTCATTCAATAGTAATGAAACTTCATACAAACATTGATCATTAGTTGAAGTTTTGCAAGACGCAATTTTCAAGTCTCATCTCCCCCTGGTTAATGAATTATCTCCCCTTGAACTTAGACATTTTTTTCTATTTGTTACTATGTACTGATAATTTTGTGTAGCAAACTCCTCCTTCAGTTTTCCTTCAATAGTGATGAAACTTCATACAAACATTGATCATAAGTTGAAGTTTTGCAAGACGCAATTTTCAAGTCTCATCTCCCCCTGGTTCATGAATTATCTCCCCTTTAACTAAGTCTTTTTTTCCTATATATTACCATGTACTTATAAGTTTGTGTCTCAAACTCCTCTTTCAGTTTGCATTTATTAGAAATGAATCTTTATACAAACATTGAGCACAAGTTGAAGTTTTGCAAGATGCAAATTTCAAGACTCAACTCCCCCTTGTTCATAAATTATCTCCCCTTGAACTTAGACATTTTTTCTATTTGTTGCTATGTACTGATAATTTTGTGTTGCAAACTCCTCCTTTAGTTTTCATTCAATAGTTATGATTTTTTATACAAATATTGATGATAAGTTGAAGTTTTGCAAGACACAATTTTCAAGTTTCAACTCCCCCTGGTGCATGAATTATGTCCCATTGAACTTACACCTTTTTTGCCGATTGTTACCGTGTACTCATAATTTTGTGTTGCAAACTCCTCCATTAGTTTTCAATCAATAGTAATGAAACTTAATACAAACATTGAACAAAAGTTGAAGTTTTGCCAGACGCAATTTTCAAGTCTCAACTGCCCTTCTTCAAGAATTAGAACTCTAGCTTTTTTGTACACAAGTAAAAATCTTGTGATGCAAACTCCTCCTTGTTTTCTTTTTCGTTCACATATACTAGTAATTTTGTGTTACAAACACCTCCTTCAGTTTTCCTTCAATAGCTTGAAAACATTTATCACATGTTTAAATTTTGCAAGACGCAATTTAGAGGTCTCAAATCCAAGAGTTATCTTAATATTTGAAGCATGTTTTGCCTCTTCTGTCAAAGTATCTCATTCTCTGAAAGCACTTGCGGGGGTATTAAGTCACATTCAGTGACAAGCTCTAGTTTGAACAACTTTGGTAGAGCTTGACTCAAGGAACATCCCTGCCAAGTTTCATCAAGATTGGTCCACTGGTTTAGGAGGAGAAGATGTTTAAAGAAATTGTGGACGACGGACGACGCACGACTGACGACGGACATTCTACGATCACAATAGCTCACCTTGAGCACTTCGTGCTCAGGTGAGCTAAAAACAAGATGTGTTTGTGAAACACGAATGCCCCCTGAACGGCATTTTTTTTCAAAGTTTGACCTTGACCTTGTCACATGGCCTTGACTTTGGTACCAGCGGATGCGGATCATTTAGATCTATCATCATGCCAAATATTAGCTTTTTATCTTGAATAGGCTTGAAGATATTGGCAAGGTTAAGTTTTCGGGTTAAGTTTTTTCAAAGTTTGACCTTGACAGATGACCTTGACCTTGTCACATGACCTTGACTTTGGTACCAGCGGCTGCAGATCATTGAGATCTATCATCATGCCAAATATTAGCTTTGTATCTTGAAAAGATTTGAAGATATTGGCAAGGTTAAGTTTTCGGGTTAAGTTTTCGGACAGACGGACGGATAGACAGACAGACGGACAGAGAAACGGATGGACGGACAGACAGACAGACGGACATGAGTAAAACAATTTGCCCCCGATCTCTCGATACGGGGGCATAAAAAACACATTATCAAAAATAACTGTGATATCATAAACTAGAAAGCCATGAATGGCTTGAGTCGCTCCACAGGCTTGAAATTCTTGAAAAAGCAAATCTAAGGTTTGACTAGATTTTAAGATATTTTGGGTTCTACTGATGTTGAAATGATTTTCATAAATGCCACTATATAACATATAGAAAAATTACCTCAGCCCATAAAATACATATTTTTCATCCATTCACAATAATTTTTGGCAGACTGATAATTCTTCACTCAAGGATCATTGCAGTGAAATTTGGTTGATATCAGTCAATTACATTCTGAGAAAATGATTTTCAAACTTTCCACTATATAACATATAGAGAAATGACCTCCGCCCATAAAATGCATATTTTTCATCTGATCACAATAATTTGTGGTACACTGATAAAGGGTCACCCAAGTATCATTCCAGTAAAATTTGGTTGATGTCCATCAATTACATTCTGAGAAAATGATTTTCAAAGTTTCCACTATATAACATATAGAGAAATGACCTCCGTCCATAAAATGCACATTTATCATCTGATCACAATAATTTTTGGTAGACTGATAAAGGGTCACCCAAGAATTATTCATGTAAAATTTAATTGGTATCCATCAATAAGAAGCTGAGAAATGTCACTTTTTACCATATTTGGAAATTAGCCACGCCCATTAAATCCATGTTTTTCATTGGATCAAAATTTCTTGAACAACTTTGAAAGAGGATCACCCAAGGATCATTCCTGTGAAGTTTGGTTGAAATTCATCCAGTAGTTTCTGAGGAGATTTTTAAAGAAAAAGTTTACGGACGCACGCACGGACGGACGCAACGCCATGACAATAGCCCCAGTGGCTTTCAGCCAGTGGAGCTAAAAATATCATTTGGGATGTTATCACACAAATATTTGTATATTTATACGATAAAATAAAAATAAACTCATATATCCAATGACAATATATACTTTTAATCCCCTTTAACAATTACAGTAATCATAATCATATCTGAAAGAAACAAGAGGACCAAGGTGGCCCTAGCTGAATCACTCCTCTCAGTTCAAAGTTCAGATAGCAATATGGACATGAAACCAAACTTCAATTTTCCCACTAGCAGACCTAACTAGAACTGTCGCAGAGCGGACTAATACCCCCCACAAGCGCTTTGTCGGAATGCAAGTGCTATTAGTGCAGGATGTGTTTGAAACTAATATTCAGGTCATATGTAGCATTTGCATGAAGTTTTATGATTCTAGGTCACTCGGTTTTTGAGTTAAGAGTCCAGAAATGAAATATGAACAAATATTGACTGTGACCTTGACCTTTGACCTATATGACCTTAAAACAATAGGGCACTTCCTTGGATCATAAGCAACATTTGCATAAAGTTTCATGCTTGTAGGTCACTTGGTTCTCGAGTTAGAGTCCGGAAACGAAAATTGAACAAACATTTTCTGTGACCTTGACCTTTGACCTACATGACCCAAAAACAATAGGGCACTTCCTTGGGTCATAAGGAACATTTGTATAAAGTTTCATGATTGTAGGCCACTTGGTTCTTGAGTTAGAGTCCAGAAATGAAAATTGAACAAACATTTTCTGTGACCTTGACCTTTGACCTACATGACCCAAAAACAATAGGGCACTTCCTTGGGTCATAAGGAACATTTGTATAAAGTTTCATGATTGTAGGTCATTTGGTTCTTGAGTTAGAGTCCGGAAACGAAAATTGAACTAAGGCTGACTGTGACCTTGACCTTTGACCTACATGACCCAAAAACAATAGGGCACTTCCTTGGGTCATAAGGAACATTTGTATAAAGTTTCATGATTGTAGGTCATTTGGTTCTTAAGTTAGAGTCCGGAAACGAAAATTGAACTAAGGCTGACTGTGACCTTGACCTTTGACCTACATGACCCAAAAACAATAGGGCACTTCCTTGGATCATAAGGAACATTTGTATAAAGTTTCATGATTGTAGGTCATTTGGTTCTTGAGTTAGAGTCCGGAAACGAAAAGGTCTACGGACGGACGGACGGACGGACAGATGGATGGACGGACGGACGGACGGATGGACAGACAGACAGACATGGTGAAACCAATATACCCCCCTCTACTTCGTAGGTGGGGGGTATAATAAGTCTTTGATCGAAGACTTTCTACTGAAGTGTCAATTTTTAACCCTTTCCTGTTTAATTCCTGCCTTTTAAGTGCCTGTGATTTTATGATTGAGAAACATTGTGAAAAAAGAAGAAATTGCTTCTGAAAAGC
This sequence comes from Fragum whitleyi, assembly GCA_948146395.1. Lineage (NCBI taxonomy): Eukaryota > Metazoa > Mollusca > Bivalvia > Cardiida > Cardiidae > Fragum > Fragum whitleyi. Next base: position 20,122,721 of record OX411547.1, on the reverse strand, counting down.
AATTTCTTCTTTTTCCACACTATTCCATACCCTACTGAATGGTTATTTTTCAAATTAAATCCACTTAAAATTTTCATCTGCAAAACCTTTGAATTTGGTCAGGTCCAAAATTTTGTAAAAACAGGAAAGGGTTAAGAAGACTAAAGGCCATTGGTATGTACTTTAGAGTGCTAACAATGATTTTGTCATTAAGGGCACTTTAACATGATTTTTAACAGAACTTTTACATTTCAATATGGTTCATCCTTGTGACCAGACAAATATTCTGACCACATTTCATAAAGATTGGACCAAAATGATGGCCTGAAGAGGGCTTACAAGGATTTTGCCATTACGGTCCTTTTTCCCATCTTCAACAGGACTAATCCTTTTGACCAGACAAACATTCTAACCATGTTTCATTAAGTTTTGGTCAATTGTGTTGCCTCAAAGAGGTAACATGGATTTTTTCCATTCAGACCCAGGTTCCTGTATATCCAGTGGAATGTTCCCATTCTCAATAATTTTAATCCATGTGACCAGACCATCATTCTGACCAACCTTCATGACTAGAGGCGCTTGAGCGCCTGATTCGCTCCACAGGCCTGAATATCCTGATAATGATTATTAGAGGATGATAAGGCTGTACAAAACAAGGATTATTCAAGTGAAATTTGTTTGAAATCCAAAAATAAAAATTTCAACACTAACAGAATGTTACTACACAATATACTGGTACTTTGTCCACAAAATTTTGATTGTAGTTCTTTCCGGTTTTCATTAAACCCCACTTTAAGGGTGTTACTTCACAATAATTGTTTGTCATCAAAACAAAATTCTACCTAATGATAATAAGAAGTAAAATATTAGATCCAATATATTTATTCTGCCCAATGCCATAGAGTGCAGTCAACTCCGCTCTTTCTTCCCCACTCTGAACCTCAGTAGGCCACTTAATACCACTTGACCTCTTTGTACAGTCACCCTTCGTTCAACCAAACTGACCAATTCTCAAGGGGCATCTCAGGCTACCTATTTCACCTAATGTTTCTACACATTTGGATTCCAACAAATCTTATGTTCCTTCTAACCTACAATCTTTACACCTATTAAATTTAATGAGGCTAGAAAAATTCATCATTTAGGTGATCATATATTCACTTTATATGTTGAAATGACCTCTGCCAATAAAAAGCAAGCTGTTCATCTAATCAAATATTTTTGCAGCCTGATAAAACTTCACAGAAATAAAATTCCCATGATATTTGGTTGAAATCCATCTGTTTAAACTTAAAAAAAAGTTACCATATAACATATCAAAAGAAATGACCTCTGACAATAAAATACATATTTTGCATCTGATCACAATAATTTTTTGAAAACTGATAAAGGATCACTAAATCATTCCGGTGAAATTTGGTTGATATCCATCAGTTAGATTCTGAGAAAATGATTTTCAAAGTTTTCACTATATAACATAAATATTATAGAGAAATGACCTCCGCCCATAAAACACTTAATTTTCATCTGATCACAATAATTTTTTGCAGACTGATAAAGGATCACTAAAGAATCATTCCAGTGAAATTTGGTTGATATCTGTTGGTTAGGTTCTGAGAAAATGATTTTAAAAGTTTCCACTATATAACATATAGAGAAATGACCTCCGCCCATAAAATACACATTTTTCATCTGATCACAATAATGTTTTGTAGACTGATAGAGGTTCACTCAAGGATAATTCATGTGAAGTTTGGTTCATATCCATCGATTAGTTTCATAGAAAAGCCACCTATTACCATATATGGAAATTAGCCATGCCCACTACAGCCATGATTTTCAACCGATTAAAATTCTTTGAAGGAATCTGATAGAGGGTCACCCAAGGAACATTCCTGTGAAATTTGATTGAAATCCATCCAGTACTTTATGAGAAGATTTTTAAAGTAAAAGTTTACGGATGCACGGATGACAGACACCCCACCGTGACAATAGCCTGCTGGCCTTTCTGCCAGTGGAGCTAAAAACTTGACCAAAATAATGGCCTGCAGAGTACTAGCAAGGATTTTGTCATTAAGGCCCCTTTTCCTGTGATTTCTGATATCAATATTTTCTATATGGTTCATCCTTGTGACCAGACAAATATTCTGACCAAGTGTCATGTAGATTGGGCCAAAATTGTGGCCTCCAGAATGCAAACAAGGTGATGGTTTACAACACACATCTAATGATTGCAATGAGCTCATCTTGAGCTTGCTGTGCTCAGGTCAGCTTACATTTGACATAAAAATCTAGCTTTAAAAACCTCATGCAAATCAACATCTAGCTTTAAAAACCTCATGCAAATCAACATGGCATCAGTAGTATGACCTTTTAACCCTTGTCATGCTGAACCCTAAGACTTACTTAATGTTTCAATTCTAGACACAGGGTGCCTCCGTCATAGTGCAGTTGGTAGCGCGTTGGACTGTCAATCTAGAGGTCCAGGGTTCGCCCCCAAACAGCAGCACTCATTTTTTCCAAGTATTTTTCTCTCACCAATGGGTCAATAATCGTAGACCTATGCGGGATAGCAGCTGGAGGCTAGGAAAGGATGTGATCTTAGAATTGGTGAGAGAAGAACAAGGAATCCATTGTTTGGTACTCCAGCCACTGCAATATAACTGAAAAAATGTTGACAGTGGCTGAAAACTCCTTTCAATCAATCAATTCTAGACTCGATTAAGATCAGTGTGCCTCAAACATAAGGTCATGACAGATCCTATATACCTCAAATTTTTTCTCCAATTAAATAGATTTACTTATTTTTCGTACAACCTTTTATTTCTTTACCCATGATTTAGTTCAATATATACATATATTTTTCTATTTTAAGATAAAACTTTGAGCAAACTACGCCATCATTTCTTGCACCAAGTCATTAAGTGGTAAAACACCGTCCAAAGTCAGCGATAAAAATCGTTCAGCAGCTTTGGCACTAAGTGTCCTAAGTGTCGGTAGACGGAGGAGGATCTTTCCAAATCGACCTTTGTCATGCGAGTATTTAGAGCTGATGTATTTCCGTAATACATCCAGGAATTTTGTCTGTATGTTGGTGACTTTCATTTTCTCAACAATTCCTATAGCATCTGAAAAGAATGAAGAACAGGTGTTGTTTTTTTTTTCTCACAAAGCTACTGTTCTTGTTTTCTATAAGCAATCAGAGGTATCCTTAATTTAATGTAGTTCCACATTTTAAAAACACATATCGAGGGGTCAGTGCAACACTATTATAAAAGCCTATATATTTATAGGCACTTACAATAGTGTTGCACTGACACCTTGATATGGTCTTTCACTATGAAAACCAGGGTTTCCTAATGAAATCATTAGGAAACCTTGGTTAACACTTAAAGTTCATAACTAGTGGAACCATTGTGGTTCCACTACCTTAAACATGAGTAAGATCATTCTGTCTTAAATGCTTTTCGGGATCGAGAAATATTGATAGATTATCACCTGATATTCTCACCACAAAACCATTGAAATTAGCAAAAATTGATACCCTTTTTCTTTATTTCACACTATTTGAGGTCATCTCAGTAGAGAAAATAAGCCGCGCCCTACCACACTCATATTTGGTGGTCAATCCAAATTTCTTGAGTAACTTTTGAAGAGGGTCACCCAAGGACATTTCTGCTAAGTTTTGTCAAAATCTACCAGTGGTTTTTGGAGATGTTGAAGGTAAGTTTACATACGGATGCACTGATGCATGGTTGAAACACCACCATAACAAAAGCTTGCTGGCAATTGCCTATCTAAAAATTAGAACTTGGTTTAAAAGAAAATGTAAGTTTAACAAGATAAGGGTTAAAATTTACAATGCAAAGAAAGTTGATGAAGTACATGCCAATTTAGTTATCAATTATATTGTCTCTTCACAGTGCTAATTATCATGATAGCCTACATATTATTCTAATAGATATCTCAATTGTAGAGTAGACTCTGGACATATTGATTTGCAAATACACAAATTTTAATTGCAAGTAATTCCCTCTTTTCACCTTTTTTTATGTAACATCTTGAATCATAGACAATTATGGTCAACACTTTACCCACTACCCAGATAGTCCCTTTTCACATGACAAGTCACTTATACATAAGCTCTTTGTTTAAGATGTAAATGTTTGGAAAACTTATAACAAAAGGTTTCAAAGGAGGGCTTATATTTGGCCCAGAAACCATAGGAGGTTACACTAATCTATGTACATTACCAGGGTATGTCAGAACGATTGCATTCATGAAGGCAAACTCCACATGATCAATGTTCAGCTCTCGTAATCTTATTGCAAACTCCAATGTAGCATGGACAAGCTCATTTCCCCACCCCATTTGTTGACACACATCCTTGTGTAACACCAAACCTTCAGCAAACTGCAGGGAGTCTTCCAGATGTGTCGATCTGTAGAATAGAACAGAGGAAAATATCGATGGCTCAGAGAAAAGCAATTATAACTGCCAATAAGTTTATAGACAATTACAACTGATTTGCACAGAGCCATCAATATGATCTTTTCTGTCATAATATATCAATGTATTATTTTAAAATGATATGGAAACAAGTTTATACAACTTAGATTAATCCCTCTTGATTCTACTACCTTGATAATTTACCAGTACAATGTGTGGGCAATAAAAGAACCAGGATCAATAGCTGCTCATGGGAATCGGACTGGGTTGCTGTACCTCAACACAATTGTTGAAAAGATGCCTTGATACATCCATATTTTTAACAACTTTGACATTTATAAGTAACTTTGAACTTGTCAGATGACATAGAAATTGAATTAAATAAGATGTGTTCGTAAAATACAAATGCCCCCGAAACAGCAATTTTTTCTAACTGTTGAACTTGACTTATGACCTTAAGATTATTGAGATATATCATAATGCCAAATACAAGCATTGTATCTTGAATAGCCTTGAAGAAATAATTAATTTTAAGTTTTGTTGTTGGGTTTTTTTTTTTATAAGTTTTGCAGACAGACAAATGGACAGACAGACAATGGTAAAACAAAATGCCTTTTTTCTTATTGATACAGGGAAATAAATGCAATTTTATAAGAGATGTATCTCACTACTAATATATATTATCAGCATCATACTATTCAAATATTAAGTTTAAAGTTTCTGCAAAATATTCAGTTGGTGGTTCAAGAGATTGTTAAATAGATTGATAATACAATATGCCAGGGATATCATCTTCTCAGAAGAAACCAGGTTGTTTAACATCATACATTGTAATTTGACCTAAGTCGCAAGAGTGAAATTACCCCATCGAATATACAGGTGTTATATCACTGGTTAATGTAATAATAAAGTAGCTCAATGATAAAGAAACACATTTTTGTTACCATGAAAAAAGATTTCATTATGCATGTGAATAACACATTTTATCATCAAACAAAAATTTAAGCAGATTTTATTAATTTTTTAGCATTTGAGCCTGTGCATGAGATTTCCAACAATTTCATACATGTACATAGCAAAGACTCTGACCAGCCTGTGCATCCGCACAGTCTGACAAGAGTCTTCACTATGTGTTTAGTTGAAAGATAAGGTCTCAAAGTGCTTGTACACCATCAGGTTACTACATTTACAATGTGTGGCTGTCTAGGCTACTCAATGTTTACACCTCACTCACATTTCAAATTGTTAGAAATGTCACACACAGGCTCAATTTGGTTTTCTATACCCATTCATTACTCATTCTATATTACCTATATGAGAGTCGTAATACATTGAGTTCCATAAATGCTGACTTCAACAGAGCCATCTGATCATCCATCGTGAATGTCCGGAAATCTATAATACGTGTATATCAAAACAATTTAAAAGTTCATTATTCATAAAATATATGTTTTGGGGTCGTAAAAGGTAAACTTTAACAGTCAAAACCTGGGCCTTAAAGGGAAAGAATTCGGATTAATAATAAACAAATTCACATGTCAATAGCACCTGGCTTTTTTTATTTAACAAGAGTTGTCCGCGGACAATGTAGCTCGCCCAAACAGCTGCTTGTCACAAACAGCGCTTGACCGAAGACCGAAGTTCAAAGTGGTTTCTTTAATGTTAAAGTCCATGATCTAATATATATCTGTTTGAGTAGTAATTAAGAAATATAAAAACTTTTTTGTTTTAATTGCATGTATAAGGTTAGGGTAAAGTGAAAGCCTACAAGCAGATAAGGTTACCAATGGAATTTATTTGTATCAAACATGAAGTTTTTCTTTAAAATTTTTCTAAGTCCAAAAAAGGTCAAGATGAGTATGTGTATGAAGTAATGATGTCCATAAGCAAGGTTAAATTTTTGGTTAAAGTTTTTCAGTTTAAGTTTTTCCAAGTCCATAAAAGGTTAAGGTCAAATTGTCAAGGCCCTTGGTTTCTGGTGAAAGCCTTTCATCTGGTGACTATGTATATGAAGTAATGATGTCCCTAGGTTAAAGCATTCAGAAAATATAAGTAAGGTTAAAGTTTTTGGTTAAAGAATTTCGGTTAAAGTATTTCTAAGTTCATAAAAGGTCAAGGTCAAATTATCAAGGACCTTGATCTCTCACAAAAGCCTATCACCTAATGAGTATGTATATGAAGTAATGATGTCCCTAGGTTAAAGCATTCCGAAAATAATAAGCAAGGTTAAAGTTTTTGGTTGAAGTTTTCAATTAAAGTTTTTCTAAGTCCACAAATGGTAAAGGTCAAGTTGTGAAGGACCTTGGTCTCTGGTGAAAGCCTATCACCTGGTGAGTATATGTATGAAGCTATGATGTCCCTAGGTTAGAGCATTAAAAAATATATGCAAGGTTAAAGTTTTTGGTTCAAGTTTTTTGGTCAAAGTTTTTCTAAGTCCACAAAGGGTCAAGGTCAAGGTCAAATTGTCAAGGACCTTTGTCTATGGTGAAAGCCTATCACCTAATGAGTGTGCATATGAAGTAATGATGTCTCTAGTTTACAGCTTACAGAAAATATAAGCAAGGTTAAAGTTTTTTTGGTTAAACTTTTTGGTTAAAGTTTTTGGTTAAAGTGTTTCTGTAAAAAAATAAAGCCTCTAGGATGAATATTGATAGAAATAAAAAACTTTAAACTAATGCGGACGCCGACACCGACGCTGACGCCGATGCCAACATCCGAGGGTATGACAATAGCTCTTCCGAGACTTTTGTCCCGGGCAAGCTAAAAATCCTAAATCTATGTCTCCTGGTCACAAGCAACTCAGCTAGACAAAAAGCTTAACCATTTGGGCATTGTTACAATTTAAATGGTTTTACATGCCAGTCATTGAAAATGACTGGCTCATAAAGCATTTCTATTTGTTTGTCTTCAGAAAGAGATATATTGAGCATTTAGACCGACAAAGGGTTTATTTTTTGTAGCTAGCAATAACTAACCTGTCCTTTGTTATCAATACAAAAAAAGAACATATTTTATAACAATTATAGAACAAGAGACCCCTTTCCTGTGTTTTCAAAAGAATCATCCCCATTTTTTATAGTGACAATCCTCATGACTTTAAATTCATCTTGTGAAAGTTTCATATGAATCTGATAACATTGATGGACTTTATCATATAGGGCCCCTTTTTCCATTTTTTCTAATGGATTGTCCCCATTTTTGAAAGTGTTGATCCTTTTAACTGAGAAAATTTCAAGAGATAACGAATAGTAGAGATTTATTCATAAAAAGATAATTTCTTTACAAGACTACTTTTTGTGGATGTTTACAAAATAGATGTGTACTTAAAATTGTTTTAATTGAGTAAAGAAATTAATTTTTCAGCAAATCAGAATACACCAATCTTGATGGACACAACAATACTATACTATTTATTACACATGTAATATTACTATATGACATGAAGTTTCAAAGAAGTCTTGACAATTTAAACCCCCGTGTTTCTTACTGTTAGTTGATCTCTTCAAATTTTACCAAGTCTGGATAGGTCTGTCCCCACAATTAACAAGGTGTATTTGTGAACACACTAATGTTCCCATAACAGCGAGATGATAAGTAGAAAGCAGGCAGAGTAGGTTAGGATCAGACTGCAGGTTTGTGCAAGCTGATATTAATCTGTATTGTCTGTAAAATTTTAACCAAAATATACCATCAATAGCATGACAAGGGATAAAGGATTAATTATTAGACATAAGACTTACTTGGCACTTTTTTAGCCCATTCAATGATGAATCTTAGTTCCACATAACCATAAGACATGAGCTCATCAATAGAGATACCTTCAGTCTTCCTCTCTGGAAAGAAAAGATTAATCTAGCAGGGTTATAGTGTCACAGCAACCAAATAGGGTCCAAAGGATTCAATAGTTAGGCTCATAGGAGTCCTTGCTTACATTTTGGGAGTCCCTTCTTTAAATGTTGACTATTTTCTTTTGAGCTATGCTATGTTTTTGTATAAATGTTAATTTTTCTCTGGTTTAAGCTACACAAGGTATTGTATAGATGAATCAACTTCAGAGAAGAATTGAAGACTGTTGTAAAACAGTCTTCATTTCATCTCTGAAGTTGATCTCTAGAGGGTCTTAGGGACTTGCATTGGAAAGTTATGAGAGTCGGCAAATTATTCTAAAGTCTCAGGCTCGCAAAACCTGCGTTCCTTAAAATCCAAAGGTGCATTTGTTAGAGCTAGATGAAAAATACATCAAAATGAGATTTTTAAGATGTCATAATGAACGATTTTTGATAATTTGAGTTAAACATTTAATGTTGTCATGACTACTTGTTTTGAGCCAATGCAAAACCATCTTCGTTTCCTCATTGAGATATCTTAAGATTCTTATTGAGCGGCTCAAAAATCTTGCTCTTCTGAATGCTTCATCTTAAAAATCCTATTAGGAATCTTAAGAATCTTGCTGTAACGAAAGCACCTCTGATCTTTATCTAGTAAATGTTTTTATACATAACAGAGCCACAGATAGGGCAAGGGGAGGTAACAAAATTGAAATTCAAATATACTTTCAACACTTTTCATTCAATATTAAGCTCAATGCAGTTTTTGACACTAAGTTTCCTCCTGGACTCCTTGTTTTCTGGTTTGGACTAATTTTTATGGGTTTAACACTACTTCTAACAGTATTAGAGGTATATCACAGGAACTTCTGCACCTACCCATCCCTGTTTAGCAAAATTGCTATCATTATTAATGTCTGTTGATGAGAGACAAGTGGCATGTGTCACATTGTAAAATATGAATGAAATTTGACAAAGTCTGGGAATTAACTCATCACATCAAGATTGAGAGCCCAATGTCTTATTGACTGAGATTACCTGGCTTGACCAATATCATTCTTCAAATAAATCATGTCATAGACAAGTTGGGGTCTTAAGGTAGTGGACCTGTATCAGTTCTGTGACATTTTTGTACTTTACTCACCAATTACTTGAGGAATTCTGTCAGGTTGAGAGCCCACCAGTATATTAATAATATCATTTTGTTGAGTTTCTAATGTCATTGCATCACCCTCTGTCTCTTCACCCTCCATCCTCGGTCGTTTTATTCTGTGTTTTCCTCCAGGTGACCTGTCCTCCCTCACAGCTTAAGTATATAAAGTAAGTCATAATAAATCTTCGAGAGCTATAAATCAGATAGATACCAACCCTTTTCATGCTTATATAAATAGTGAGGAAAATTAGTTTTAGTAATATTATATATGCTTCAAGAAAAACAAGATGTGTTTGTGAAACACTAATGCCCCTGTAACAGCAATTTTTTTCCAAAGTTTGACCTTGACAGATGACCTTGACCTTGTCACATGACCTTGACTTTGGTACCAGCGGATGCGGATCATTGAGATCTATCATCATGCCAAATTTGAGCTTTGTATGTCAAATACTTTTGGAGAAAAGGCAAAGGTTAAGTTTTGGACAGACGGACGGACAGACAGACGGACAGACAGACCGATCTCTCGATACGGGGGCATTAAAACATTCAAAACTAGTGCCAAATGGCACTAGAAAATTCCTGTCATACTGCCGGAGGTTGTCCGGGGGAGGAAATCATAATTGAAGTTTTAAATATCAAGAAATAGCATTAACTCAAAAAATAACCTAGGTAGAGTTATGGTTCTTGTACACTGATCCCTGTAATCATGATAGGAATATAAATGCCGTCCAGACACCTTGGGTGATCACGACAGGCATATCGAAAGGAAAATGTGACACTAAACCCATCTTTGCATTTATCTGATGATAGTCCTAACCCTTATATTCCTTTAAATATACCTGCTTTGGCAGTCTGATCATAGTTTTATATTTTCAAAATAAACTACTGACTTACAAAGAAAGCTGTGAGTTGTACAGTTGCATCCACTTCCTTATGCACATTGACTATTAACAATTTTGTCAAGGTTTTTATTCAGCATGTCAAGGGTTAATGTCATAAAAAAAATATTCATCTGTAATTTCTTTTACATAATCTATAATGTAGGTATGTAGAGTTGTTATCAAGACTTATCATTATCAAGGAATTATCTTGTCATACTGAAAAAGAAATCTTGACAAAATTTGTTAAATCCAAAGAGCTTAATAGTTGTGGATGAACATACTTTAAGTAATTGTTTTCACAAGGAGAGTAAGCTGTTAATAGATTCTTTACTTTTTGTTTAACACCAGATGTGTTTCATACAGAAAATGTGAAAAAACATTAAAGCATCACAATATCTGCCACTTCTTGTGAGGCTCAAAACCCTGGTTAAAGGGTCAAACACAAGCCCACAAGTATGATATCTCAAATGAAGAGATATTGTTCAGAGTTGTGGAATTTATATGTCCGACTTGTCAGACATGGGCTTTTCCACTTGAGGTCAAGTACACTTTTCTAGGCCACTTGTTGCTGGACAATTAAATACCAGAGCAATTCTTGAACTGAGAAATGACTTCTCCAAATTTCAATAACAAAGCGTAGAAAACATTGATTTTGATTAATAATAGTGTTTATTCAATATTTATCAATTAATTTGTTAGTGGACAAGTGCATTTTTTATCTTATACATGTCCAGGGACAAGTGGCAAAAGCTTGTATTTTCACAAACCTGTTGCTTATTATGTAAGAGTAATCTGACTTCAATATTAAAGTTTGAAAAACAATTGGGAAATATATATTAAGGTAGTGGACCCGTGATATTTCCCCAATGTTTCATAAGGAATTAACTTTAGCAGTGTAAACTGAGGTTTCCTAATAATTTCATTAGGAAACCTTAGTCAACATTGTGAAATATCATGAATTCCGAAATGTTGCCAAATTATTTAGGGTCCACTACCTTAACAAAGTAAAACAAATTCAGGGCTTGTGTTTGACCCTAAAACCAGGGGTTTGACCCCCAAAAATCTGAAAATATCTATTTTGACCCCAAGAAATTATTCCCAAGGGGGTCACTTTGACCTCCTTGAGGGGAATAACCTGGAGTAAAAACATGTTTTTTATGCCTAAGATTTTCACAATTCACTATCTAAAAGTCTACCAAAAAATTACTTGTTTCATAACATTTCAAGAAACAGTAAAAGTGATTCGTAAGTATGCAAAATTTTACATATGATTTGCCTTTTCTGTAGTTTTGACCCCTTTTAATTTCTTAGGTGAGGAGTCAATGACTCCCCAAAATCAAACACTAACACGAGCCCTGAAATTCAACTTTACCTTCTCTTTTCATCCCACAAAGTAAGCATTTTTCAAACCTGCAGGCTTGACAATTATTCCTCGTCATTTTATTTATTTCACAAGTCCCAGTACCGTTAGCTTTACAAACATAAATCAGATTTTTCTGAACAGTTCGCTTAAAAAATCCTTTACAACCCTCGCAAGACAGCACAGAGTAGTGGTAGCCTGACCCTCGATCACCACAAATCGAGCAACTGTGAGCTTGAACATCGTACATCATCCCGTCACTTGACTCCCCCACGCCAATTTCACTCCCCCCAGCACCAATAACGGACACATCGTTCTCATAAATGACCTGCACTCCAGTTGGAGTCTGCACCAGCTTTTGTCTCAAAGGTTGGAGTGGAATGGCTGAATACCCATCTTGATCAGAATCTGTATCGGAGTTTCCATACGATATGTTAGAATTCCCCGTTGGTTCAGCAAATATGACCGCATTACTAACAGTCATGTTATCGTTTGTAACTACTGCAATGTTTACAACTTCATCTTTTTTGGGTGTTTCCTCTTCCATTGTTGAAGTTAAATGCCTTGAAACAAGTTTTAGAAAACTGTTCTTCTGATCAGAAGTTTCCCCTGAAAAAATAAATATATTGATGGCTCAGCTTGAAACAGTTGTAACTGCCTATATGTTAATAGGCAGTTACAACAGTTTAGCGCAAAGCCATAGAAATGACTGTTATAAAATTTGCTGCAAAATTTGTTTCAGTACTTAAAACTGTTTTTCCAAAGCAGCAATAATTATTGGTTAAGCCTAATATACAACTAAATCTAGATTAGTGAGAAAAATGCCAGTCTTGCAAGAACATCATATGCAGAAGACCTACAAACAGAGGGGGGTATTTTGGATTTTAGATCAAAGATCAAAAGCCTCAGTCTGTGTTCTTGAACATTTCCGAAACGCAAGACAATGATCTTAGACGACTATGAACACAAAAAGTAGACTTTCATTCTCAAATATAAGCTTAAATTTGTCATTCCATTATTTGGTAAATCAAATGATTATGATTCAATTATCTAAATATAGAACCAACTTGATGAATATCTATGATGTGCAACATTGTGGACTCAAATTTTAATACTACTCCATTACGGCTCCTGCCCTTGGGCCTGTCTCACATTACCAAAATCTCATTTACATATTTTATTTCAAATGGCAGATAATGCGTTTCACAAAAAAGCCACCATTTGCCAATTGATTTCTATTTTTATGTAACTCATCTTTCATAAGACTGAATCAAGATAAATATTCAAAGAATGTTCACTAAAAAGCGGGTTTTTTTTTTACTCTAAACGCAGACATAAAATAAATCACAGGTCACAATCCCTGTGTTGTTGGTGCTCATTTGAATCATCTCGTCAAGATGATTCAAATGAGTACCCCCATACAGGGTTTGATTGAGGAATAAAGATTTTAGACTGGCTTTATGATTTAGCCCTCTAAAACCCCTTAATACTTTACACATTGAATTATCACAACAGCAAAGTAATTATTATAAATACCAACAAAATATTTCTGAATGAAACCTTTTGCAAGAAATTTAAATAATTTCTAGATCAGTGCCTGAGGTTATAATACTTTTCTCAATCTCAATTCAAAATTTTCTCAAATTTCAATTCGAGATTATAGCGGTAATTCTGTTTTAAGGTGGCAATGGACAGCCGCTTCACGACTCTTTAAACCGGAAGTGGGTTTTCGTTTATTTTACGGCTCTTTTTGCGCGTTGTTTAAAAAGACCGGTTTTCGTAAGGTTCTGCTTATGGAAATAACGTAGAATTATGATGTTAAACTTTTATAACTTAGCTTCTTTTCAACATTTGATATCAATTGAATGACTGGGTCATTAAATTTAACAATAAAAATGCGTAACAAGCTTCATTGAATTAGGAGAGGTCACTATAAAATAACGAAAAACTTTCTTATTTGAATGGAAAGTTATACTGAATTTTTTACCAAATAAAGGAAAAATATTGGGTTTAAACATATCGGACAACAAGAAAAATTCATTGGGTAATTTCTTCAAAAAATAGATTTTTGTGACATTTTTAACCTGTAAAATTACAAAAATTAGTACATTTTTATCTTTTGAGGGCAAATTGTGCAAATGCAATTGTTCAAAGAGAAATTTTCTTGGCAACAGCCATTGTGTTTACGTATAAGGTCTATCAAAATGTATTTGTTTTATAGCTATAAGCTATTACTTAGTTTATACTAATATAAACGTTTTACTGAAAAATGGCCAACACCACTCAAGGGCAGATAACTCTATCATGAAAACGAGCATGGAAAGGTATCTTCAAATTTTGATATAATGACTAGACAATGTTAATCTACAACATATGTGAACAAGAAAAAAATTCATTGGGTGGAAAAAAATGACGCCATGTGTCCATTGCTACCTTAATACTGATTTTTAGCTCCACTGGCTGAAAGCCACTGGGGCTATTGTCATGGCATTGTGTCTGTCATGCGTACGTCCATGCGTCCTTTTGTAAACTTTTTTTTTTAAAATCTACTCCTCAGAAACTACTGGATGAATTTCAACCAAATTTCACAGGAATGATATATGGGTGACCCTCTTTCAAAGTTGTTCAAGAAATTTGATCCAAACAAAAACATGGATTTAATTGGTGTGGCTAATTTGAAAATATGGTAAAAAGTGAGTTTTCTCAGATTCTAATTGATGGATACCAATCAAATTTTACATGAATGATCCTTGGGTGACCCTTTATCAGTCTACAAAAAAATGATTGTGATCGGATGGAAAATATTCATTTTATGGGCCTTTCCGAAAAAGTGGTTTACCTCCCTTTTTCCCTATAATCCACTAGAGTGACTTCCCTTGTTCGGATAGCAAATCTTTACAGAAAGCTTTAAAAGATTACGGATGAAAGTCTGTTTGCAGACGATAATGCCGCTAATAATTGTTTAAAAGTGTTTTATTTTTGTAATTTTCGTTTTCATTGAAGTTATTATACAGATATTTCATTGTTTGTACATTTCTTTTATAAGATCCTTTATTTATTTATATAGTTAAGTATTTTTCGATAAAAATCCAATTGTAATCAAATAATCTTAAATCATACAATATGTAGCCGGCTCAATAGTAAATTATTGTTCATATATATAAATCATTGTTCGAGTTGCTACTAACGTCGTAATCGCGGTTCAAACTAACCCATTTTTGTATTTTCAAAAGTTGTCCAATCACAAAATATAAATAACTATGATGTTTCTTTTTCTTAGAAAACAAAAAGTTAAGTATATGCTTGAGACAGAATTTAAAACTAGAAAGCCATGAATGGCTTGAGTCGCTCCACAGGCTTGAAATTCTTGTAAAAGCAAATAATTGTTTTGACTAGATTTTGAGATATTTGGGGTTCTACTGATGTTGAAAATGATTCCATCAGTTACATTCTGAGAAAATGATTTTCATAGTTTCCACTATTTAACAAATTGAGGAATGACCTCCACCTATAAAATTCATATTTTTCATCCAATCAAAATACACTGATTAAGGGTCACTCAAGGATCATTCCAGTGAAATTTGGTTGATATCAAAAAATTAGATTCTGAGAAAATGATTTGCAAATTTTCCACTATATATATAATATATAGAGAAATGACCTCAATCCATAAAAAGCATTTTTCCATCCCATCACAATGATTTCTTGTAAACTGATAAAGGGTCACTCAAGGATCATCCCAGTTAAATTTGGTTGATATCCATCAGTAACATTCTGAGAAAATGATTTGCAAAGTTTCCACTATATAACATATTGAGAATTGACCTCCGCCCATACAATGCATAATTTCCATCCGATTACAATGATTTTTTGTAGACTGATAAAGGGTCACTCAAGGATCATTCCTGGGAAATTTGGTTGATATCCATCAGTTACATTCTGAGAAAATGATTTTCAAAGTTTCAACTATATAACATATAGAGAATTGACCTCCGCCCATAAAAAGCATATTTTCCATCCGATCACAATGATTTTTTGTAAACTGATAAAGGGTCACCCAAGGATCATTCATGTAAAATTTTGTTGGTATCCATTGATTAGAATCTGAGAAAACTCACTTTTTACCATATTTGGAAATTAGCCACGCCCATTAAATCCATGTTTTTCATTGGATCAAAATTTCTTAAACAACTTTGAAAGAGGGTCACCCAAGGATCATTCCTGTGAAGTTTGGTTGAAATCCATCCGGTACTTTCCGAGGAGAAGATTTTTAAAGAAAAGTTTACGACCGGACGCACGCACGGACGGACGGACGCACGACGGACACAACGCCATGACAATAGCCCCAGTGGCTTTCAGCCAGTGGAGCTAAAAAATAAATAAATTTATCACTTGGCACTTAATCTAATTTCAATTTACAAATACGTTGAAGAAATAGTGGTATATCGATATTGAAACCTTGAGGCAAAACCAGAACTCAAACCGTCGTATAGGCGATCTTTCAGTTAACGATGCATGTTTATGGATATGTTAGCGTTTGCGATATTTTTACCATACATTTTTCATTTCTTTGTGTGCAAAGTTAATTTTCACAGCAGTGATTTTTTTAGGCACAATAAATGTTCACACCGCGTATGGAACAAAGAAAATGTCAGCGCAGCCTGTTAATTGCATAGATATGTCAGGCTAGGTTAAAGTTGGTTTTTCGTTCTTTCGGGATAGGGGTCATGTGTGAAATATTCATTTGGAATCAAGCAGTTTTATTCGGCAAGAGCCCCTTTCAGCACTGTTCAAAATTTCATTTTGCCTTTGTTGTATACTAACTTTGTTGTAACTAATCGCTTATAGTCATTAACCAAGATTGATCTTTTCTCACAAATGTTTGCTTTATATAGATTGCAATTCCTATCATTGAACAATTTGTTTGTACCTTAGTGAAATAAAGTATATGTTATGTTATGTAACTTGTTAAATTAAAGTGTGAATTGGACAGGGTTGAGCTAAGAGCATACATTTGGCAATGAATGCAAATGACATGCCCTGCTTATTTTTAATGATTAGACACTCATGAAATATGGCTGTAGTGACCGAAAATAAATAATAATTTTGAAAACATATGATCATATTTTTTTTGGATGTATGCTTGTGTTACTTTGTAGAAAGGGTTTTCGATGGGCCAAGGACCCCATCGGGATCAAAGAGCGGTAAACCATGACAGTAGCAGACATAAGTTACAACATGTGTTAAATAAACATCGCACTGTTGACAATGAAGCGGCGCATGTGGCATATGACATTACGTAATTGTAATTGTTTTTTTTTTTTTTTTAAATCAAATATTAACAAGGAGATAGATAAAACAAAATTTTATTTAAGGGATATTACTGCGTTTCGATATTTCTAGAATTTGGATAATATTATGGATTCATATAAGGTTAGTGTTAAACAAAAATCTGAACAGATCAGAAAAAAATCTTTATTTAACTATTCAACTTGAACATTTATGGTTAACCCTCGAAATGCATGCATGTAATATGACATGCATTATTATTTGCAATTTAAAAAATTGTGAGTACATCTTGACATGTACTTAAAAGCCAATTTCGATATAAGAACATACAGTCTAACCTGTCTTAAGCAAGCGGTCAAGGGATATGCCAAAATCGCTTGCTTAAGACAGGTGCTTGCTTAATACAGGTCGACCTGATATCAAAGGCGGGGAGGGGGGGGGGGGGGGGAATGGTACATCATCATCGTTTTGATCAAGGAAAAGGCACAGAGAAGGAAAAACAACTTTTGATAATATTCATAAAAAGATTTACATCTTATTTCTCCTATTAACGTTGACATTTATCTTAAGATTGTGAAAAAATGCCTTCTTTTTTTTCTACATCTCCAATGACCAATAAAAACAATAGCCTTAATATTATGAATCTATTCAATCATCGGAAGGCAATTCCACAAATTTATCACCAATTATCCGCTGCATTCAAATTCAAAAGCCCTCTTTGAAACAAAATCTATAATTGCCAATCAAAAAATTGGAAAGAATCATTCCTCATCAAGCAGTCAAGTTTCTATTTCCCATTACAGACCTCAAAAACTGCATTTTTTTCCCAAATGTTTCTGGCTGAATTAAATACGACAGCCAACCTTTGAATAAAGTATTAACAGTACTTTCGATCTCTACTCGACTAAAAAATTAAATCAATAAAAATCTGTACCAAATTTCTTGAAATAGTTTGTATACAATGTCAATTTTATCAATATTAATTGTTTGTAAAGAAACTTCAATGTTTGTCACCACCTGTTAACCGTTAACACGTGTCTTTGTGTATGTATAATTGATTTATGACACTTGAGTAGATAACTCGAAAAAACAAAAGTTGACTGTAGGAATCACGAATCCGTGAAAATCACTTTAGTCTTTCGACTGGCGAAGATCTTTAATTGGCCGCAGGTATAACTGCGATAATTGCCCTTTATTTTTTTAGTGGCCGCAAATCTCAGGTTTTACGAATGATGGGACATGAATTTAGCGGCCGTTGCGTGCGTTTCACAGGTGCTTGTTGAATACAGGTAAAATTAAGAGTATATCAGTTCGGGGGGACATTGAACTGCACGTTAAAGCCAGGTGCACGCTGAATAGAGGTGGCCGGAAGACCAGGTTTGACTGTATATTAATTTGGATCATTAAGACATAAAATACCAACTGTGTGGAATTATTTCTACATTTTTGAAATTACACCTAACTGAATTTGTCTTTTATTTCCACACTTTAAGTTTATATCTGTATAGAATTAAATTTGGACACCTTTCATTTTTGTCGTCTGGTTTATTGCTAATCAGCGCGTTCGTTTTGTTACAAACGATTATGCCAGGGCTTTTATTGAAATAATGAGAATGAATAGTCATCATGAAAGATATTCACACAAACAATCAAATCAAAGTTGTTTTCAAAAGACGTGTCAAATAATTTTCATGGACGGACATTGACACTTTATCAAGAAAAAAACACCATATTACATTTCACCTTATAATTAAAAAGTCGCCTTTCTTCGTTTTTTTCTTTATCCAATAAAAATTCAAGAGTCAAATTTAATTTCTAAGGACAAAAATTTATTGGTTTAAAATATATAGGTTTGATAATCTAATCCATTAAATGTCAAAATAGACTGAATTATCAAGATATACTTAAACAAAATAAAGAAGAGTAATTGTTCTTCAAAGACATTCAAAGTTTTATCTGCTTAAAAAATCGTTTGCATACTCTTTGGATTTAGACTAACGTTAAAATTTTGTGGTCTGGTCATGGGTTTGTACACGGACCCTAATTATACAGTATAGAGTGTCCCTGTTTAATCCTGACCGAAGGATTTTTTTCTCAGCCATTTTGAATCAGAAATTTGCTACCCAGAAAAAGACTGACGACCGTCTCCATGTTCAAATACACTGGAGAGTAGTAAGGCCCGATTACTCTTTTTCTGTATTTTCGGAAAGTCCTATAAACTCGTTTATTGGCGTTGATTTCAAAGACGCTCCTATATCAGCCATATTATCGATCTGAAATTTGCTACCCGGAAATGGATTTATCAGAGAGTTATGACCGTTCGTTGTTTCAATGCACCGGACAGAATTCAAGTTCGATAACTCCATTTTTATATTTTCGGAAAGGCCCATATGTTATGTAGTGGAAACTTTGAAAATCATTTTCTCAGAATCTAATTGATTGATACCAACCAAATTTTACTAGAATGATCCTTGAGTGACCCTTTATCAGTCTGCCAAAAATTTTTGTGATCTGATAAAAAATATGTATTTTATGGGCGGGGGTCATTTCTCAATATGTTATATAGTGGAAACTGTGAAAATCATTTTCTCAGAATGTTAGTGATGGATATCATTCAAACATTTTTGGTATGAATTTGGATGACACATTATCATTCAGCCAATAATTATTTTGATTAGATGAAAAATATGTCTTTATGGGCCGAGGTCATTTCTCTATATGTTATAAAGTTAGTTGAAACTTTGAAACCATTTTCAACATCAGTAGAACCCAAAATATCTAAAAATTTAGTCAAAACTTTTATTTGCTTTTACAAGAATTTCAAACCTGTGGAGCAACTCAAGCCATTCATGTCTTTCTAGTTTATGTATCAACATAAAAGATAATATTAATAAGTTGTTATATATAATAACTTATTATATTATCTTTTATTTTCATAAATTTATTTAAATTTAAAATTTGAGAAAATTTTCAGTTGAGCCTGAGAAAAGTTCGATAAACTTGTGCCCTGAAAGTCTTCAATCAATGCTACAGATAGAGGATGTAACTGATTTTGAGTTAAATAATGAGTTTTAAATAACACCTGAACAACCTCTATGTTGTAGGCACTTGCTGGAATCATCTTGTTGAGAGGATTTCGATAAATACCCACAATATTAGTTTCATTGAGATTATATAAAGATGGAAGAGTGGTTTTACACCATCTTTTCCTGTTACGTGTACCAAGGTTGAAATAAGCTTTACATCAGGGTTTTGAGGGATGCAGGTTTTGCTAGTCTAAGTAAAAAAAGTAGCCAGGACACGCAAAATAATCTGAAGTGAATATCTAGGACCCTCTAGGGATCAGCTTCAGAAAAGAATTGAAGACTACAATACAAATACAAATACAAATACAAATGGTTTATTGTTCAAATCATAAACATATGATATACGAACATTACAAAATAATATTGCTTACATACAAATACATTCATACAGTGACGGGGATCACATAAAGTAATCGCGGAATTAAAGGGGGCCATAACCTCGGTCAGATTATTTTGATGAAAAAGACTATAGGGCAAACATTTGCGTACGTTACTAAATCGTAACTAGGTCTATTTTGATTGGTCTAGTGAATTACACACTATGACGTAATTTCATTGATGAATTTCGGGTAAATAAGCATGTAGCCTTATCAAATGTGGATTATTTTTTCTCAAATAAACAAACTTTTAAACTGTTTGATTAAATAACTGTGGTGATCTCTCTTGGTTCTATGTGATTCTTTTTTCGTGGATTTACTAAGAAGGAATTAAAATCAACTTAACTGTGAGTATTTTAAGATTCTCTTGGCAAATAAAATGAATTTTTTGTACACTGGATATCCATCCGGTTGACACAAATTTCATTCTGTTACTAATCGACCATCTTTCAGTTTGATTTTGATTTTGTCACTGTTTGAGTTCAAACACCCTCACACTCATAATCAAATTACTATAATAATAAGATTTTTGAAACAAAAAGACATATAAGAATCTGTTTTCAAAAGGTAGAAAATGTCGTCCATTCCTAAATCGGAAAATCATGAATGACACGGATGTGTTTACACGTAAAGATCTATTCACGAGCATGCAGCTACGTTGTTATCTGTATTGTAGTTCCCCTGTTCAGTCGGCCTTGCCGAAATGAAACACAAGACTGACTTAGGGGAATATTTAACCCCTTTTTTTGAGTTTTCAGAATGAAGTTGTGATTTGAAGCTCATTGATTTTATCTCATGCAAAAATAATTTGTCTTGAATAAATAGATTTAATTGGAATCCTACAAAATCAAAGTTTTCAAAACACTGGATGCACTACATGTGAGTTAGTACTCATTTTGAAAATTAAATTTTCAAGCTTTTCTGGTTTCAAAGGAGGAAAAACAGGTGGGATAGGCAAAGATCAGACTGCACATCATGTGCAGGCTGATGTTTATCCATAGCTCCTGCCTAGACAAGAATATTCCAGGTTCATCATGACAAGCGTTAAAATATGCCTGGCATTATAGACCAAGATCAGCCTGCTCTGAAATGCTGTCAGATCTTAGTCTACAAAGCCTAGCTTATACTAAATTAATTTTTTTAATGATTTCAAATTGGTTGATGATCACAAATATTTTCAAGCAAATAGAAATATAGCGGTAAGGATTCTCAGAGCTCATTTTGAAATAACTTGTAGGCTTTTGTGGGGAAGAGTAGAAGCATGTACATGTATTGAGATTAATCAGAATCTGCACTATGGTGGCTAACAGTTTGCTAAAAGGAGAGGAATGCCTCTCCTTTCCCCAAAGTGTGCTTCCATATTGCTTTAAGATTATATAATAAAAAGATTATTAAATTTGGAAAAGAAGAAGCATCTTGCTCATCAACATGTAAGTACAATAATTACTATGATATAGTAGTTCAAAGCAACAAATGTTTGAGACTAGTTGGAGAACATTTCTCTGTGCTTTTTTATAATGATAGACACAAACTTAGAGAGATTTTTTAAGCTCTTCAATGAGCCGTTTGTCATAAGCTCAATGAATTTGTGCATACTTGGGTACTTGTAATAATATGGTTTTACATATTTTTTCCTACTTGATTGAAAGTAAGGACATTTGAGAACCATATGCATTTCATCTCCGACATCATTGTGGTTGCACAAGGTGCACTTTCTTTCACAATATTCTATGTTGTTCCAACGGCCAATTTCTACTGGTAAATGATGATTTCCAGTTCTAAATTTAATCATATTCAGATATTCTGGTCTTTTTAATATTGTAAGATATTTAGGCATTTCCATGTTTTGTTTAAAATGAAAGTAGTTCTTGCCTTTATTGGATTCCTGTGTTGAAGAGTGCCAGTTTTGAAATTCTTGATCAATCAAGGTTTGTTTGACAATTTTTTTAATATTGGTATTGGCAATATTTTTTTGGTTAAGCCAAATATCGTTCAAACCACATGAATTTAAGATGCACTGAATGTGATTTATCCATTTTGAGTTAAAATTAGGTATATTAAGCATGTATTGGTATAATTTCTTTGATAATTTATTTGTGCCATTTACTATTAGTTTGTTCCAAAAACCTATCATTCTACATTTAATAGTTATTTCTAATGGATATCTGCCAGACTCTGCATAGACCATATAGTTTGGAGTACTTTTTCTCAATTGCAAGATTTTCTTGATAAAATTAGTATGTATTTGTTCATGTTGATTATTTTTTTCATATCCCCATGTTTCAACAGAGTAAAGCAAAATTGGAAGTATAGTGTGGTCAAAGAGTTTAAATGCTAGATCTGGGGGGAGATTAAGATTGTAAATTCTTTTGTATAAAAGGTGCATTGCTTTTTTTGATTGTTGTGCAAGGAACATCTTATTTAGTCTGAAGTTACCTTTGTTACTGAAATAGGTACCAAGATACTTGTATGATTTAACTTGTTCTAATTCTTGATTATTTATTATGAAAGTTGTGTTATTTGATGTTGATCCTAAAACCATCACTTTTGTTTTTTCAGTATTGATATTAAGTTTCCATTTCTCACAGTATTTTACAAAGTTATTAAGATTTCTTTGAAGAATTTTTGGGTCATCCGAAAATAGAATTGTGTCATCAGCATAAATTAGTAAAAATATTTCTAGGTAAAGTGTTGGTTCGATGTCGGGGTCATTTAATTTTACACCAGTACAATTGAAATTCTTTAGGTATTCTTCCAAGTCATTCAAGAATAGTGAAAATAGGATCGGTGATAAATTTTCGCCCTGCCGGACTCCACAATTACTGTAGAAAAAGGAAGACTTATTGCTTTTGAGAGAAATACAGGATTTTATATTTGAGTACATGCTCTTAATTATTCTGAGAAACTTTCCAGATATACTTTGTTTTGCTAGCTTTTGCCAAAGACCTGTGTGCCAAATAGAGTCAAAAGCTTTTGAAAAGTCTATGAAAATACAGTATAATTTTTTTTTGTAATGTTTAAGGATTTCATGCAGGGAGTTCAGAGTAAATATATGATCAACTGTAGAGTAATTTTTTCTGTATGCAGCTTGATTCTCAAGAAGGATACCATTTTCCTCAATGAAGCTTGTAAGCCTGCAATTTAAAATGCTAGTGAAAAGTTTACTTATACAAGATAATAGTGTTATTGGTCTGTAGTTTGTAGGGCAAGAAGGGTCACCTTTACCTTTATAAATTGGTATAATCATTCCTTCTCCCCATGATTTAGGTATATATCCAATATCTAGGATAACATTGAATAAGTTTGTATATACTGGTAACATCTTTAGACTGGAATTTTTTATATATTCATTAATTACTTGATCAATACCTGCAGACTTGTTATTTTTCAAATTTTGGATACATTTTTGAATTTTTTTTTGACATAAAACAGTCTTCAATTCTTTCCATGAAGCTGAACCCCAAATAGTCAATTTAAATCCAATACTGTCTTTACCATCAACCCAGGGACAGCTCTTAAATCCACATTAAAATAATTTAGTGCTTAAAGGAAGTAGTTTACACCTTTAATAGGGACTACCAAACTTTAAGAACTTAGAAATGACCTAAGTCAGACTAGATTTCTACATCTGTAGTTAGCCTAGACAAAAGTCACAGATGAAAAAGGATAACTGTTACCCCGTTCACATCTATTTTAAAATAATCGCTAAGTACCAATCAGAGATTGTTGTTTGTCAAATTTACAAGCCATCAGAATTGGAAAAAAAACTCTAAATTGCACTCATCCTACATGTTGGGGTGTTGGTAAAATAATGAGATTTGTTTTACAAATTCTCAATTTTCTACTAGTCCTGCTGCTGCAGGCATATATGCACTCGTCATGACTAGCAGCCAAGTGGAATTTTCCAGCCCCCGGCATTAAGCAGGACTGGTGTTTTTATTATTTTAGGGGAAAATGTTCGAGGGCACTTAATTGGGTAGGGGTTGGGATTTGTTGAATGAACATTGCAGGGGGAAATTCCTCAGCTGTTTTATTTTGACAATACCAAAATTGCTAAAATTATTTCAACAACTTGATTGAAAATAGACTCTAAAACTCAATGAAAATAGATTTTTATGAGCTGACAATCCAAGCACTAGGAGAATCTTGTTAATCTATGAGGGGAAAATTGCAATTAGGGGAAATATCCCAGTGGGGAAGGGGCCGATATTTGACCCAAATAATTTCTTGGTAAGAAAGGCCATTGTTTTGCTGCTTTTAGACACAACTGAAAATAACATCCAGGGTTTCTTGGAAGAAGGTTCTTTTATTAATTACTTGATTTTCCGCTCTTTTAACTGCACCAGAAAAAAAATTCAGTCTTCACTAGAAGTAGTTTTACGGAAGGTCCAGGATTTATGAACATGCACAAATGGGGAGGATTGTTTTCTTTGTATAACAAAAATTTTGAATGGTTTACAGCATGAAAACCCCTCTGGATCAGCTGCTACAGCTCAATATCTGCTAACATAAGGTACATGTTCCTATTGTTACATTTTTTTTATACCCATTTAAATGATATAATTCAAGTAAGCTGAGTGAGTAGCATTAGCAAACAACATTGTATTTGAATTACAGGGCAAGTAAGATGTCTTTATCTGACAAGTCGTTCTCACTGTCCAATATTGTTCTATCTACATCTATAGTTGCTCCGTCAAACATGTTAGTTTGATTCAAGTCATTGTGTGTGTGTTTTAAATAATTTGTAGCTTAAATTTCTCTAAACAAGGTCAAAATAATCACCCTCTTTTGTTAAGCACAATAACACCATGAAGGATATACATATATCCGGATACTATTCCGTCCGAAAAATACACTACTTTTCTTATTCACCGGAATGTCTGATAAAAATGAGATTTACAAATTCAAAACTAGAAATTTAACAGGAGGAATGAATAAATTCGCTACATAAAACTTCAATAAAGGGGGTCATTCCGAGAAACGCCCAATTTTGGTAGATTTATTTACATAATCTGGAATTTACCTTTTACACAACCATAATTTTAGCATTTCGTGAGAAACACACGTCTCCCCTCATTTCCCAAGACTGAAGTGCTGTCGGTTCTTGCTAGCTTTGTACTAGTTTTAAAAATCTTAATGGGAAAATCTTGTGTTAGACTTGTTTAAATGCCCCTAAATTTGGTTATTAATTTGAAACAAATTTTAAACCTAGCAGAATTAGGGCTGAACTTTCATCTGCATTTCCATGTAGAGGCCCGGGGGTCATAGTGCATGCGGAGCAGTGGCCAAGAACCACAGAGGGGTCATTTTGTTAAACATGCCGGTCTGTACTTGCGGCACATACAATATGCAAACATATCTCCATCAATATACAATGCACTATCTAACTCTGATGAGCCATGGACTTGTAATGAGCGCCGCGACAAATTCAAGTTCGAATTCGGTGACAGGTTTTGTGTGTGTGTGTGTGTGTGTGTGTGTGTGTGTGTGTGTGTGTGTGTGTGTGTGTGTGTGTGTGTGTGTGTGTGTGTGTGTGTGTGTGTGTGTGTGTGTGTGTGTGTGTGTGTGTGTGTGTGTGTGTGTGTGTGTGTGTGTGTGTGTGTGTGTGTGTGTGTGTGTTTTTCTACCGTATTCGTCAACCTCGCGGCAAATGACTCTTTAACCGTCTACCAAACTTAGAACATCTTTTATGAACTATTGGAAATGAGACATAAAAGTCCTAGACGTTTTACTAGAGAACTTATTAATAGCCTTAGACGTAAATTTCCCTCATTTAAAGAAATTCTGTTAAAAAACACCAAAACTGAGGCTTTGCCAGATTCCTAATTTCTTGGGGAAAACTATCACTTCTGGAGGAGTAAGCAGGGTTCGATGCTTAGGGAAGTCCGGGAGTCCGAGACTTCTTGTTTCCCAGTTGGGACTCCTTCATTTCAAGTCCGAGGGACCCCCAAAATCATATAAGAATATTTGAGAGACAAATGCACAGGGTAGTTTCCTTTTCCGAACACTGACCTGTCTAAACTACAGTTCTTTTTACTGCGAAAGTTGTTGAAGATAACATTTACTTTCGTCCAGTATTATTTTGAAAGAAAGAAATCTCCTTTTGTGATAGAAACATGTGAAAAAGAAGAAATTGCTTGTCACAAATTCAATTACAAAGGGCGATAGAAAACTGTTACAACGGACAAATACCTCTGCATGAAAACATGTTAAGGATTCGCAATAAAAACTGTTAAGGCGTCTGCTAATTTGTTTGAATACATGTCGGTTTAGACATCATTTGTACAACCAGAAGACACGTTAGACTTTTTATTTATTCCTATTCTATTCCATTCCTTAGAAAATGGATAATCCTGATCGAAATATTTTTGATATTGATATTTCGGTAAAAAAGAGTTTTGATGTAAACTTGATCGAAAAACAGTGTTTTGTCTACTTCTTTTGGAATTTTAGAAAAGAAAGAAGAAATATTGAAACAATTTTTCTGTTTGGCGTTAAAACCCCTTAGTCTTCTCTATTATACCCGTTATCTAAAAGGAATGTCTTATGTTCGAAACTCATATGCATTATTGCAATTTTATGCGTATGTTACGGACTCTGCCTAATTCTTTTGGAATGTTACAGTATCTTCCCTACAGTGTTACAACCTCAGTCATTGATATTGCATACAAAAATCCAAGTTTTCTTGACGCCAGGATTTTCAAATAACACAAAAAGAAAGCGCAACGAAATCCGAGTAATCTTATATCTAGGTCTTTTCTGTGAAATACGAGGTAGATGGGGAGAAAAGTCCCAAAACTTCATTTAATGCACTCTGATCTCCTTTTTTAATTTATGAAAAACAATGTGCCTTCCTTCTTTTCAATCTGTCTTACTTGCAGGATAGGAAAGCGCTCGCAAATGTTAATTATATAAATGCCTATACATGGTAGTCTAATCATCATCGTAAAACACTCACCTGCTTTAAATGAAAGGGATCTTTTCAAGAAAGTGTAAGCTCAAAATCCCCAAATCGAAATGGATTGAACATTCTCAAAATCATCGGTTTAAATCTCTTCTACAAATGACGGTGTTACGATTGTTTGCTCAGCATTTCTCCAATATGAAACTTTCCAATATGAAACTTTGTCCAGCTTTGTTCAAAACAGCTAGTAATGCTCTGACCTAAATATTTTCTGAGAGGCTTTATCGGTCGAATTACTAGATGGTTAAATGTTTTGGTTTTTAAGTTTTTTGAAATCACAGGACGTCCACGAGAGCCTGGGACGCTCTATCGCCTCCTTCCCTGCGAAAAAAATCTTGAGCTAGATATTGAACCAGTTCTTAGATTTGAGTTCAAGGGTATGGCTAATTTCACCAATTATCATACGGCCATTTTTGCATTAATTCTTCACCGCCCTGACTATAATGCTTCAACGAGTATATTGTTATCAAATTTCTTTCATTTCTTTTTTTCTTTGATGTTTTTCGAACTAATTTCGAGCAAAAATATTCTGATGTTGGTATAATCATTATGTGGAAGTTTGAAGTAAATCGGATAGAGATTGTGGACTCACTTGGGAAAATAAGTGTATGTTTACAAACGGGCGGACGGATAGACATACGGACAGACAGGAAATCATAGCTAGAATAGCTTAGAAATCCCATTCAAATAAATAAAACATAAGAAATGTTTTCCATAAGAATATGTAACCTATATTAGTGATGTAGTTACTATACTGTAACACTCTCTGTCATGCACCGTAACATAAATTTTACTATATTTTTTCGATTTTTTTTATTTTTAGTTGTGATAACAGGGAGGAAAAATATAACCATTTATTTCGATTGGAATTATTGTTTGAGATTGCACGAATATCCAATATGAAACGCAATCTAAAAGCTTTTGATGCCTTTACTTTGAAAAATGACACACACTACTTCAAATTTCCCTTTTATCTTCCAAGTTCTAGTTATTTGCTGGATAAGATATAAAGTAAATGATTATGCGGAGTATCAGACTGTAAAAGCTACTCTTATCTTTTTTTAAATTCGATGGATAAAAGATATTATTTTTGTTACATAGTATGCAAATACATGTATGTTTAAAAGCGCATGCTCAGATAATGCCGCTCCTTTTGGGCTTCGCCCACTTGAGTTAGTTGTTAATAAATCGTTAAACCGAACACACGCTCTTGTTTACTACCCCTGCATCACCAGCCAACACCCAAATATAACATGGTGTCAGAATTCGGATTTTAGTAAATCGATTTTGGAATTCGCGCACATTGAAGTCATTTGACATTGTGTCGGATTTATTATTCAAATAGCACATTAAAAGTAAAAATGGCAGACGGATTGCCTAACCCGCACATGGACTGGACCACATCGAATCTGTCAGACAGTTTTGAAAAGTTTGAAAGACATTGTCGCCTAATGTTTGATGGTCCGCTGAAAGGGAAAAGTAAAAAGGAACTATGTGCGTATGTGCTTTTATGGATTGGTGATAAAGGACGTACGATCCATGCGTCATGGAATTTAACAGCCGAGGAGAATCGCGATCCAGACATAATTTTTGGACGATTCAGGCAATTTGTACAACCAAAGTCAAATCCAGTGTTCTCGCGGTATAAGTTCTACCATGAAATTCAAGGAAATGACTCGTTTGAGGAATTCTTTTCAAGGCTGACAATAGCCGCGCGGGACTGCGATTTTGGAGATCATACCGATGAAATGATCAGGGACAGAATTGTATTTGGATGCCGATCAGACCGTGTGCGAGAAAAGCTGATTGAGAAAGGCCGCGATCTGACATTAGACCTGGCGAAACAAATAAGCCAGGCACACGAATACAGCCGCAAGCAAATTGAGGCGATGAAGGAGGACAATAGAGATGTCGATTGGGTTTCAAACCGAAACGGCAGACGACCGAACCGATCCCAGGCGAACCCCAGACCAAGACAGAAACAACAAAAAACATTCGAGGGACGATCCAAAAGGGACAAACAAACGAAATGCACGCGATGTGGCCGAAAACCCCACAAAAACAAGACCGACTGTCCCGCTATTGGGAAACAGTGTGATAAATGCGGAAAATCAAATCATTTCGCGCAAATGTGCAAGACTAATGTTAATGGGGATCATAATGTTTTTGTGATTAATCAGGATGTACAAGCTGACTGGTCCGACGATGACGTTTTTGACGTACATACGGTAAGTGGCTTTTCAAAACCTCGATCAGACCAACCATTTGTAAAACTGAGAATGTATGATAGATACATAGATGCTAAGATTGACACTGGCAGTCAGGTTAATATCCTGCCAAGTAAACTGTTTGAGCAGTTGAAAATAAGTTCACCATTGGTAGCTTCTGATGTGAGATTAACCTCATACAGTGGGGATCAGCTTAATGTCCGGGGTAAATTGAACATACGTTGTGCGTACAAGAACCGAAGTGCGAGTGCAGATTTCTACGTTGTAGACCAACGAAATGTCCCGGCATTGCTCAACTTAAATACAGCCCGTAAGCTAGGTTTGATCAAATTGACCTATGCTGTTGATCAGAAAGATCCTGATCTGGATCCGAGTCATCCAATTATTTCAGAATTCTCTGACGTTTTCGAAGGGATAGGAACGTTCGAAGGCTTTTGTTCCATTAAGCTTAAAGAAAACGCTTGCCCTTCAGTCTGCGCGACTAGGAAAGTTCCATTCGCGTTAAAGGAAAAATTGAAATCGGAACTTAACTCAATGGAGGAAAAGGGGATAATTACCAAGGTCACCGAGCCGACTGAATGGGTTAACGCACTTGTACACTGCTCCATCCGACGCCACAAGACTGTAACATTTTGGACCACTGCTCTATAGACCATTATCTTGATTTACCAGAAAATCATAGGTGATTAACCCCAGGCAGTCCGTTACCCAAGCAGTTTTGACCATGGCATTTTGTTTACTCTGCTGGAACGAGGAGAAATCACTGGCCAGTTCTCAGAATTACTCAACTGTAACAGGCTGCATGATGCATTTAATAGTCCCATGGAAGCAATTATCAAATAATCATGGAGCCATAAAACTGTCCAGCGAATTTGGGGAAATTTTGGCCAAACTGGCGTCGGATTGTGGACTGTGTATGTGTCGAAAAACCCAACGGTAATATAAGGGTATGCATCGACCCGAAAGTCCTAAACGACAGCATTCAGAGACCATATTACCCAATGCGCACTATTGATGATGTAACCTCAAGGCTCGCCGGTGCCACTCACTTTAGCGTTCTAGACGCGACAAAGGGTTATTACTCTTGTAAGCTTACCGAAGAGTCATCGAAATTAACCACATTTGCAACTCCTTTCGGAAGGTATCGATATCTCAGACTTGCCATGGGTTTAAGATCAAGCCAAGATATCTATAATAGGAAAATGGAGGAAATACTCGAAGGTCTCGAAGGCGTTGCGTGTATAGTAGACGATCTACTTGTTTTTGGAAAATCAAAATCGGAACACGACAGAAACCTAAGAAATCTTTTGCTTCGAGCCCGTGAAAAGGGTATAAGATTCAACCCAAATAAAATGGTCATTTGCAAAAAAGAAGTCAATTATTTTGGCCACGTTATATCGGATAAAGGCTTGTCCGTGGATAAGGATAAAGTAACGGCGATTATTCAGATGAAAACGCCCAATTCCAGGCATGAGTTAGAAACCCTCCTGGGAATGCTAACATACCTGTCAAAATTCGCGCCAAACTTAGCAGAGCTTACTAGCCCGCTCCGCGCTTTACTCAAGAAAGACATAGAATTTATTTGGGGGCCCGAGCAAAATAAAGCTTTTGCAAAAGTCAAACAGGTCATTACGCAATCCCCAGTCTTAACGTATTTTGACCCGACTAAACCGGTCGTTTTACAAGTAGATGCAAGCTCTAAAGGATTGGGCTCATCGTGCCTTCAAAATGGTCAGCCTATAGCATATGCGTCTAAAACACTGACAGAAAGTCAAAGGTCTTGGGCACAGATAGAGAAAGAAATGGCAGCTATTCTTTTTGGATGCCTCAAGTTCAACAATACATTTACGGCAAACGCACAATTGTTGAAAGCGATTGTAAGCCAATAATCTCGATCATGAAGAAACCTTTATGCGTCGCGCCGCCAAGGTTACAAAGAATGCTTTTGCAGCTACAATCCTTCGACATAGAGGTTATCCATAAAAAGGGCACGAATATACCGTTAGGAGACGCGCTAAGCAGAAATTATGTGTCGGAGACGTATCCTGAATTATTCAATAGTCTCGATACACACGTGCATACTGTGTTACAGCAGTTACCGATAAGCAACGAAAAGCTTGATCTGATTAGGAAAGAGTCGTCTGCAGACGATCAGTTTCAATGCATTTTGCGTGTTATGCAAAAGGGATGGCCCTATGAACGCACGAAATGCCCGAAAAACATCTTGGAATTTTGGAATCATAGAGACGAAATGTCATATGAGGACGACATTCTTTTCAAAGGTCAGAAAGTCGTCATTCCCAAAAGACTAAGGCCAGAAATGCTAAGGATAATTCATGACAACAGCCACCAAGGTTGTAACCAGGCCACACGCCGCGCGCGCGACATAATGTTCTGGCCAGGCATGATCAAAGCCATAACAGATTACGTTTTGGCATGCCCATTATGTGAGCGTTATCGACAATCAAACTCAAAGGAACCTTTATTACCTCATGAAATTCCGGCCAGGCCATGGCAACACCTGTCATGCGATATTTTCGCATTCGAAAATAGTCAATACCTCATAACTGTTGATGCTTACAGTAGGTACTTTGAAATCGATTATTTACCCGACTTAAAGAGCACTACAGTCATACGCAAACTAAAGGTCCATTTCAGTCGTTTTGGTATACCAGAAAGGGTGAAAACTGACAACGGAACTCAGTTTACTTCGGTACAATTCCGCGACTTTAGTAAAAGTTGGTCATTCAATCACGTAACTTCAAGTCCGAACCATCAAAGTTCAAATGGTCTAAGTGAAATTTACGTGAAACACGCAAAGCGTATTCTGCGCAAGTCGAAAGACTTAAACCGCGATCTTTATTTGCCATTGCTCGAGTATAGAAATACTCCGTTAGATTGTGGTTACTCTCCCGCTCAATTACTAATGGGGAGAAGGTTAAGATCGGTTTTGCCAACTACTGATCAGCAATTATTGCCCGAACCGGTCAATATCCAAAAAGCGAGGGGAAATATGCAAAAGCAAAAAGAGAAATCAAAATTCTATCACGATCGGAAAGCTAAATCTCTACCTTCACTGAAAATCGGAAGTCAGGTTATGTTTCAAAGAAAACCCGGAAAAAACTGGGAAAGGGCTAAAGTAATCAGAAAAACCAATGACAGGTCATTTGATATTCGAACTTCAGACGGCGCCGTGTATCGACGTAACCGCATTTTTATTAACAGGTCACAATCCGATCATAACTCTAACCCCCCAGTAAAACAAAATCACAACCCAAGCTACAGCTGCCAGACACAACCTGTCAAACAAAGTGCCAATCCAAATTCCAGCCATATTTACATAACAAGGTCTGGTCGAGAAGTGAAGCCACTCCGTGCGTACGCCAAAAGCGAATGGGTCAAATAATGTAAACACATTTGACACTGCTAGTTAAACTCATTAAGGTTTTATCGCCTATTTAGATTTATCATGGTTCTGAGATAACAGAATCTAATGGAATTTTATGAGCCATTAATGTCAATGCCACAGTCCGGCGATTCGACTGGCATCTCAATTTAATACTCATAAAATTAATTACACCGGGATTCGGTCAAAACTTTTCCTGGCGAATACCAACAACATAATATCGAAATAGATATAAAAGTTATTAATTTTTCTTTTTTCAAAACAAAAGGAATGTTACATAGTATGCAAATACATGTATGTTTAAAAGCGCATGCTCAGATAATGCCGCTCCTTTTGGGCTTCGCCCACTTGAGTTAGTTGTTAATAAATCGTTAAACCGAACACACGCTCTTGTTTACTACCCCTGCATCACCAGCCAACACCCAAATATAACAATTTTGAAAGGCGTAGCGTTTTGTTTTCCGTAAGTAAAGAAATCGGGACTGTTTTCATTGCGAAATCCATAACATGTTTTCATGCAGAGGTATTTGTCCGTTGTAACAGTTCCTAGGGGGTGTAGCTATCCTCGTGTAATGTGCAAACATTTTCTTTGGATTGGCTATAAATGGTGTTGCGGGTAGATACCCTACCTTTGGGAATCAACTTCATACAAGAATTGAAAACTGTTTAAACAGTCTTCATTTTTTTCTGAAGTTGAATTCAAGGGCATTTGGACTAATACAAGATGGTTTGAGAGTCCTGGCTACTCATTTGTGAATGACACAGATTCGCAAATCCTGCGTACCTTAAAGCATGTCGGAACTTGTGTGTTCGAGCCCCCTTTATAGGAAATCCTGGATCCGCCATTGACATCATATATATATGAAGAACTTAGACGAATGTAGCATTAGGTAAGGAATCTATTTAGAAAAAGGAGATTTCAATATCTTGTTTTATAGATCATGCACAAAATATAACAATAAGGGATCTCTGCGATGTTTTGATTTCATGATCAAATCTTAATAAAGAAGCGACACGTTTCACTATCAATAGTAAACCATCCCTTCTGGACCGTACAATGATTCTTCCAAATTGGATTTATCTGTAACTTTAAGGTAGTGGACATTAGGAAATATCGCTTAACACTGTAAAAGATCATTATGTCCAAAACGTTGCGGAACTATTACGGGTCTACTACCTTAACTGTTGGTTAAGAGATGTTCACAATATGATTGGTATTCAGCCTAAAAAGGACTCGAATGCAGCATAAGGCAGACAAATTCATTTCACACAGAACTTTCAAGAATTGTAGTGAAACAGAGTTTCTTAATCAAGTGAGCTTAAAAGATTTCAAATTTATAAATGAAGAAATTGACTTAAATTAGGCATCAGAAAACCTGAGAGTATGTATTCTCGAAACTTTCAACAAATATGCCCCTATCAAAACTAGAAAACAACCTCTTCATCCAGTACCATTTATTAACTCTTTTCTGAGGAAAGCAATTTATAAGAAAAAGATGCTCCATGATAAATTTCTTAGAAACAAATCAAATTACAACTGGGGGAACTATAGAAGAATAAGAAACTATGTTAACCAATTAAAAAAAACATACAAACCTAATTCCATGAACACTGCTCTAGAGGACGTAAAGAAGGTGACTTTTTTACAAAAAAAAGAAATGAAGAAAGTATTTGTTGGTTTCCTTGAGGTATGAAAGTAAAAACCTTATTACACTGTATGAATACGCGAAGCAGATTCATACATGAATGTGATTAGGTTTTAAGTTTCACACCTGTATGAAATAAACCAAAAGTCTCTCCATATCTTATAACTTATGTTTTCGAAACAAAAATGCAAAGATTTCCCCTCAGAAACATGGGTTTTTTATGGGACAACATTCGGCGAAAGCTTACAAAAAAGCTGTCTGATCAAAATTGTTTTCATCGAGTAATGAAGCCAATTATTCAGCCAATCAGAATGCAAGAATCTTGGTCTACACAGTT
This sequence comes from Fragum whitleyi, assembly GCA_948146395.1. Taxonomy (NCBI): domain Eukaryota; kingdom Metazoa; phylum Mollusca; class Bivalvia; order Cardiida; family Cardiidae; genus Fragum; species Fragum whitleyi. Next base: position 20,087,739 of record OX411547.1, on the reverse strand, counting down.
AGAATTAAATTGTAAAACGATTAAACCATTCTTAACAAATAAGGGTATTATATGCCAAAAAAATCTTATCATTAAAGAGGATGAGAAACTCATATCTGACAAAACATATATAAAACACTTTCAATATTTTTATAAGAATGTTGCCAAATGCATAGGAAATACCATCTTCACGAGTCTAGGGGTATCGAATCGATAGCTTCTTCTCGAATACCGTAAGATAAGTAAAACGTTCGTAACCCTTGGCTCGACAAGATGAGGAAATACAAATGTGAAAGTTGATTCAAAACATGAAAGTATTAACAACATTAATGAAAATCCTCAAGTATTTTTTTTTTTTACCTTAAGCCAGTTTATCAACTGTGTTTGTCTGAAAGAAACTTGAACGTAGCTATGAAAATTAAAAAAAAAAGCCAAAATCACATGAAAATAGCACAGGTGAGTACCAGTACATAAGAAAACAGCTTAATGGATAAAAGTGACTACCGACCAGCCAACCTTCCACCATTTATTTCAAAAGGTTTTGAGCCAGCCATCTATGTTTAGATTATGCAACACATTGAAAAAAAATCTTCGATCCTTATTTAAGTGCTTTCCGACCGGTTTTGGTTGAAACACCGCCCTGCTCAAAATTCTAGAAAATAATAATAATAATAATAATAATAATAATAATAATAATAATAATAATAATAATAATAATAATAATAATAATAATAATAAAAATAATGATGATGATAATGATAATAATAATTATAATTATTAATAAAACCTCGCTGCTATACTGATTGATCAAATCAAAAGCTTGTGAGGTCTTTCAGCCTGAGCAGCTGTTGGATGAAACTCTCTTCCTGTACATTTTAAAGAGGTCTCACCGATAAATCAATTTCGTAAACTTGTGAATTCCTCGGATGGAAAAAAATGTGTCTGTTCTTATTACCAGCACTGATACAAACTTACTGATATGCTACAGTTGGTCTGAGATACTGTTTTACTTACGTTTGCCTGTAATTATACTTTTTTCTCTGGACTTTTGTTTTGTATCTTCTTTTATTTCCGCCTTTTCATTTGTGTTCTCTCATTTTAGTTGCTTTCCATATTCTGCGGCTTTATCATTTTACAACACGATGAATAGCTTTGTTTTGCTTGTATGAAATAGTTTGGTTTAAACTTATTTATTTTACATCGATTGTGAAACAAGTTCTTACAACTTAGATTAATCCCTCTCGATTCTGCTTCCTGGAAAATTCACCAGTACTCGCGCCGAATGTGTGGGCCAATAAAAGAACCAAGATCGATAGCCGCTCCCGTGAATCGAACTCAGGAGTTTGGGTCAAGAGGCCGACGCTCTACCACTAGACCACGGACACCACGATATAGTTTCTGTTTTAAGTTATTGAAGATTGTGTTTTGCTGAAAATGACAGTAAGGATGGGAACACTATTCGCAAAGTCGATTATTGCTGATGATATCCCATGTGAATTAAAATGTGTACTGATTTGTAGTCAAATTATAGGGTAGGGGAGGCAACAAATGGATCCGTCCGATAAAATTATGCAAGAGTTGCCTCCCATTCACCATCAAATCTTAAACCTGTCTTTTCACAGCATTATTTGTCTGATCTATTTGGTGTTTCTCTTTCGGTAATAAATGTAATGTTTTACTTGTTTTTTACTGAAAAGTTGGTGATAAAAGCTCATCGGAGCATGCGTTGTTGTACTTCCGACTTTAATAAATAAGTTTTATTTGACTTGGCTTGATTTGCATCCTCGCAGTGTCCTGTGTTGAAAGCATTGCGGGCTCAATGTCTTTAGAAAGTCGGCGGCTTGTTGTCTAGTAATGCGCTAGAGAACAACGGCATCAGACCTGTAGAAACGGTTTCGATCCTGCTCAGTTTGCTAAATGTGTGCAGTCTTAGTAGGGATGAAGTCTTTCCTATTCCCAAACTTGTATGGTCAATCGTTTCATACCATCTCCAACTTCAGTGATATTAAGTTTTCACCCAACAAGCTCTTCCGACAGGCTGTCGCCGCACAACATGACAGCAGACCGCTTTAAAATATAACACTTCAAATATGCCTAACTTGATCAGATTTAGAATTTCATTGAAAAAGTACAATAAGTGATCCTGCGCGTGACATTTCCAACAATTTCATATCTGCCTGAGGCACAAACATTGAGCGACCTGGACCGCCACACAATACAACAAGAACATCCGCTGATCCCATTAAACCCTTGTAAATCTACATAGCGCTTAGTGACGACTCTGGTCAGATTGTGCAGATGCACAGGCTGACCAGAGGCTTTGCTATGGTCACATGTAAAATTGTTCGCTTTGCTATGGGCACATGTAAAATTGTTCGCATTGCTATGGGCACATGTAAAATTGTTCGCTTTGCTATGGGCACATGTAAAATTGTTCGCTTTGCTATGGGCACATGTAAAATTGTTCGAAATGTCATGCACAGGCTCAAGTATCCTCTGCTATGGGAACATATCGAAATTTTCATCAAATATTGAACGGTATGGTAGATTGACCACCATGAGATTATTAGAATCATGATTGTACGGAAGCGGGTGACATTCTCTGACTACCCTACTCAGTTTGCACAGTATGTTCAGCTTGAGCGTGGGCGGAATCTTTTGTAATTTCAAATTGTCGAATTATTCATACATTCTGACTTTCTTCGTTCACCGTTGTTTGTTTTGATTATTGATTTACAATAGAGGGGTTCATCAAATTAGGACCCGATTGCAAATAAAGAACGGTTGGATCGTTTAGCCCCGTACTGGGACCGACAACTGCCATGCGTTCGGATTTCCGGAACGGTCGGAAACGTTTGGGAATTGTTTGCACACTTTATACATACACACAGAGGCAATTGCAAGGTTTAATCTTAATGAAGATACTGATATCAAATTCTAAGGGTTGTTAACAAAGAAAGGCCTTTAAAGAATTTCCAAGTACATGTAAAGGTTTTATGATATCAACAAAATTAAATGTTTTAAATGTTCCCCCCTAAGGGCCTAAACCGATGTACATACACATACGAGAGATCCCGTAGACCCTTTCCGCTCATCCGAATACAAGCGAGACCATACACTTTCAAGAATAGCCTTTAATTTAGCAATCCTCTGGTGATAGCCGAAGTCACCTTTCTTAGATGCGTCTTTCAAATAGTGACGAATGCAGCAATCGAGAAACCTCGGCGATTCTACGGAATTGAGTTCGAGACACTTTCCAGTTTATCGTAAGTCCGAGCGGTGTTCCGAATGTAGATCATCCGTAATGGACGCGCACCTAGATACACGCGAAGTCATCTCCGGATGTTTATCGGTTCATTTCTATATATGTTAACATGTATTTGTCAATCCATTTATCTACTCAATAATAACACTGTAGGGATGAGATACTAATATCCTTCGTGGTCCTAGACCATGCCAGATCTTGTCGTGGACAAAAAGAGAGGGGCAATGGATTCTAACCACTGCTATTCGATTTTACAGCTTGGTTGACTGGGGCACTGTCCAGTCCAATTGCACCACCCGCCTCCGGTAGTGATCGAACCCGTAACTATCCGATTACTTGTCGAGCACATTAACCATAGGGCTCACGAGCCAAAAGTCAAGCTCTGTGTTCAGAATGACAAAACGGTGCAAACAGTTCGCCAATTTTACCCCTCTTAAATGCAATTGCACATGCAAAGTGGGGTATAATTTGCAAACTGTTAGCATCGTTTTGTCATTCTGAACCCCGGGGCAGGTATTACAAATATATCCCCAAAACATGTCAAGATCACGCCTCCATATTTCTTTTCTAAGTTTACGGGGTGTCAAAGTATAAATGTTATTTTCCTAGAAAAGTCCTCAGCGGACTAACACAATGACGTATATACAGCTTGAACAAAGCTATATTTACGGCATTTTGCTTGTCCGCTGACCAAATGATGGTAAGTTACTTAAGTTTTTACTGATATTCCAACTTGATGACCATCGATGTCTTCAGAATTACAAAATGGTGCAAATTGTTTGCGAATTGTACTCTTTTTACACGCGCACTTGTGTGCAAAGCGGGGGTATAATTTGCAAACAGTTTACACCATTTTGTCTTCCAGAACGCAGGGCTGATCTTTGTCGATAAGTCATTGGGTGTATAGACACAAGACCAATATGATGCAAATGGGAGGAAATTTAAACAAATAACAAATTGAGATTTTAATGTTTTATTCATTTCTTTCAAAGAATAATTATGTTCAATGTTTAACATTAAGTTTGAGATTCGGACAATCTTCTAGATAACTCACTATTCAGTAATTTTGCAATAAGCACATGTATATGGGTCTGCAGAACTATTCCTCGTGCTTATGATCTTAGAAATGTCTAAGCATTTATAATACTTTTACATAGATCCGCCCGGCCGCGGCCCCGGGCTTGAAAATTTTGCTCGTCCGCTCGTCTTGCATGATTTTTTCCTTCTTTGTCTATATAAGCAGGACGATTTGATTTTGCAAAAATTCACTATGAAATGAATGTATCACTATATTTTCTTATATAGCGGATGAGTAGAAATTTCAAGAATTTTCAAGCCCATTAATGTAAAATTGCTTTATCAATAAAAGCAAGTATTTTCTTTTCTAACGTAACATTTCGAGGAGGCCGACCCCTCGAAATGTTACGTTAGAAAAGAAAATACTTGCTTTTATTGATTAAACAATTTTTCAGCAATATCGCAGCGGCTTGAAAAGCCAATATTATTTATCTTATTTAGACAATATTTAGGATTAAGTTAAAATACATTGATTCAATATTCAAGGTAAATCATTGATTTTGTTCTGTGTACTACTGTAAAGATAAGGATACTTTTTGTTCTTCAATTTATTCTGTTTTAGTATTTACATACACGTTAATTTCACATTAACAAACTATAAAGCCCAGTTTTTTTTAAAATAGGCAGTGGTTTGTAGCATATTATGCATTTAACAAAACGAAACAATTAGTTTAAAATGTTCGACATTTGAAATTCTTCAAAAATACTTTTAGAAGCACAATGTTCCTCCGTAATTTCACACACGCCATGTTCACTTAAAACTCTTTACCATCTATAAAAATAAATAACACTCAAATTCACTATACTATACCTGCGTTCATGATGCTAAAATGTTTGCGAACGTTTGATAACGGTCTCCGCTTTGCACGTTGGAAGACGTGCAAAGCAGGGTACGATTTCTAAAACGTTCGTGAACGTTTTCCTCCTGATCTCAGAGCAGACACTCACTCAAACTGTTAAGGGCATAAGAGGTAGTTATGGGAATCGAAATAAACTTTTTCAAAGAAAATCCCTATAAATGGTACTTGAAAAATTTCTAGCATCGCTGATTTTCGATCAAAAGGTCGAGATAATTTTATCACAACCCGTCGTCGTCGATGTAAGTGTAGGTGGCGTGATAAACTTTAACCTTGGAGATATCTGTTATTATTTCATGTCTTCTTGAAACTTTGCACGAATATTCAACTCAGAAGAACAATCAATTCTACCAAAAGAGATTGCACCGACAACTTTTTTGTTAAGAACTATGCCCCCTTTTACTTAGAATTTTTCACAATCAAAACAAACAGCGAGCAGTCCTATATTAATTGATTATCATCCAGTCTACATGATGTTACACAGTAACTATGATTTTATTAACATTTAATGTTAATGAAAGAACATAAATAAATGAGAAAATTATGTACATTTATGGCAGAAAAAAAGTATTTACATGAGAATGAAAACGGCTAATGTATTGGCGATTTTGGGGAATTCAAACATTTAATAAAAATTAAAAAAATATATAAGGACCATGATAGTCCGGGGCAGGCTTTTGTCAATTCAATCTTTTCACAAGATTACAACCGTCTCTCTTAAGAGAACCTATATCACAACAGATTGCAGGAAAGTACATGTAATTTAAACTGCTTTTTATTCCAATATGGAATTATGAATATGCCTGAAGTGTACCATGAACAACTTTGGTAGAGGACCACAGGGTGATACTAGACACAAGCTATCCAAACTTTCGACTTAAAGCTTTGTCTAGGAAAAAATATTTAAACTATACTATCTTTTCATTCTTTTTATTTGTTTTATTTTTATACGTTTATTTCCTTCTATTTTTATTTTTTTTTATCTTTTTCTATTATAAAAAGAAAGTTTTTGCATAGATATATGTTTTCTATTTTTTTTTTTTTCATTTTCTATTATCCTCTTTTATCTTTTTTTTCCTTTATTTTATTTTTTTTTAAATTTTCAAAACCTTTACGTAACTAAATAACTAATAAGCTACAGTGCAAACTTGATTGAAAAAAAATGAAAAAGACTACATAAGCACTCGAATTTCTTTTAGTACTGACACTAATTAATCATTCTATGGAATTATGTTTATTATTTTTTAGAATATTTCATGAAATTGAAATCTTCACCAATGAGTGATTGATATTGATTTGTGTTTTAAAAATGAATTCATTTAATAAAATGATAATTAATACAATATTATACAAATATACATTTGAGATTTAATACCTTTATTATGATATTCTTTGTTCTAAAAATACTGCTAGGAGAAAAAAAAAGACTGATAAAACACCCAGATGATCTGTAATGACGACTTATTTTCAACAAAATATTTATTCAACCCTGTTCAAAGTCACTGAGATTTTTACGACCCCCACAACGACCTTTTCTCTGCGAGAAAAACATTGTGGAAAAAGAAGAAAATGCTGGTTAACAGGATTAAATTCTTTTTCTTACATGTTTTCAGTAAATCGTCGCTAGGGTGCAAAAACTCATATCCATAGCTAGGTAAAGCTTGAAATATGAAGTTTTTGCTGCCAAAGACGAAATTTTAACCCTTATCATGCTGTTCTCTAAATATTTCTGCTTTACAAGCTTGATAAAAAGGTTTTCAGAGAGAGTAGCCTGAGATCAGACTGCACAGACATGCAGTCTGATCTTAGCCTACGCTGCCTGATTTAAAATTGATTATGCGGGAAAACCTGGTTGAAATGTCCCGGATATTGTCCATTCTTAGAATTCAGGTAGTGGACCCGTAATAGTTCCGCAACGTTTCGGAAGTAATGACTTTAACAATGTAATCCGATGTTTCCTCATGATTTTCATTAGGAAACCTCGGTCAAGATTGTGAGAGTTCATGATTTCCGAAATATTGCGGAACTATTACGGTTCCACTGCCATAAAAATTAATTTCAGCAGGACCAGGGTTCAACTAGCTTATACACGGGAATGTAACTGGGTTTTAGCGGAGGTGTTATCGAGTAAAAGATTGGATGAAGCGGCTGATGCTGAGGGCGACGCTCTGAGAGTTGGTTTCAAATCAACAATGATATCTTTAAGTCCTGATTTTTCTACATTATTTACCAAATCAACCTCCTTTCTTTCACAACACCGAGTCACACATGGACAGCATCGTTTCACAGCACCGAATATACCCTCAATGACCCCGTCTATTGGTTCTAGAGATCGTAGACACTTCGGAAGAAATTCCCAAGTCCGTAGTTTTTTCGGCAAACAGTCTGAACACTTTGATTGGAGAATGTTTAATGTGATGACGAATAAAATGATTGGTAGAACTATTGATGCTGCGATGATGCTTGGTATAAAACCAGCGAAGGAAAGTAAAAATACACCCCCAGGAAGACATACAAACATTAAAATGATATACGCAATGGCGAACCATCGATATTTCGCTGTCACTTTCCCTAAAAATTTGGCACATCGAATTGGAATGTTACGCATGAAAGGAATGGGATAAAATAGGAGAATACCAGATATGTTGAAAAATAAATGACACAGTGCGATCTGTAAAGCGATTTGTAATTTATCGCTGGAAGCCGCCATTGCAGCTAGAAGTCCGGTACCGGTTGTCCCGATATTTGATCCTAATGTCAATGGATACATTCTTTCAACTTTGATCACGCCCAATCCGACTAATGGAGTTAGAGCTGAGGTAAATACGGAGCTGCTCTGTACTAGAATTGTCATGACAGCGCCGACTAAAATTGCAACGTACCCTGTTAACCACGAGAAGCAGCCTGGGAAATCTGCGTTCAGTGTCTTTTTGATCATTTTAGCTATGGAACCTTTCATCATGGACTGGAGCAGTTTCACCATCAGTACCAAACATACACACAGGATGAATAAAGAAAATATGAGAAGAACTGTTCCTACTGCGTTGTCATAACCATCAAACTGTTCTATACTGCATATAGAAAAACCTGGAAGTAAATGTATCGGATGCTTATTACAGAATCATCCATATTTATTAAACTATTGCTTAAATACGGTCTTAGTAGGTTTGGATTGATCATATTTTGTCTTTCTATTTTTTTCTTTATATAAAATCCGTTTTAATCTCTTCAATTTTTCAATGTAACTATTCCATCTTTCATTTCCGCCTTTCAGTGAGATATGGCAACATCTCATTAAATAAGTATAAGATTGACACTGGCGCTTGTTTTCTATTGAAAGCTGTATTAAAAAATCAACTTCAAGATATGAGTGAACGACAAAAAAAATGTCGCAACAACACCTTTTTTTTACAAAATTATACTTACATCGTTCTAATTTGCTATCATCTGGACAGTCTTTTGGCTTACAAAACTTCTGTAAAAAATATACAAAAAACATAAATAGAAACTTGGAAGTTGAGTGAAAAGATCCAAAATAATTTAAGATACTAAAGCATTTCTGTGTAAGAAATTCTGTTAGTTGAATACAAATGCACATCGTGTCTTTTCAAAAATGGCAAATGATTTTAGCTTGACCCTGTTAGACAACCTACATCTTGTTTACCAACAAAGCGGTCGTACGACAAAGAAAACTCATGTCTATCAATATCAAACTAACACAGAAGGCAACATAAAAGAAAACTAATCATCTTTTTAAAAAAGGTAGGAGGCATGGGGGTACGTACAACTAGTCCGTCTTAGATATGAAATAGTTTACCTTGATAATTGATTTGTTCATATATTCTTCGTGTCCCTCTGCTATTTTAGATATCACTTTCTTGTCAACCTACATAAAAAGAAAAAGCATAATATCATTCTGCTTATTCTACAATAGCGATTGAAGTTAATTTGAATCCCGAAGACCTTTATCTTATTCCAATTTCTTTAAATACTTTTGCCTGTTCTATAATCGATTTCAATAAAAAATAAATTAGCAACACATCCCGAGTTCAAGTTTATTTTAATGAAATTAACATATTAACAGAAACATTTTTTTATGGATAGAATTAAAATATTTCCTGAGCAAACAAAAAGAAAACTCTCGTATGACCAAGTGTAATGAATACCAAAATAATTACATCCAAATCATATGGGTTGCCTCACTTTAACGATGCACTGAGTTTGATTATCAAAAGCAATTACATGTTTTTCAGAAAATACAATCTTTCAAAAAGTAAGGTTAGCTTTTTGCTCTAATGAGCTTTAAATTCTGCCAATCTGAAAGACACTGTTTTCGGATTTGGTGAAAGCAATTGAAACACTGAATTACTGAGATATTCACGCAAGAAAAAAATTATCAGTGCCCATGAAAATAAGATATACAGAACAAAAAGTTAATACCAAATATGCAAGGGTAATTACCTGCACAATCATGCTGGTCAAGGGTTTAGTGAGGGCCTTTAAAAGTTGTTGTTTCCCACCCTTATAGGTCTCTACATTCATTTTCTGTGTAATAGCTTTCGTCATAAGGAAAAGATACCCTGGAAATAGAAAACAACAAAACTTTCTTCAAGATCATTTTCTTTCTTTATTCATTGAATTCATTCACTCATTCTTCCATGTTTGTATTTATTTAAGTTTTCATTTATTATCATACTGACAGACGTATACATTTTCTTACCTTATTAAATACCTTTATTTTGATCGGTAAAGAAAAAAAAGCATTGAAAACAAAGTTAACTTTCAATTTTCAAATTCGAAAATTTCTTTCCAAAAATATCCTTTCCAATACATACTCCATATGTTGTATGCAAGACATTAGTACGTGTATTTGGTTCCGTCTTAGCTCTTCTCGTCTGGTAACGGGTTAATATCAATCAAACAAATTCATAGTATATCTGCTATACATGTGTTATCCCATTTTATCTCAGATCGTGTATGAACTGAATCTACGGACAAATGATACTAAATGAAGCTCTAAATTTTGGGTAATGGACCTGTTATAGTTCTGCAACGATTCGGAAGTATTGAACTTCATAAAAAACCGTGGTTACCTAATGATTTCACCAGGAAACATCGGTCAACATTGTGATAGATCATTGACATTAGTTCTTCAATGGAGTTTTAAGATTAAAAAATTTAAATTTGTGATAAGAACAGTTTTAAAATCGTTATCACCACATTTTGAATATCTTCATTTGATCATATTCATCTTTAGATGATCCATATTATATGGATCATCTAAAGATGAATAAGGTCATATTAAGATTATCAAAATGCGTTACATGATATCCATCTTTAGATGATCCAAATTACCTGTAGCCCACTCTAGGGGCAGCAATATTAATACTGTAAGCCAGTTAAACATGTCATGGACTGTAGCACCGGAAAATGCCCTCTTGAACTCTCGTGGATTGTTACACTGTGTCATGGAAACGAGGGTGTTTGTGACGCTTGTTCCAATGTTGGCACCCATTATCATTGGGATGGCAAGCTTGACTTCCATTACTGAAACAATTCAAAATACAATATGTAAAATATAAATATAACAATTCATCGGCAATCTAGAGAAGAATTCATGTGCATGTCATAAACAATGTTCTCTTGAAAACGTTATGGCGTATACATGCACAAGTTAAATTCAGTAATTAAAGGTTTATTTCCTCTTTACAAGTATATACAAAATTGGCCTAGGCATTTATAAATTTCAATTCTTAACCAAAACTAGCACTGGATCAATAAGCAAACAGTAAAAGCAGACACGCAGATCAATTGTTTAAAAAAAATCAAGTATTGTTAAAAATCTAGGGAGAAGTTTTCAAAACAGCACATATTTGTTTAAAATAGCGATGTTATTTAAAAAATGATGCAAGAATATCTTTTGAATGAACGTCAAATGACCATTTCTTTGAAAACATTTGTCAGGGTCCTTTGAGCCTTATCTGAATTCTAACACCAAATTTCATTTCATTTCCAATTCTAGTATGAACAAATAATAATATGACTTTATTAAACTTTTATACTTACTTCCTGAGGCAACCATGGTTACGATAATTGAGGTAGAAGTGCTCGAACTTTGTACTAAAACTGTTGCTAGGATACCAATCATGAGGCCCGTTATGGGGTTCTGTAATAATTCGCTGTTGTTGAAAACACCTCCTGTAAATTTTCGAAAAATTATGCTATCTTTAGAATGTCTAACTCTTTACTATTCTAATTCTCTTAGTCTTTAGAATTCTGTACTATCGCGAAGTAAGTTATGACATTTAATTTGTAGATTTAGAGGCTTTTCATACAAATAATAGAAGGAAGAGAATCATTAAGTATTTTGTTTAGTCTACAGAAAAGGGAAGTCAGTCATTAATTATAGTTTTGCACTGCTTCTGCAAATTATTTCCCTTTTGCTACAGTAGAATTACTTTTATACCACAAATTTATAATTGCTTTTATAAAAAGATCAAGTTTAATTTCAGTTCATACATATTATGAACTTAACTTTCCTGTATCGGTTCTAGTCTCTAGTTTCTAGTTCTAGTACAAAATATCAATTTGTGTGAAATTACGCAATTACCGCATGAACATAATTTACGAATCTTACCTGCTGTTTTTCCGCCCAGAATTCTGAAAGCCGAACTCAACAGGTCTAGCGAACATATAAAGAGATAGAGTAGCCCCACAAGGCATACCCCCTTCCCTATCCATTTGAATACCACTCGCTTAACCCGCCCCGTAGTACCAAGTTCTGAAAAACAAATGTAAAAACTATTGAAGGAGGGGATCAACAAATTCAATGTTTTGTGGAAAACATTTATCTGTAGCTGGAAAAAAATGGCGGTTATTCATTTTTTTTAAATTGTGACCAAATAGCATCACAAAAGAACCATCTGGTAAAAGATTTTAATAAATATTCATAAAAGAATAAATGAATGGCTATAATGACCAGTGTCTATTCGCGTTTATTTGCCGTTTTTAATTGTATTTCAAAATTAAATGTAAGAATGCTCTAGATTAACAACAACATCAAAAGCTTTCGATTGAGTCAGTTCAGAATAGAACAACATTAAATTCAAAATATTTTCTAAGTGTGTAGTTCAAAGATCAGCGGCAGCCATTCCATGTTTGGTATTTTTTACCATATGGTCCTTTTTATTTGACACTAGTGTTTCTTTGAAAAACAAGATCTTTGATGATTAATTCTACTTAAGATATCCTATCGTATCAAGATATTTTATCTTATTCTAAGTCTAAGGTATTTTGAATCATTCTCTCCAAATGACAAACATAAATATAACATGATCTTAGTTTACGAATATACTTATATTTCTCATAATAGATTTTTTCTTTGATATTTTAATTCCATACTGTTTATTCTGAGCAATAAAAAGTTAAATAGACATCAATAGACCATTTTCTTTAATTCAAATTATTAGTCAAAATATTCAAAAAGTAATGCTATTGTAGAAATTGAAATAGTATGTTTTAAATCACAAGATACGGAGAACCTATATTCGTAAACTAGATTTTATTATATTAAGGAGGACTAATTTATTAGATTATATAATAACGTTATGTATAGTGACAACTATAAAATATAACTTTGAGACACAAATAGTTGTATGTCACGATATATAACATGTGTTTTAAATTGGTTGTGTCATAAGGACCCTTGTGTCTTCTTAGCTTAGTGCCGAGGGCGTTAATCATAACTTTATCAGCATTATAAATTTTAATCTTCAGCCAAATCAAAATGGTTTCATATTTCCTTTGTTAAGGCTCTAAAAACCGTGATAAGAAAATATCAGTTCACCCGAGTTAAACGCGCTTCATTTTTTCGAATAAGTACAAAAATATGGTATACTTGGTACCTTACGCATAATTAAATAAGTAATCAAATGTTCTTACCTCTATATCTGTAAAACTAATCAAAAGATTAATCTAGAATTATTAACAGGCAAATACTGTGTGAAAAGAACATGCTGGATTCAGATTAATATTTTTTTTGAAATTCCGTAAAAGGAAAGCATATGGCTTGTAATGACTGCCTTGTTCATCAAAAATAACTTCTCTTATGAGCAAAAAATCCCCAAATAACTTCAGGTTTTGTCATTAGTATTTCGTAGATTTTTTTCCTTTTCACACAATTTGATTGACCATTGCTCATTTTATAACTTTGCCATCTGGAGAGATGAATTAATTTTAAGATACTAAACTTACAGAAATAGAACCAAAAACCAATAGCTAACTACATATTCGAAGGAGGGTCGACATGTATATTTGTTGAAAGGTCATAAGCTTTATTGATATATAAAATTGTGTATATTGTAGTATGATCCGAGCCTTTACAGTGAATTTATCATTTAAAGATAAATCTTTATGTCTTACTATTTGTAAGAAAGACATTTATAAGATATTTGATCTCGACATTTAAATATAAGAAAATGCAAGCCTATCCCGCAAAAACTCGAGTGACTGAACCCGTCTGCTAATGACAAGTGTCGTCTGCATTTATTGTATTATCTGACATAAAGTATTAATGGTACGATATAAAATACTATTTATATCTTCCGTGACAAATATAAATTGTAAGCCATGGTAACGAACTATCGTGTCATTTTTCACTTCCGTCGAATATGCCGGTACACGTGGAGCCACTCCTCCATATTCAAATTAACGGTTTTTACTACTATAATTGTTTCAAAATTTAAATTTATCCGGTCTTTTTTTGTAAATTGATCCAGTTAATCGAGAGTATAGGTTATATTAAAGGAGATTAAGTGCTGTCATTTCGGGATGACAGTACATCATAATGAGTCAGTCGGCGTTTTTCCTTTTCTTAGCAGGACAAAGAAAGGAAGTTACATTTTGAATTTTTAATGAATGAAGATGTCGCGATATATGTAAGTTTTGGTCGAATCTCGGTTCACTGGATCAAGGCGACAATTAATTTATCTTTCATTCATTTATAAAACGGGCTCGCAGACACATTGTTTTACCCACCAGACCAAGATTTTTCGGATCCGGGATCGGCGCTGCTGATATATGAACCAGTACTGACAGTTGAGGCGATGCTCCCTCGTCTCGAACTGGCCTGACCCTCACATACATTATGACCTTCTGCCAAGGGTTCAAATTCGGGCCTCAGTACATTTTCTTTATCTAACCATTGTCCATGATGACAGTCTGGCATCAATTTAGAGCGCACCTGTCGAAAGGGTAAACTTGTAATTTCAAGCAATCGGGTTATGTTAATAAACAATAATGAATGTCAATCAATAAATTATAATACTTACCATTTTGTCTTCCTCGTTTAACCCGTTTTCTAAGTCATTATCCTGAGATCCCACAAAAAATTGTTTCACCATTGTGAGAGAGACCTCGTGGGTCCGACTATCCGCAATGTAATGCCGTTTCCACGTACAGTCGCCGGTTAATTAATGAAATTCAATGCAATGATGTAATGTATTCCTACGCCTCCGCCAAAATGTATGTGTTTATTTTAAAAGTTGTAACCTAAATTGATATACACTATGTTGTAAGTTGATCCGAATTGGGTAATAATATTGATAACTTTAATATAATTTTATAAAGATTTAACATTTGTTTCGAAAGGATTATTTAGCGTTTGTACAATGAAGGGTAAAGCGGTCTTAATGTTAACCAATCAAAACGCTGCCAATAAATACCATTTCGTTCACTTGTGATAGCAGACGACCGCCAAATCGTTGGGACATACTATCAAGGACGGATTTACTACGCACGGTCACTAATGATCGACGTGAAACTGACCGTAATTTAACCTGTTTGACCGGCAAAATATGATTTTGGTGAATTGTATGAATTTCTTTATGTTCGAATATTTGTTTTACAGTATTTCGATCGGTTTTTGCAAGGAAAATAGATCTTGATTTCATATTATCGATTTCGCAAGATCTGGATTCTTACCGGTTCATTCTGGTTCTTGGCGGAAAGGAACATCCAACGGAATTTTCGGATAGGAAACTTACGGGCTTTAAAACAAGAACATATTTTCCTGTATCGATCACTTATATCCACTCTTTGTTTCATAAAAATATATTTCACAAATCAGAGCCTGTGATTATAAAACTTTTCTCGGGATCTACTTAAAATTTTCTCTTAAATTTAAATTGTATGCACATAATAGATAATATTGATGGGTTATTTATAATAACTTATCAATATTATCTTTTATGTTCATATATTTATATTAGTATAACAACACAATCGCGGCTTTAATTTCAAGTTTTAATTGAAAAAAAAAAAAAATGAATTGAGAACGAGAAAAGTTTTATAACTGTTGGCTCGAATTGATAAATAATTAAAAGATAAAAGACGACTCTTTGTATAACAAAAATAGTATCTACATATCGTAGTTCGTAATTAAAAAAAAAAAAAAAAAAAAAAATCAACAACGAAATAAATACTTTCAATTAACTCATCTACAAGATTTAATAGTTTATTTAAGTCTCATCCATATACAAACAATAATACATATCTACAGAGTAAGAGTAATTATTTACAAGAAGTATACGGCCATTCTGTATAAGAATTACAAGAGACTACAATGACGCCCGTAACTTCTTTTAACCTCTTTGAATTATTATTTATTTCACATATTGCTTTCATCAAACCTTGGGTATTGTAAGCCTTCAATAAAAATATTGTGGGAAAAGGGAAAAGGTAAATTTTACCGTGTTCAACACTTTCCTGTTTTACAAAATTTTGGATCCGTCTATATTCAAAGGTTTTACAGACGAAATTTTGAAAAGGATTTAGTTTGAAAAATAACCATTCAGCAGGGTAGAAATAGTGTGGAAAAAGAAGAAATTGCTTGTCAGAAGCAATTTCTTCTTTTTTCACAATGTTTTCTCAATCATAAAATCACTGGCACGTAAAAAGCAGGGATTAAACAGCAAAGGGTTAAAATCCAAGATGGGATTGTAAAATACGATGATTTTCTTTGAACGTTTAAAGTTTGGTCATGACAAGAATTGTGTCGTTTGTTTCTTTTCCATAACCTTTCCTTACGATCATTTCATATTTGGACGTTACCTTTTTTATTTAAGAGATGAAGTGGTTATTTGTTTATTTCATAGAGGTATAAAACTAACAAAAACACTGTATGATTCATAAATGAGTGAGATTAGAGTTTCAGTGTCATACCTCCATGAAATAAGCATTAAATCTCTTCATTACTCATAATTTATTGATTAACAGATTATTATTTTAGTTACGAACCCACAAAGTGAGGAAAAAGTAGTGCATTTTATGATAAAATTTTACTGTTGAAAAAACAAAATATTAATTATGAAGTAAAAAAAATGGAGGGATTGGCCAGTTTGGTTTGATCAACGCAAACCTATGTCGGATAGCAGCTGGAGGCTAGGAAAAGATGTTATAGTAGTGCAGGTGCTTGGAATACAAGGAATCCATAGTTAGGTGCTGCGTTAAACCACATTCAAGCAAACAAACAAACAATTAGCCTTTTACAAAAACAAAGTAATTGCAACACTTGACCACTTGAATGTAGTTTAGCAACGCATTCTTAATCATACAATGACGGCGGAGAACTTAAACTTCGTAACCAATCAAAACTGAAATAACGGTAATTATAATTGTGACTCGTCAGGCGAATAGGGATCATCTTGGTAGCCCGTAAAGTTTCGACCCTAGTCAGACTGCGTGGATTGCGCAGACTGACTAGGGTCGAAACTTTTCGCGGTGTGCTTATTCTCTGAATCAAGAATGAACAATCTATCGTCCAGTGAAATAATTTTTGAAATGCGACCTCTGGTTGACCTATGCTGGACCCAATCTCTTTTTCAATGATTCATTTTACAGAGTTCCCGGAGGGTCCCTTTTCGCGTGACGGGTCACATATTTAATGTTGATTATGACAATTGAAAAAAGAATAATAAAATGAATAATAATGTCAATAATAATTCATAATGCTTAAAAACACTTATACTTAATTTGTGTTTTTCTACCGGTCATGAAATGCTGAGCTGTAAGCTGAATTTAGTGGGAACGAGTAAAGTTTGAGAGTAAGGGTCTAATCTATTGTCAATTTTGAAAATGAGCCCGCCATCTGGGGTCCGCCTTTTTTACGAAACTGAAAGTAGGAGTCGGGGTCCCTGAAATGCGGTTTAAAGGGTTCCCGCCTAATTCAAAGCAGAGGGAAGGCTGGCGAACTTAGTTTGCATGGAAAAACAAAGCCACATGTCCACATTCTTTCGATGTAACAATGAGTTTTGACCTTGATTATTGAACGCAAAGTCTCATTAATAATAATGCCGTCGATGTAATTTGAAAAACTCATACCTACAGCTTTGATCAAGGTCTGAGAACTTCGACAATGTAAAACCACGCATATAAATAAATGGCAAGGATCATCGGTTTTTAGTCTTAACGGATGCGAAGGGTTGACATTCTTAATGGTTTGTTCTCTGTACTCCAAAACTGATACTCTTTTTGTGACATACTTTTAAGTGGATCACAAAAAAAGAGTTTTTTTTACTTTTGAGATGAGGAGGGTATTTAACTTAAACGTATGTATGTATGAAACTGAACCCCATTGACACTATGAATTTGCGAATTACGCGTATTACGGTAAATAAAAAGCCATCCTTATTAAATAATCGCATGACCTGACGTGATGAATCGTAACAAATAGTAATTCAACAAAAAGAATCCCATGCACTCGATCACTGGCATCTCAGCTCGAGATCAGTTAATATTAAGCTTTTCTCACTCTCAAATGAGAATTTTCTAAAACTTTGTATAAATCATTTGAACATGAAAGATAACATTATGATGAGTTGTTATTCATAACAACTTACTAGTGTTATCTCTTATGTCCATACATTTATCATTGTTTTTCAACAGAATTAAGGCATTAATCTCAAGTTGAAATTTGAGAATATTCTCATTATTCAAGTGATTGATAAAAATGTTATAATTTTAGGCCCTGGTGTTCCAGCATATTTTAGACCGGCCTTCCAAAATCAGTTAAGTTGCGCCAGTTACGTTTTTTCCCGTCACAGCATGTAAAGAGATATGTTAAGATTGTTTTTCAACTAATTTTTATTTTTACTAACTAAGATTACATTAATATTGAATTTCCATACGTTTTTGGAAGGATACCTTACGATTTTAGTACAATGTATATGACTTATAAGTGATATATCGACGTATTTTGACGTCACGGTCACAAGCCTTGGGTGCTGTATTCATTACACCTAACTTTGCGGAAATAAGGTCTTATAAAGACAATTTTACCACTTATATTGTGTATAAAGAATATTATGAAAATATCAAATATTGTAAACGTCCATGCCATCGCCAATTTCTGAAAAATATCGCGTTTAGCGCTGTCCCAAAATTTAAGTGAATTACGTTACGAAAAGTAAGCCAATATCCCTAACACATAATTCGATAGTTCACTATACAAAATGTGTTTTTGTATAAGTTTATATGTTAGATTTGTCACAGGAAATAAAAAGATTGTGATATTCTATACTTAGCTTTTTTGTCATTCGTCTAATCTCATTTCTTCAAAACTAGCCTCTTTTCGTGAATTACGTTACAGTTATCCAAACTAGCAAACATATACATACATTATGTGTTTCTACTTTTTCAAATTCACCAAGCAAACCACTTACGATTGACATTCATTTTACATTGTTATGAAAGAACAATGCTTCGATTTACAGATCTTTCGTTACAGTGAATTACGTTACACTGCAAAATTCTTTTTCGCCCCCTATGAAAAATGTAACTCTCAAAAGTTAGTAGTTTTTACAGTATCAGCGACTTCCGGTATATACGTCACGAATGACGTCATTTATCTGAATTATTTTCAACTTTCTGGAACACGATGGTCAGAGTTCTTCACTAACTGTGAGTATATCATTTTATCAACCTGTATATATTTTAGCGCTGTCCATATGTCTATGAACTTATTTTGTGGTTGAAATTGAAGTGATTGAATTTGAAAATGTGTTTTTGTTAGAAAGTTTGAGTGAACTCTTGCAGAGAATTCTTTCATCAATTCATGTAACGTAATTCACAAACAGTGTAACGTAATTCACTATTTTGTTGCACACTTTCTCTTTGCAGAAAATGGTGCGAATGACAAATGCAGAGCGCCAAAAGAAGTATAGAGATAGAAAAAAGTCACAAGAGGGTGAAGCATACCTAAAAAAAGAATGTTCACGGGTGAAGAAGTACTATGTACCGACTACACAACTTGCTCCTAGAAAACTTGAGAAACAAAGAGAGATCATCCGCGAGTGCATGCGTAAAAACCGCAAAAAGTCTGAAGTAAATGTTGTTCCTGATACAGATCAAGATGATAATTGTAATCTACAACAACAGTCTGAAAAAGAACCAGGCCCATGTGATTCTACAGTGAGCAATACAAGTCTAGAGAAGGCAGACTCATCAAGCTTAAAGATTAAAATGGGTTTCAAAGCTAAAAGTAAGAAAAGGAAGGCAATCACGCAACTTAACATAGAAAAGAAGAAAGTAAAGACTTTGACCCAGAAGTTAGAAGAAGTAAATAGAAGAAATTCCTGTCTACGAAAAAGAATTCAGAGAATTAAGAGTAAATCGTCCCCAAGTAAAAAGTATAATCCGACAACTGTCACAGAAGCAGAAAAGGAGTCAAGTGCTGAAGCCGAAGCCGAACCCCGAAAAGTAAGACAACAATTCAAGTAGAGAGCCTAAATATTACACCAAAGTCCAAGAAAAAAGTGTTTAAGCAACTTCACTTTCATAACTGTATGTTGGAGCAAGTAAGGAAGACAGTCAAAAATGTGAATGGTGTTCAAAAGAAACGTCCACTTTTGAGAATAGTATGCGGCAAAATTCTTCACAAGTACAAAATGGGCAGAAACTTTGGGAAACAGGTCCAATTAAATAGGAAACAGACAAGAAAGGCAAGAGAAGGTATAGATACTATAAAGACAAGACAAACAAGGGAAAGAGATATGATGCATGCAAAAGTTAGAGAATTCATGGAGCGTGATGACAACAGTACAAGCCTACCTGGGAAAAAAGATTGTCGTACAGTTGGCACTGAAAAGGTCCAAAAGCGAGTGCTAAATGACGCTTTATATAATCTCCATTTAAAGTTTAGAGCTGAAAATAGTCAGACAGATATCAGCTTATCAGTTTTTAGTAGACTTAGACCTAAACACATCCAACTTGTCCAGTTTAAAGGAAGGAAAAAATGTTTATGCCAGAAACACCAGAATATGGTTTTGAAATGTAAGGCTTTACGTGAACTGAAAGTGGTAACAATTGAAAACCTAGATACTCTTGTCAAGAATCTGACTGACAACGAACTTTTAGAACAGATCGATGGTCTAAGAGAAGAGAAAATCAATTTTACAGAATGGCGAAGGGTAACAGTAGAGAAGAAAGGAAGAGCATTCAAGCGCATGCAGATTGTGCAAGTAGTAGAAAGTAAAGAGCGGTTCAAAAGCATGCTCAGGAAAGAACTAAAAGAATTCAGAGAGCACATTGGAAGGGTTAAGGTACAATATGAACAATCAAGAAAGCTGAAAGAGGAATTGCCGTTGAACCACGCCATATGCCACATGGATTTCGCAGAAAACTACTTGTGCACGTTTGCCGAAGAGATTCAGTCGGCATACTTTGACAAAGGATCCGTCACACTCCATCCAGTGGTGGTTTATATAAGAAATAATGAAACAAATGAAATTGAACATAAATCTTTCGTAGTAGTATCAGACGAAACCACACACGCTGCATCAACAGTGTTTGCAATTATGAAGCCAATAGTAAGTGAAATACAGGAGGTCCTACCAAACTGCGAAATGATCCATTATATGACTGATTCGCCAGTACAGAAATAGCAAGATCTTTTCAGTCATATCAAACCATGACAAAATTTTCAATGGTATCAAGGCATCGTGGCTATATTTCGAATCAGGTCACGGGAAAGGGCCGTGTGATGGGGTCGGTGGAACGGCAAAACGACTTGCCGACATGGCTGTCAAACGAAATTTGTTCGTGATTCAATCTGCTCAAGATTTTTACAACTGGGGAAGAAGTCAAGAGAACAGCAAGCTCAAGTATATCTTTGTTTCAAAATCAAAGTGTGAAGAGGCGTCGAAAGAACTTTCTGGTATGACAATAAAACCATTGAAGGGAACAATGCGAATTCATGCAGTTGTAGCTCTGGACGACGGAACAATTGCAGTAAAAGACACATCATGCTACTGTAGAAACTGCTTCAAAGAAGGTAAATTCTACACTGTATGTTCAGGCTGGAGAAAACCTAAACTTATTCGCGTTCAAGATACCACCGAAGCAGAAATCTATAGAGAAAATGAAAGCAGACCAGAAGATCAGGATATGCGTCAGGATGAAAATGAAAATAGAGAAGAAGCAGAATCAGATAAAGAAGCAGATCAAGCAGATCAAATATATGCAGTTGATTCATTTGTCGCTGCACTCTATGACAAGAATTGTTACATCGGGAAAGTACTTGAATTTGACCAAAGTGACAACGAGTATTATATTTCATTCATGGTCCAAGCAAAAAAATGGTATAAGTGGCCAAACAAGCCAGACACCATTTGGATTTCCGCTGATGACGTCATAATGGCTGTTGATGAACCGGTAAAGGTTGGCAAAACCCGGAATATGTACAAATTAAAAGCACAAGACATGGAAAAAATTGAGTGTTTACCAGACTTATAAAATGTCCATTCATAAGAAACGAGCAAATATTGGTTCAATTAAAAATTGTGTTCTCTGATATCAGACAAAGGGTAGATGAAATACGTTACGTGAATTACGTTACATTGAATTTCGAAAGTTATTGCGCGTTTTAAGGTTTAAATGACATACATATTTAGTGTTTTACAAATTCTTCGTGCAGACAAGTGTAGGGATTCGTCTTAAAAGTCACTTCATAAAGTTGTGCTGTGGAAATAATGCCAAAAATCAGTCGAAATGTCATTCTACACCTGAAATATCACAATTTTACAAATAACTGTTATGAATAAAATAGACTACAGATCCACACTATTTTTTCGACAAAGCATTGAAGTTGTTTTATAGTTACAGTTTCTAGATCAATAAAAAGAAAGAAAAAAATGAGCGTTTCAAATTTGTATTCAAATGTGAATTACGTTACGTTTTCCCGTTGAAAGGAAAGTTACCAATATCGAGATAAAGATCGACGCCAGGGCTGAATATATACACATTCTGAATTATATGTGATTCAAAATTCTAAACCGATTGTCAATTTCTTATCATCAAGAAAAGTTTTTTAATTATAGCTTTGTAAAACTCGAATATTTCTTCGAGCTTTAAGTTTCTGAGAAACAAAAATTTCTATTGAATTTGATGTAGGAAAAACACATTAAAAAATACAATTCACTATCTTTTGCTTTATCTACTTCAAAAAAAGTCTTTCAAAAAAGTTAAAATAAAAAACTTCTGCCCATTTCTAAAATATATCCACAATATTCTCTGATGAAAAGAAAAGGGAAAATATAACGTAATTCACAATCCTTTTTGTGTTGCCTATTTCATCCCATGAAAAAATATATAAATTATCATGCGCCACCTCACAAACTATTGAAATGATGTATCCGAAATATTAATTTTTCCAAAAAAAGCAGTTGAATTAATTTTTATACGATCGATCTAGTGGCCGAATTTTACCTGGAATTGGTGCAACTTAACTGATTTTGGACGTTTAAAAATTACCTTCCATAATATGATCCGACTGTGACATTTCGACTTAAACACGGGCTCATGTTGGGCTCACATAAGCTCATCCAAGGGTTGAGAGCGGAATTTAGACCCTATCCAAAACTGAAAATCAAGGCAGAAAATCTGAAAAATGCATGGAGTATCATTTGATCAGTGAGCAAAAGAAATGTTTACAAAGCTTAAGGTAGTGGACCCGTAATAGCTCCGCAACGTTTACGGAGAGTAATGAACTTTAATAGTGTTAACCGAGGTTTTCTAATGATTTTCATTAGCGGAAACCTCGGTCAACATTGTGTAAGATCATGAGTACCGAAATGTTGCGGAACTATTACGGGCTCACTATCTTAATTTCAGCTTAAGTTCCGACATTTTTTTTTTCTTTTTTTTTTTTGTCAATGGCGTGAAATCATCGTTTCCTTATTGGGATATCTTTAGATTCTAAAATAGCGGTTGAAAATTCTTAATTTTTGAGAATGCTTCGACATAAGAGTATCAATTATACTCTAAAAATATATATTTAAAGATAAAGTTTTTCTTTCACTGTTTCCGGCTAATAAAATGCAAAATCTCGTGGCATACCCCTCCGCCTTTTATACATCCGAGGTCAATCGGGATCTTCGGCGATTCTACGGAACATTCGGCAATCCTCGGGCGATCTCCGAAGTCTCCGCTCGGAATCGGCCGAGTTGAGACGTATTTCTATGGAGTAGACTCACCAGTGTATGGAAACGGTCCGAGCGATGTTCCGAATGATCCGTGGTTTGTTGCAGTTAACGGAAATGACCCAATCGGGAACCTTCGGCGATTCTACGGAATAGACCTCGGGAATAATACGAGCGCAGCCATGAAAGCGCGTCATTTCTCACGTGGGTTTATATGACGTCACAAACATAAACGATCCCGCTAAGGATGACGTTGCATAAAACAAAATCAACGAAAGAAGAATAATTGGCATATCATAATTTGATAACAAAACGCAGTGTCTTACTGCGTTTTGTCATCAAATTAATATATGCCCAAAAGATCTAAAAAGACAATCGAAAAGAATTCACAAAATGTCATTTTCTTCAAGCTTATTAAATGACCGAAGTACCACCAGAAGCCGAATTACCTAACATACGACCTAAAATTACTACACTTACGTTCGAGGTACTTTTCAAGTTACGGAAGAGTCCGAGCGATGTTCCGAATGGGAAATGACCGAGTGACGTTCAGAATGATAACGTGATGTTTAAAATGGTACTCCGCTTTACAAGTGAATTAACGTGCAAAGCAGATATCCCTTGCATGGTGATATCATTGAGGCTACTTGCTTACGTTTGAAAACATTTTCAGATTGCCTTAAATTGGGCACTTGAACCCCTCGAAAGACTTTTTCTGTTAATGATGTAATCCTTTCGGCGTATTTATGTGGAATGGACTGTGGACAAGGTATATCTGCCGATTGAGAATAAAGTAGTGGCGGATCAAGAGGGATTTTGGGAGGGGGTGGTAAACGAACCAACTCTTATTCCAAATTACTTCATTCTAGTGGACAAATTCTATCAAAATTTTGTAACACAAGGAAAACGGCCCCCCTTTATTGTAATGTTCGAACCACCGGAACTTGAAATTATATCAATGTAAGATTATCTTATGTACAGAATTTGAGCAATTAGTTCCATAGTATCCCTATCTATAAAAATAGGGATACTATGGGACTTATTACTCGAATTCTGTAGCCGACCTCGAACCTCATTTATATAACACCTAGATTCGCCGCCGGACAGTCCAACTGCAAAGGCCAGGTTTCATTATATTCTTCAGAAGGCGAGCAAAATTGCTTCAGAAGAGCTTATAATAAAGGCATTTGGTTCAAACACTGAAAAATGAAACTTGTCGGATTCAGTATCAGGTTTTATACATGTTAGCCACAACTTTGCCGAAATGCGAGGGGGCGGGGGGGGGGGGGTAGATCGGATGATCTGGACCCCAGTCATTAATTGGCCGTGACGGAAAGCGGTATTGAGAATTATGATGAATTTACCTCACAATGAATGGTTTCAGTTAGCCGCCAAAGCCTTTTCTCATTAACTGATGCGCGGTCGACCCATTATCGGTCGATGACCTTTACAATTCTTTTCTTCTTGCTTTATTCAAAGCGTGAATGATTATGATAATAGATTAGAGCCATCCCACCCTTGAAATAATGTCGTTTGTCAGTCCTGAATTTAAAGAGATCGAGTTTTTAAAAGTCAATTACAGTTGAAAATATCGTGAAATTACCACTCAATCCGATAAAAAAAAATCATTCTAAATCATTCACTCAGCGCTTTATTAATTAATAAATTAATACGCTCCAAAATCAATTGAAATCATTTCGAAATTGTTCAAGACGATCAACCTTTTAGTCAAATTCATTCATTTTTTTTTATTATTTTATTGACTGGTGTGGATTTTAAAGTGTCTGATTGGTCCATGAAGACACATAATCAGAACAGTACGTATATTTCATTGAAGGGAGGTAGTAAATATCGCTTATTTTGTTCATCATGAACGAAATAAGCGAAATTGGATTACCCCCCTTTCATTTCACTCAAAACTCGATCCACACACTCATTCAATTTCATTCTGGACAGTATCATTCCGAAATATTTCACTTTGTCAATTCACGATGTTACTAACTGTATGGAAGCTTTGCGGTTTGTTTCAACGGACTTTAACATTCTTTCATTCATATCGCGGCGTCTTGAGCACCTAACAATGGATTCCTTGTCTTATTCGCAACAGCACTACCATTTTATCTTTTCCTAGACTTCAGCTGCTATCCCGAATAGGTTAACGATTATCAACCTTTTAACGGGAGCTTATGTAGGAAAGGATGAGGGCAGCCGTTGAAGATCGAACCTAGCCCTGCGTCAGGATGTCAAAACGGTGCGAACTGTTTATAAATTATACCCTGCTTTACACACAAACGCACTTGTAAAGCGGAGTTTAACTTTGCAAATAGTTTTCACTGTTTTGACAGCCTAAACGCGGGACAGGCCCCTTTAACCCTTTCCTGTTTTACAAAATTTTGGACCTGTCCAAATTCAAAGGTTTTGCAGACGAAAATTTAAAGTAGATTTAATTTGAAAAATAACCGTTCAGTAGGGTAGAAAATAGTGTGAAAAAAGAAGAAATTGCTTGTCAGAAGCAATTTCTTCTTTTTTCACAATGTTTTCTCAAACATAAAATCACAGGCACGTAAAAAGCAGGGATGAAACAGTAAAGGGTTAAATGTAAGTCAGACGCGCTATCAATACGACGGCTGCTTCAATAATGAGATTCCGAAGAACATAACGTTTGAAAAAACCATCGATTTTCTGCTGAAACCTCGTAAATACATTTTTATAACACGATTTTATTGACTAGTATTGATATTGAAGCATTTCATTTGTCATTGGGGACACACGAACAAAAAAAAGAACGAAGCTTATTTTAAGCGATATTTAATTACCCCCCTTTAATTTCATTAAAAACTCATTCCTCTCAATCATTCAATTTCATTCCAAAATCACTCACATTGTCGGTTTCTCAGTGTTACTAACAGAAGTATACAGTGCGAATGGGTTGTGAGTCAGGTTTCAAAACTCAAATACCCATAAGTGTTCTCTCCGCCTCTTGAAGGGAGCTCTAAACATGGAGCGATCGAACTTCACATTTTGTGACGATCAAGCACAACTGTTGGCATTATGAAAATATGTACGCGTTGAAAGACTTGTTTTGAGGACCAATGGCCTATTGTCAAGAGTTTATAGCTATTTTGTAAATACTGTGGTATTTCCTAATAGCGTTTTTTGTCTTCTCTTTTCATACATCTGTTTTTGTCCTCTTACTCAAATTTGCGTTCAAGATGAAAAAGTGCACAAAATAATTGAGATTGTAACTTTGCTTTGCACGTGTACCGTCGTGAAAAGCAGGGTAGAATTTCAAAGGGTTCGAAACAATTTTTTTTCGCATCCTAACCGTAGGTTGTGGTGGCTTTCGAAACATGTGAAGCAATAGAATGAGATCATACACCATAGAAAGTAGTTCCGTAAGATGTAATTTTTAAATTCGAGACAAAAATTCTTCTTATTTTTTAAATATATATTAACTGAACATATGTCTTTTAATTATTTATCCTTGTTAATCATATGTCCGTAATCGCTAAAACAACGAAAACGTCGTTGAATTTATACGACATGCAGGTATAATCCATGATTAATGCCCTGGCAGGGCGGAGCCTAAGTAACGGGTCGTTGCACTTAAGGTTAAGGTAAATCAGCCCTTATTCATTATTGTTTACTTCTTAAGATAGTCGACAGGATTAACCGGAGACCGTAAAGCGTATGTTGGTAACCAAACCCTCGTTACTTCAGCTTATCAAAGCTGAAGTTACGGGGTTTGGTAACCCAACGATGAAATGTGTTCACTTTCCCAAAGCACGTGAATCCTTTTGGTTTTAGGATACAGTTATTTGCACGCGTTCTCTATTATTGCCGACTTACTTTTCAATTACCCGAAATATTCAAAAGTAAACTCGCCAAATTACGTCACAGCTACGCCCCGCCCTGCCAGTTCAATAATAACGCAGAATACTACCCGATATTTTTTTTGAAGACACTTGCCAAAGGAGTTTTTCTTTTTTGGTAGTAATTGTTGTAGTTATTTATCAGGCGGGCGAAACCCGTTGAAAGGAAATGACGTCTATCGTGTAATTCTTTTTATTTTAATTCTCATTAAAAGTAAACATAAATAAACCAGAATTCGCGCACCTACCGAAATGTCATCACATGTGCAATCACGTGCAACATCAGCAGTGTAGTTAAATTAATGATTGATTTTCTCTCTCTTCGGTTTAATCGATCAACAGCCTATATTGATTGAAGGTATTTGTTAAGGCCATCCCACACGCGGGAAGGACCGAATATAACAAAATTAATTTAAGATAGATTACGTGCATGGAAGCTCTCACTTAGATTGATAACCTTACTTATGTGATGGGGTTTATCGTCACTTTTAACAGTTTTTATCATATCGCAACGGCTGTAGCACCTGTCAATGAATCCCTGGTATTCCACACACATTATTACAGACTGACTAGGGTCGAAACCTTTTGCAATGCCCTTATTTTCTGAATCTAGAATGATCGATCTACCTTCCAGCGAAATAATTTTTGAAATGTGATCTCTGGTTGACATACACTAGAACCAATCTCTTTTTCAAATTCTCATGTTAAAGCCGGTCGACATACACTAGAACCAAATTTTCAAATACTCAAGGGTTCCAAGATGGTCCCCTTTTGCGTCATGGGTCATAATTATCTGTCCTTTAGTGTAAGACAAATAACGGAAAGGCTGCGCTGCAGCACAATGAACCCGTGACCCCAAAACCTGTATCCCTTTTCCCCATCGTGGGTATTCTATATGTGTCACATGATCTTAATCTTGAATAAAACATACCTAACGTTAAAATGTGATCCTTCTGGCGACTAGATAATAAGTGTTAAAAATGTCAGACTGCATGGAATGCATATTCTCGAATGGGTCGACGTCTACCGTATATAGCAAATTTTCTGAATCAAGAATGATAATTCTACCTGTCTTAATTGTCTTTTTTGAAATTAAAACCTCTGATTGACCTGTGTTGAAACCCATTTATGCCAAAAATTTACGGAAATTGCGTCATTTGTTCTTTTTTCTAAACTGGTCATTGATGGCTTGTAAATATATTTTACAAATGTGAGAGGGGGTAGGGGTAAGATGCAAGCAGGGTATTAGCGTTTGGTAATATGCATTTTCCGGTTAATCGAACTTCAATAAAAGTCTAGCCGTTCTCGATTAATATTAGGTTTCTGAATTAAATCGCGGATGATCCGTACGTAATATAGTGATAAAATTAAGAATCACGCATGTGCAATATTGAAGATAAGTTAATATATTGATTCAATACAGTGGAATCAACTTAATTAAAACCCTGATACAGTAAGTAAAATCGTAAAATTGACATTCATCTCAATGAAAACCATTTCTTAATTGTTAATTCATTCATTCATTCATTCATTCATTCAGACCATTGAAAAAGCTCCAAAATAACTAAAAAAAGATCAGATCAACAACTACATTCAAAATAAATATATAGCTTGATTAAAAATCGCAATTTCACTGACAAACAATGTTATTGAAATTGTAAGCGCCTGGTTGGAATTTGAAGAAGAAGGGAGCTTTTTATAAGACTTGTTTGCATATTTAGTTAATGGGAGGTACACATGTAATAAAAATCGCTTATTTTGTTCATCCTGAAAATTTACCACGCTTTACACGTTAATGCATTCTGCAAATCAGGTACGACTTCTCAAAAGTTTCTCTAATGTTTTCATCCTGAATGCAGGGCTTGGGCCAGTTTTATCAAGTATCTTACGATTAATTCAGACGGGTATTTATAATGCGGAATATGTCTTTAGACCTTTGATAAGCCCCTGGGTTTCCAAAACGATCCAAAATATTGATAAAAAGGGTCATTTTTCAAATCTTCCTTTCTTCCATGACCTTTGATATCAGATGACCCGCCATATTAGGTAAATGATTATAGAGAAGGTGTAGTTCATCATACGAGAAAAAAATGATGATAAAGATTAATTATGTATATAACGTGCGTCTGTTGGGTTTTTATGGTAGATTACTTTTCCCTTTATACGTAATTAACCTATTAACACTTTTTATTAAAGATTTCAGCCTTGAAACATTAATTGAGCCTGTGCGCATGTCGCATGCCCAACAATTCCAAATTTGCGCCAAGGAAAGACTCTGGTCAGCTTGTGCTTCCGCACAGTCTGACCAGAGTCTTCTCTTTGTGGTCTATGGATAGATTAGACCTGAAAATATACTTAGACAGACAGACGGGCAGTCTTTTTTCTGCACTGTGTGGCTGTTCACTCTGCTCAATGTTTGCGATGGAAGACATGTAAAATTTTTGGGACATCACGCACAGACTCATCTATTTTCTGAAAACCCAACTCGTAATGCTTTCTTTACGCTTGAGGTATTGGACCCGTAATAGTTCCGCAACGTGTCAGAAGTCATTTCATTAGGAAACCTCGGTTAAGACCACGAAAGACCACGAGTTGAGACAGAAAAATGCGATTACGATTAATTAGATATTACATTCACCTAATGGGACTTTTAAGGTAGATTATGTTGGTGATTTACCTTTCTGCTTTTACCTTTTAAATGATCTGAAATATTCTAAACTTAATATACTAGCCCCTCCTAAATAGATCTTGTACGTTAGGTCGAAAATAGAAGTTTGAAGAACAGTTGACGGCTAACCTTTTTTTTTTCATTTTCATTCTACATGTAACCGTGAATGATAACCGTTGAAATAAGTGATATCATTTCGATGATTAATCATTTATTGCGTGCGTCTGGCGAATATTAATAATGGTGGATTACCTTCATTTATCAGCGGATCAG
Source organism: Fragum whitleyi (assembly GCA_948146395.1). Classification (NCBI taxonomy): domain Eukaryota; kingdom Metazoa; phylum Mollusca; class Bivalvia; order Cardiida; family Cardiidae; genus Fragum; species Fragum whitleyi. Next base: position 20,057,275 of record OX411547.1, on the reverse strand, counting down.
TCTAGTGGAAGAAGGTAAATGCACTAAATCAAAGTACCACAAGCACTGATAGTCGACGTCAGAGCTTTGACAGCCTCAAGCGATCCTATTAGTTGAAAAGTTGGTTTTATACTCCAAAGAAAACAATTTGGAGTAAGCAGCAATTTTGTATGTATATACATTGAAGTTACATATGTATTTCCAAATAGAAGAAACACATTTCTTACATAATCACCCTTATCTTGTATAACAACAACCATGAGAGATTTTCTTGTCTAACATAATATGTGTAGGAATCACATTATAAATGACGTAATCACGACGTCATTTTTATCATCTGGGCTTTCCAAAAAAGGGTTTGACGTACAAAACTGCCCTACGTTCAGGATGAAAACGTTAGCGAAGCGCTTTCGAAATGATACCCCGCTTTGCACGTATGTGCACGTGCAAAGCGGGGTATCATCTCAAAGCGCTCGCGAAACGCTTTTACATCCTGAACACAGGGCTGGTGTAACTGTGAAGAAAATTATCTGTACTCGATTTTGTTTGAGACAGGCTGATCTTAATCTCGCCCAGAAAAGAAAAGTTATTAAGCTCGACAAGGCTCGCTTAATAACATTTCAATTCTAGACTCGGTTAAGATCTATTAAATCTCATGACAGAAACTACATATCTAACATATAATAGCCTTTTTAATGAAATATTCGGTTTTTTTATTCTACGTCACCAAACTAAAATCAATACTAAGAAATGTTTGGTGTTTGTCTAAATACATTTATGGCCCCTCTTTTCCGTCGAAAAAAAAAGACTAATTGGATATTTACATGTCCTTACGTATGGTGTAGCCCTGACCCTACGTCAGATTGCCCGGAGTGCGCATAGAAATTGGGGTCGGGACTTTTTACATTGGATGGGGTTTTTTTAATATTAAAAAAGATATCTTCTCCCTCTATATACAAATCTTTGAAATGTGATATCCAATTGACCTATTTTGGAACCAATGTATTTTCGAATAATTATTTTACATGATATTTATCAATATTAAAGTTATGCTTATTATTATTATTATTTTATTCTCCCGAATTATTCGTTTCATACCTTCTTGGATGTAAATAAATTTTCTTAATAAACTTTACTTTTATGACATCAAGCAAAACAGAGCATTATTCTTTTGGTTTTGCGAGGAATTATTGCCTGTGCAAGCAATACATGTGTACTCATAATGTTGTTCATTTAGAAAAGAACATTACCCTCAACTAATTATAATGCACGTTCTTGAAAGACGACACCCAGAGAAATATCAAATTGAATGTCACCCATCGGGCAAAAAAAGGACAATCCGGATAGTCCGTAAGGCGCCATCCCTTGTCAGTGGTAGTTTCATACCTCTGTAGAATCAACAAATACTCTCTTCATCTCTAAATAAGATTTAGTTTTTCAAATGCGATTTCCAGTCGACCTCCTCTGGAATTAATTTCTTCTCAAATATTTAATTATCGGAGTTCCAAGATGATCCCGGGGGAAATGGGTAACACATTATTCCCCCTATTATTTTCATAAGGGCATTGCAAGAGAAAGATAAAAAAGAAACATCTACAGTTGTGCAATTTAGAGTGAGGCGTCAAAGATCAATTTAACATTGAAAATGATAGGCAATAACGGTTTCTCGATACTCATATAAAGTTGCGGAACTATAAAATAAAGATATATAAATACTTTAACGTCTCTAGTATACAGGGATTTCATATCAAATAAAAAAATACAAAATATAAAAAAAGTGCGACAAAAGACCAGACCAGCTGTTCTTTGGCGGGACTAGACTTAAGGTTAGTGGTGACGTTTCATCGATCCCGTCTTTCCATCAGTTTTAGAACTGTCTAAATCCTTTTCAATCTTTTGAAATGTTTTCTTGATGGACGCATATATATTTTCTTCATTTGAAAACTCGTCTATTTGATTTTCAAACTCAAGAAATTTAGGGAATGTTATATCACTTCCTGTAGAGAGAGCAGACGATCGGCGATTGCCGGAAGTTTCCGAGAGACGTCGAGTAGGTTCGGACGTTTCTTTCATTAGACGTTCAGGAATGTCGTAATGGTTTTCAAGTTCGTCTAGATCAGTCGTTATTTGGTCGTGGATTGATGCGCAAGGGTTTACTGAAATCTTTCGTCGCAAAGAATTTTTCCCACCTCGTTCATTCGCATGATGCAAATCAAACTCCGCCTCAAAGTAGTTCCCTGCATTCTGATTGGCCCGTTGTTGATGACGTAACTGAGTGTTCAAAATCTCGACCTGTCCGTCAATCATTCCGCGCCACATATAGTCTGACGTCAGAGAAGATGGCGTCCCGGGTCGCTGCGTATCTAATCTTTGTCGTCGTGGTTGTACCGCAGGTCGCCAAGTATTTGCCGATCCCATTTTGATAAGGCGCTGGTTTCGCCTGAATGGTGATTCTCCATCGTAAACAGAATCGTAAGTTATATCGGATGGTGGACTCGGTATATGGATGGACTCGTCCTTGGAACTGTAGGTGACGCTTTGGTTGTCATGGCGACTACCATCCTCTCGTAACTGGTTATGTTTCTTGGGATCTGGTTGCCTGCACCTGTAATACAGAAAAATTTGACCCGACACGCGAAAAGGGACCATCCGGGAATTCTGAAAAATGAATTATTGAAAAAGAGATTCAATCCAGCATAGGTCAACCAGAAGTCGTATTTCAGAAATTCTTTCACCTGAAGGTAGATTGATCATTCTAGATTCAGAAAATAAGCACAGTGCAAAAAGTTTCGACCCTAGTCAGTCTGCGCAATCCGCGCAGTCTGACTAGGTTCGACACTTTACGCACTTCCCAGATGGTCCCTTTTCGCGTGACGGGTCACAAATGTAAATCGGTGTGTAAAAAAGAGACGACAGCACTGACATTAGTAATTTAAAGATAATTATTTTCCTTTTTCAAAGATAAACTACATGTATCGTAGTTTTAAAAGTTGGGTTTTTTTAATTGGTTTTTTTTGTATTTTTTCTCGTTCGTTTGTTTAAGAATATCCGTAAAGAACAAGTAATGTACTACGACTTTTATACATGGCTCTTTCTGTGTGTCAAACTCAAGTATCGAGAAAGAGTTTTAACTCGCACAAGGTTGCGAAAGTACGACTCTTGAGTGAGTAATTAGCACTATGTGCAAATCTTTGGACTAAAGGTTTCTCCAAACTATTAGCGAATATTTTATCTCACTCTTTGACTTTCCGTCCCGTCTACTCGATAGTTGTGCCCCAAGCACATTCATTGCTGAAATTGTCAACTACAGGCTAAGTTAGGCTGATTTATAACTCAAATACATGTATTGGTTAAATAATACTTATAACGTAGATACGAGTTCTAGAAATATTAGGGCAGAAGATAATTATATCTGTTTGATATGCCAAGTGACACAAATAAATAGAACCCGTTTGTTACCTATAAACATCGAACTTTTGTTTAGTGCTTTATTTCTACGAGGCGGGGAATACGGGGAATTACTGTTAACTTCCAGTAGTAATTGAAATTAGGGAATCTGATTCTTATTTCATGAAAATATAATGTGCACTGCATTGTAAAAAAAGTACTCGCACCGATTGTTTGCGCCAATAACCACAAGCAAAATCTATGACAGCATTCGGGAATCGAAATCGGGTCCGCTTATTGAAAAGTCAACTTTCCATATCTCGACTACGGTTGCAAAGAAGCGCAATATCAATAGATACATGTTCCAATGAGATCACACTCGCAAATTTTTTAGCACATGTATGCAAGAATCAAGTCAATTAAAGAAAAATTAAATGTGTCATCTTTCGTCTAAAAGACAATTCGCGTTTGTCATCTAAACCTTGATAATTGTTTAACCGGATCTATGGTCCTATAAGCTATCTTCGATGATAACAAAGAGCTTTGTTTATATTCAATGCATTACAAATCAACATTTGTTTGTGTACGAATATATAACGGGTCAATTCAAAATGTCAATTCATGCAAAGGTTAACTATGCCATTTGTAGTTGCGTGGCTTGGCGTCAAAAATATCGTATATAAAGCTTTATTTAAATTGTGGATAAGACATTTTTGGTCGTCCATCGACGGTTTCATTCTTATTCTGCTTTTACCCATCCTTATTTGTAAGGGTCCTTGTTGAACTTGTAATTAATGACGTTATATACGAGTACATGTACATGACATAAGAATATGCGCCATTAAGATTCCAAGTATCGTTATAGCTCCGGCGGGAAAACCTATCACTTTTATATCTGGGGTAGTGAGTCAAACCCCTCTGCTAGGCTTACTTTCAACCGAAATTCATTGTGACACGCATTGTTTCCTACCGATGGGAAAAAAAGTTCGCCTTATTGGGATTGGCTGCTGGTGGCTCAGGTGAAATGTTTTGACAGTACTGATGTGTGAAACTACAAGACACTATAGGTGTATTTTCAAAACTGAGCTCTGACGTAGGCGCTGAGTCCATTACCATAGGTAAAACGGGTATAATTAAAAAGCAAATGATAGAAATTGAGCCTGGTCCTTTCTCCGAAATTATGAAAGTACATGTTTGACTAAACCTCAAATTTTAGACAAGCAATAACGTTGGTTTAGAATGTAAATTTTAAACTTTCTTAATGCGTTTTTAACCCGTTTTATCTAATTCGAACAATTGGCAGGATCATATAACTTCAAGGCTCACCGCGCATAGGTATAATTCGAATACGGTATTGTGACTTGTGATTGCAGTACATTTGTATACAATCGATGAGCCAGAAAAGCGAATTCTACTTATAGGTATCAGCCGCTGCGTTGTAATTACAATATGGATGAAAGTGGCGATTAACCCCAATGGTGCTATGAGCCAAAATATATATGCACTATTATGCAGTCGTTTAATTGCATTTATAATTCTTAGTGAATTCAGGTAACCTACACATGTATATACCTCAAAATATAATTCATAACAATTAATTGAAAGATTTTAGAAAATGATAAATTAATCCATAACCAGATCCTGCCTATCAAATGCCCTTTCGGTGAAAATTAAAGGAAAATATTGTTGGTACCTGTTGGAACCTGAGGACCTAGGGGCATGTGTTACTAAGCATATTACGATCATTTTTTTTTTTTGCGGAAGTCGAAAATTAAAGTTGCTTCTACAGTAGTTACTAAATATGGAATTCTGTCGTGCATCATCTCATTGGAATCGATTCCGATGAGATTTGCAAGACAAAACCTAACAATGAATGAAAACACCTGGTACGATTTGTGATTTCGTTTTAGGATTGATTTTTTATTCGTAAGAAGTTTAGTAAAAAAAGGGCCCCTGAACATTTTTTGTGATCAGTAATTAACAAATTTCCAATGACGGCCATTTTCACATTTGACTTTTTTTAAAAAGTAAGAAAGCCTTTAAACTACAATGCGATTCCATATGAGGAACTATGTGTAAGTTTCTTATCCTCTGGTCAATTTGTGACTAAAACCTTACTATGGAGGTTTAACAAAAATGAAGACACCAGACAAAATGTATATAGATACCAATGATACAGATTAGATACAAATTAAGCGCCCGCTGTTTTCATATCTTCTCTTATAAAGACCATATATATATTAATGGTACAACCGCATTATTAAATGATAAATCAGTTCAACTTGACATAGAATCTTATTTTCGCCCTTAATATCTACCATTGTGGCATTTATTCTGCATCACGAACCAGAGATCATTATATCGAAGTGCGCTGCCAATATCCCAATTAATTGTTTCCAGACATATGAACTTATTATAGAGCTAGACGTATCTGGTATATTTACATAAACCAACATTTTCTGATTTTTCTTGGGTTAAATTCAGTTTTCGTGGTAGATGCCAGGCCTGTAGGTATCAGATTTTAAACCAAACTTGGTAGGTAAGTATGTAGGTACTTTATCAAAGTAGTGTGCTCAAAAGTCTTTCGTCGGTGGATTTACAATGAGTGTCGCTCTGTATTTCCGTTTCTTTAATGCTTTTTGGTGATGTATCGAGAAATAACGGTAGATTATCACTTGATAATCTCACCGCAAAAGCAGTGAAATTATCAAAATTTTATACCCTGCTTTTGTGCATTTCACCCTATCTGACGTCATCTATGCTGGGCGAAATATGTGACGTCACAATGAACGTTGCATAGCAATCACGTGCAAAATGACGCGCTTTACGAAATTATGTCCTAGAAACTTCACATTTTGTCTCATTTTTGCATTAAAGAAATATAATAATCGTATGTGTTTTCTAGTAAGATCAAATAATATTTCATTTCGTGAACAACAAAAGCTATATCTTCGTGAAAATATAGCTTTTGTTGTTCACTCAATGAAATATAAATCGATCTTACTCTGAAACAAACGATTATCCTCTTTATATCTATATTATCTCATCAATAAGGTTGTCCATATAAAAGACGTCCTAGGACGCTGGGATACTGAATATTATTTCAAGACAAAAAGGCTTCAGTCTCAATTCATTTACATTAAAACTTGTGTTAAGCGATAGCTTAGGGGACTAACAAAGAGCTGTCGATAAAAAAATGGGCGCTTATAAGGCCACACGATTTGTATACTATTAAGAAACATAATTTCGATCAGTCTTGTATATTATTGCCAATTTCTTCATAATCCTATGTTGTACAAAATTACTAGAATCTTCATAAAGAGTTTCAACAACATAGTTTTTTTTAAAAAAAATAACTTTTAGATAAATAATATCTACATTTTAAGATATTTGATTTAACAAGGGGATTTTAAATGTCGTCGCTTAATGAGTATGGTTGATTAATAGACGTGGTCGCTTTCGCAAGATTGAATGAGCACTTATTTGCTAATTTGACTTCATTCTCGTGCTAATAACCATTAATCTACTAATTAGATATATAGGCAATATTTGATTGAAGACAGGCTAATCTATGAAACAATTACAGAATGTTATCACGAATTCTTTGCATGTGGTATACAGGTGAATAATCATTAATTGGGTCAATAAGAATTAATACCGCACCAATTGAATGAAATATGCTTAATATGACACAGGGATTCTTTAGTTAGTTGTTCTATTCTGTTATTTTCATAGCTCAATGAAAACGATCAATAAACAAGATAGCAGAGGGAGTGTTTGTGGTTAAGCATTACGCTTGTATCAGCAAACAAAGAACAGTGAATGGTAACATGTTGACTTTTTGTAGAGCATACCGCCCTATTATATCCCTTGAGTATACTGAAAGGGCTATACAACAGATTGTTAAGTACGAATTAAAACTTTGAGTTTAAATATGGTGTAACTAGGGACAATTTCAAAACGGATATGTACGGTCTTTCGTATCTTCGGGGTGGTTGTCAGATCGAAATTTTTAAAACACACCATCTGAACTAGAAATATATAATACGTACTTAGTGTATCATATGAAAAAAAATATCTAATGAGGTTGGGAGAATTGAAAATTGTCGAGGCTCTGCCGAGACAATTATTAATTATCACAACCGAGTTAGATATTTTTTCATACAATACACTTAGTACGTATTATATTTATCTTATAACCTCTTTTTGTCATGTTTTCGTCGATATTTCTAACTGAAATGCAAGTTTCTAAAGATAACTGCATGATTATATTGTTCAAAAAATAACTATGTGATATCATAAAAAATATCATACAGGATGTTATCACACGGATAATTATAGAGTTATAAGATAAAATACAATTTAATACGATTGAACGAACACACTTCCATCTTTTAAGGCACTTTCTGTTGCTATAAATACTTTATGGTAATTAAGAGGTGAAAATTATATTCATTTCGTTTTCAAGGAGGTACGAAACTGAAATCCTAGTCACATTGTTTGGATACGCGATGGGACTCATCGGTGTTATAAGGTTTTTCGTTTCATATCCACATGAAAGACTATAAGCTTCTTTAATCAAATGACCCCGTGACTGAAGGAAGGCATTTTATTTCCTTGTTTAATTTTATTTGCTTATTCAATGAAACTACATGTACTCTTTAAAATGTGATAATTTCATTAAAATTTCTCAGCCAATCTGAGGGCTTTGATTGAAAAAACTACAAATGATTTTTTTTTATAATACTCGATCATTAGCTCATTATACAGTTAAAAACATCGTAGAATTGACACTGATTCCGATAAAAATTATTCCAAATCATTCACTCGGCACTCCATTCATTCATTCCAAACACTCACTCAACTCGATCAAAAACGCTCCGGAATCATTTAAAAACATTTCGAAATTGTTCAAGATGATTAAGAGCGAGAAAACATTCCTAGCCCGACAAAAATACCTTTCTTAAATTATAAACCTGAAGCTTTTAAAACTTATTTTTTTATAATTGTGCTTTTTCAATTGAGTTTCTCACTCATACTTGTAATAACAAATATGTTTCATAGACTTCTTATTTTGATGAATAGTGATGATAAAAATCACAAAAATGTGATACAAAAACAAAATACACGGATGCTTACCCTGATATGATGATGTTAGATTAAAAATAAAGTGAAATATATAGAGGATAATCGTTTGTTTCAGTGTAAGATCGATTTATATTTAATTGAGTGAACAACAAAAGCTTTATTGTCACGAGTGGTGGAGCCACGAGTGAAAATATAGCTTTTGTTGTTCACGAAATGAAATATTAATCGATCTTACTCGAAAAACAAAGGATTATTCTATTTCTTTATTGCAAAAATGAGACAAATTGTGAAATTTCTAGGACATATTTTCGTAAAGCGCATCATTTTGCACGTGATTGCTATGCAACGTTCATTGTGACGTCACTTATTTCGCCCCGCATAGATGACGTCAGAAAGGATTAAATGCACAAAAGAAGGGTATTAGTTTCTGATAATTTCACTGCTCTTGCGGTGAGATTATCAAGTGATAATCTAACGTTATTTCTCGATAAACTACCGAAAAGCATTACAGAAGAAGTATCTCTAACTGGTCAGGAAGAATAGTTTAAGTTTTGCAAAGCATTCTTGAATCTCTTTATAAAAACAATGCCAACTAAAACATTACAAGCGGTAATTCGGAGTTAAAGCAACACATGCATACGAGAAATTGTAAAATTGCTCCTGATATACAGATAGGTGTATCCCTAGTAATGAAGTCATCAAACATGCTAGATGACGTTTCGACGTTTTTGCGTCTCACGGAATGGCATCTAAGAAGTCCTTTTTAAAGCCGTAACTTTGAATTTCTCAAAACTTTTAAATAAAGAAGAGCAGAAAGCCCGCGGAGTTTTGTTAGCAAAGCAAATATTCCCAATACTAGCTTAGTTTGCCATGGCTATATACAGTTAATCTAATTATGCGAGACAGCATTTATTACGTCATAGGTGACGTCATATACAAATGATCTGTCATGTTTGAGACAAGCTGATCTCAACCAAGTCTAGAATTGAATTGTTAGTAAGAGACCCTTGGTACAATGAAAAACACACACACACACACATACACACCTTAATGTACACGTAAAACACACCAGAAGCATGTCACCAAAAAATACACAGTTTTTCGATATAAAACAAAACAAACATACATATACATAATTCAACATAAGGTGCACCAAATACCTAATTTCAAGCAAGAAAAAAAAATCCATATATGAAACATGGCAGTAAAAACATAGATAACTAGAAAATTCACAAGAAGATCAATAACAAAGCACTGGACATGCTGAAAATAAACAACTTAAGAAATAGATACGAAACTGAAATTGAGATACACAAGTAGTAAAATTACAAGCACACACATCATACACGATGTCAAACCTAGCACAACAGACGTTCCTTAATGTAGATACACCAGTAGCTAAATAACATACACATACACCATCCCCTAAGCAAATCACTGGTGAGCAGTTTACAGGCAATTACAGGCACGTGCATAAAACCTGATACAATAACACAGATTCATACTTGAATTTAAGGTTTAGTAGAAGGGCAATTACAAGCAGACACTTCATCTTCGAAAAAACAACCTAGATACATGCGTGAAAATAAGATGCGCTGGAAGTTAAATTACAAGCGCGTATAAAATCGAAAACAAACCTAACACATCGCACACCATCCAAGAAACAAAACCTAGTACGTATAATAGATGCATACCAATATATAAGATCCAGCAGATTCCCAGTTACAGACATCAACCTGATACGATATCAGATTCATAACGGAATATACTTAGGTTCACGAATAGCCGAATTACAAGATGGTTACCACCCAGAAACAAAACCAAAACATTGTTTATACCTGAATACAAATTACACTAGTAGCCCATTTACAAGCACGCATACCACCCAAGATAAAAATTCCAGCAATAGACACATGCCTGAAAAAAGGTACACCAGTAGCCAAATTACAAGCACTCATACCATCCCAGATGCTAAATCAAGCAATAGATACATGATATATACCCGAATATAAGGTACACCAGTTACCCAATCACAGGCACGCATACCATACAAATCCCAGCAATAGATACATACCTGAATATAAGGTACTCCAACAACCAAATTAAAAGCACGCATACCATCCCAGACACAAAACCCAACAATAGATACATACCTAAATATACGGTACAGCAATAGCCGAATTAAAAGATTGATACCAACCCAGAAACAAAACCCAAACATTGTTTATACCTGAATATAAGATACACCAGTAGCCAACTTACAAGCACGCATTCCACCCAAGATACAAATGACAGCAATAATAGATACATATCCGACTATAAGATACATCAGAAGCCCAATTACAATTACGCATACCATCCCAGATACAAACCCAGACAATAGATACACATCTTAAAAGAAGGTACACCAGTAGTCCAATTTCAAGCACGCATACCATCCCAGATATAAAACCAAGCAATAGATGAATACCTAAATAAACGGTTCATAAGAAGCCCAATTACAAGCATGCCTACCATCCCAGATACAAAACCCAGCAATAGATACACACCTGAATATAAGGTACACCAACAGTAGCCCAATTACAAGCATGCATACCATCCCAGATACAAAATCCAGCAATGATACATACCTATATAAAAGGTATACCAGTAGCCCAATTACAGGCACGCATACCATCCGAGATACTTAATCAAGCAATAGATACATACCTGAATATAAGGTACACCAACAACCCAATTACAAGCACGCATACCATCCCAGACACAAACCCCAGCAATAGGTACATACCTGAAATAAGAGAAAAAAAGATTCCTATTTTCAACCGTCTTGAGAGAAAGGCCCTTTTTGTGTTTTCCGTAAAAGAGATATTTTAGAAAAAGAATGGATCCAGCAGAGGCCAACCGAATATCGCAAATGAAAATTAACATTACAGGAAGACATAGAATGGTCATTATTAATACAGAAAACCTTCAAATACTAAAATGTGTCGTTCTTTCTCTATATTATTTTGGGTTTGAATAAAATCCATCCAATATCATTTGGGGTAGAAATAACAAAAAAGCTAATATAAACGATGACTTTTACCATTTTCATTCATGTTGTAAAACATTTTATTAAAGGCAGCTAATAGATATCGCTAATTTTGTTCATCTTGAACAAAATTAGATCAATTGTATCACCTTCCTTTAATTTCACTCAAAACTCACTCATCTCACTCAATCAATTTCATACAAAATTCATCCACCTTGACATTTTCACAATGTTGCTATCTGTATCGACGTGGCTAAGGTTAACATTGATTCAGATGGCTTATTACAAACAATATCAAACAAATATCAGTTTGAAATAGTCTTTGCGAAAGAATAGCACGAATACAAAGTTATAAGATTGAATAAAAAACAAGAGGACCATCGGCCCTTAAGCGTTCGCCTGAGGCATTTAGTTGACAAAAGTAGAAAAGTGTCAAAACTACTTATTTCAAATTCATGACTGGCTCAACAAAAGTCCGAGATATCAAGAGGACAAACATTTTGATTATATTTCAAGATACTTGAGTCAAATATGTTTCCTTAAATTGCCAATAATGTTGCCTCCAGAGTGCACACAAGGTTTTTCTAAGATTTGACCTCGTGACTCCATTTTTGACCCCACATGTCCCAAATTCATATTTGACCAAGATTTGATGGAAACGAACATGCTGGCCAAGTTTCAAGACATTTGAGCCAAAAATGTGGCCTTTAGAGTGCACACAAGGTTTTTTTTTGTCAAATTTGACCCATTGACCCCATTTTTGAACTGACTTGACCCAAATTCGAACTTGACCGAGATTTGATGGAACCGAAAATTCTGACCAAGTTTCAAAACATTGGGCAAAAAAATGTGGCCTCTAGAGTGCACACAGGATGTTGACGGACAATCGGACGCCCTGACGCCGGACACAAGCAAGCACACAAGCACTTCGTGCTCAGGTGAGCTAAAAACCAACAAATAACAAAAGAAAACCGTAAACAATCATTTGAAAATCAAATGTGTCTAAAGGGCACTTTATCTAAACGGATATTACTTCAAGTGACTTTTTATCATAACAGTTGTCGTATTCCCCGAAATCGCTCATTATTTTTTGAAAAAGACGTTGTCTCAAAAATGAAATTTGTTTGCTAACATCTTACTGAAAATACTAGTAATCGATAGTTAGATGTTTGAAAATTGACTTAAACTCCAACATCTAAAATAAATTCAACTTTAATGTAGTTGTATTTGCGATATTTAAAAAGTTTCTCATTTTAAGATAAGAATACAGGAAGAGAGTTATATTACACCCATTCTCATTTTTCACATTATTCGTGTCCGGTATTGCCATTTGCCTAATTTAGATTCAACTAATTCATCAAAGTTTACTCATACTTTTCTGTAAACTGCAAAGGACATCGGACGTAAGTTTAGTAATTTTGGGTCATATTTTTGGTTCTTTTTTAAGAAAAATGAATTCCTTTAATGCTTTCAAGTCGTCTGAAGAGATCTTTTTGGCATATTATATTTTGAAAACAAAAAGAAATAGAACACTAAGTTTCGTTGTCAAATTATAAAATGTCCAGTTTTAAATTTAATTTGATTTTGTTTTTCGCAACGTCATCTTCAGTAATGTTTATGACGTCATGTTAACCCACGTGCAAAATAACGTGCTTCCATGGCTGCACCTTCAGTATTCCCGAGGTCTTTTCCGTAGAACCAACGTTGTTAATCTCACCATTTTGTGATTTTAGAGCGTTTTTGAAGAGTTTGAGTGAGTGTTTGGAATGAATGATTAGAGCGTTGAGTGAGCGATTAAGAATAGTTTTAATCGGAATCCGTGCCAATTTCACGATGTCACTAACTGTATGAATAAGGACCCGGATGAAGACATTTTAACATAAAATCGCAAATGCATTTATGATACAGCCGACAACTACAGGACTTAGATTTGAATTTTAGCTGAGAGCAATGTTACAGATCACCAATGGTCCATGCCACTCAGGGACTTTTAAAAATTAAAACGACGAAGGATCTTCACAAAATAATCGTTAAAATTTGTCACTTTGTTTTGAGAACATCCCTGGGGATAATCAGCCCTGCGTTAGGATGAAAACGTTAGCGATGCGCTTTCGAAATGATGCCTCGCTTTGCACTTAGGTGAACGTGTAAAGCGGGGTATCATCTCAAAGCGCTCGCGAAACGCTTTTACATCCTGAACACAGGACAAAATAGGTGAATCTGATTGGATAATCATAACCGGATGTACGTCACTTCTTTTATCAGCCATCGAATTCCTTAAATGATTTAATTTGCGGTTTTGTTTCTCGGTGTTTTCATTCATGATATCCCAAGATCCTTTGTTTATTTATCGAATGGGATTTATAAGGAAAACAACGTGTTTTCTACCTGTTAAGACAATTATATATTAAACGCAGAAGAAATACTTATATATAGGCTAAATTGTGATAAAATAACGTTATCTATTCTGATTCATTAAATATTATTCAAAATCAAGAAATCATTCAAATGTGATATTTGTTTGGTCACATGGTCATGTGATTATTACAATACAGGGATATCTTCCATTGTAAACTTAAGGTAGTTCGCTCGTCTTTTTTCTACTATTAAACTTTTCTTTAAACCTGATTTTTTGTAAAGATCTAAATGTTTTATTTCGATTTTTGAAAAGAAAAAATGGGGCCACCGTGCTTATTTTTTTCTCAGAGCCGTATGAAAATAGGTACCAAAATCATTTAGTGCACTTTAGTTCTTGCCTTTGAATTTCTTTGAAAATTACACCCTTGATTTGAAGTTATTATTTTTGGACAAATAAATTTTCTGAAAGCAATTGGTTTATGTTTTATTTTAAAACGACTACCCATTCCAAAAATTTATTAAAGAAATATGGAATTTCAATGAAGCAAAAGAAAAATTATGACATCTTTATTTGGTCCTTATTAGAAGTATTTTTCCTTTAATATTGAGGGCTACTAATACATGCTTCACAGTAAAAAAATATAGTTCTACTATTAAACTTTTTCTTATACTCTAAATATAAATTTGTGACATTATGAAGAATATTTTGACATGAAAAAAAGTTGGGGTCACAGTCTTACCTTTTTAGGTATTTTGACTAATTTGATAAAATAAAGGGAGGTAATTCATAAAAAATAATTAAATTTCATAACACATTTTTTAATATTGAAAATAACAAATATGTTGGTATTTTGGGTCAGGGATATGCGGTAAGGGTTCTTCTTACCATACACATAAGTTTTATTTGCTTTCTATCCGAAAAAAAAGGCTAGGTGTTACATTGAATACTTGCTTATCCTTTTCTCAGAATACTCCAAAATCGGGAAAAATGCCCTCAAAAATTGGGGAAAAAATAAATTTTTGAATTTATACAATCTTTTACATGTTTTGACATCCTTACATAAAGCTCTATTCAAAAACAAAGTTTGAATTTCGATTCATAGTTCTATAACGATTACAGAAACGCAAATGTTTTTCTAATGGCGGAAAATCCAAAACCGGATGTGCGGACGTCCTTAAGTGCGCTTTATCTTGATCAACTTACTGCGTATGGCGTCTTGAAATTTAAGTGCCGCTTTCAGCTGGACAATCAGCCCTGCGTTCAGGATAACCAAGCAGTGCAAAACAGTTAGCCAAATATAGCCCGCTTTTCACGTGCGCTTGCGTGCAAAGCGGGTTATAATTGGAAAACTGTTTGCACCGTTTTGTTATCCTGAACGCAGGGTAGCTTTGAAGATACGAAAGTAAATCGAACAAATATGCTACGAACAGGAGATAGTTTCAAAATGTAATTTAATTTTATTCAAATAAAGTTGTTTCATTTTGTTTTGAAGATGAAGTTATGAAAACATAAGTTCACGTCGAGATATTATTTATCTAAAATGACCTGGCACTCATTAACTTCCGTCAGTGGTCGAGTATTCCCGCACCGTACCTTAGTTTCATTTCACCGCTTTACTTTTTTACTTATATCATTTCACATCTTCTTTAAAAAGTCGTGGTAGTACAGTGGTTACAGACGCCTTCCCGTACACCGATAAGTTGATGGGTCAAGTTCAATTCCCGACAGAATCACATGTTTTAATTATTGTGATTATCATTAATTTATTGTTGTTTTTTTTTCCATTTGTTTTTTTGTAAATTACATTTCTTATTATTATTTTGTAATTAGTTTTTTTGGTCAGTCACGATTGATATTTTTTATTTGATATGAAGAGAATAGAGTTTTTGGCGTTAATAACCTAATCACTCTTAAACAGGAATTCTATTAACGTGTTCAAACCCTGTATATGTTTTAATTTCATACCGTCATAGATCTAAAAAAGTGACTCTCCATCTCTTTAATATGGACCTAGATATATTTCAAAATTTATAATTATTTTCAGTAATTTACAATGATTTATGGACAGGACTTTGCAATGGTCAAATTGAGTCTGGCGAAAAAACTGTGCCGAATATCAATAGTCTTATGCAAAACTGTTCAAAATATCAAAAGTATCAAAATAGGTACTTATAAAGGTGTTACCCTAAAAAGAAATAAAAGTATTTCTAGTCATTGTCCGGCTTAAACTCGTGACCTCCCGATTATGGGAACGCATCCTTACCACCACCGCCAAATTTCCGTATGCACTCTGAGTTGTGATACATATTTTTCATCTTAGCTTCTCGAGTGTCAATCTATATTGAGAAACATATTTACCGACTATCAATAGGGGTCAAAGGAATATTTATTGAGTGCCAGGTCATTGTAGATAAATAATACCTTGAATTATAAGCTTATGTATAAAAACGTTTTGATAGATTTAAAATGGTCATGCTTTTTTCTCGTTATCTTGATTCAACAGATGTTCATATGTACCACTTATTTTGTAGGCACACTTACACGATCTTTGAGTAGCCTACTCGATTACGGTATGTAGGCCTATATACACCGAGGGCGTAACTCCCATTAGGCAATTTACGCAACTGCGTAAAAATTAATCCTCTGTTGAAATATTTTGTTGTTGAATGATCATAACATCGAAACAACAGCTTATTCAAGCTGTACTTACGATGTTTTGATTATTCAACAACAGTCAAATCATAAAATGGGAGCGAAGGTTTGAAAGAATGACTAAATGAATGAATGGTGAGTAGTGAATGAGTGAATGAATAAGTAAATGAATGAATGAATGAATGAATGAATGAATGAATGAATGAATGAATGAATGAATGAATGAATGAATGAATGAATGAATCTTACATGTATTTAAAAGGGCCCTAGCTTTGTCCGCCTCCGACGTGTCTGTTTGAGATTCTAGCGAGATCGTGGCGTTATCCCAAAGGTCGAAAAATGGGTTACGTCTCCACGTGGCCTCGTACTGGTTCGTCGCCATTTTGTTTTTACCATAGTCATGTGACTGTGTTACTAATTTTATTGCTTGGGTTTGTGTAGCGGCAAATTTGTCCTGGAAATCTGAAATTGAATATGAAAAGAAAGCCCTTTTGTTATATCACGAAATAAATCAACGATATATTTGAACAAGACATTGTTTTTTCAAAAGAAACTTAAAATCATAAATTGTTAAAGGTTGGCGTGTCTAAAATTGCGTGCGCGTAAGACTGCGCACCAGCGATGAAAAACATTAGCGAAAGGCCTATGTCATACGTTTAACAAAAATTGCCAATGCGTGAAAATGACTGAAAAATTTAAACAGTTAAGAGGTCCACATTGACGCAAAACCTGCGATTTACTATCACTTAATTTTGATATGTAACCTAACTGTAACCAAAAAATAAATACATGTAAAAATAAAAAAAAAGGGAAAAAAAGAAAGAAAGAAAATGATAAAATCATAAGGAAACTTGTTGGAAAAGAGATAGGATTTAGATGAGGCCAGCCAGACATGGTTTGAGTATTTCTTTTCTATTTATAGAGGTACGGGCTAAAAACAAAGCAACTAATCATAATAATCAAGCGAGCTGATTTATACATAAGTATTATTAGGTTTTTTAGTTCCATACCTCCATTAGATAAAACTATATTCATTTATATGTCTTCTGATTTAATATCAAATTGCAAAGATATAAAGATTATCGACAATGAAACAGAGTTCATATGTGACTATTTTGTATGCATTCTTACAAAATAGCCTAGTACTCACACGTTTCAGACAGTCAGAAAACACGAAAACAGACGGTGTCAATCAGAATTAAATCATTTCTGAAAAGTCGGCAAAGTAAACATGTATTATGGATAATGAAAAAAACCATACCATACTGACAGAGGAAGTGCCTTTTTAACTGACATTGTCTAGCTGATAGTCCCAATTTTCCATTGATCGTGTGAAGTACGGCGCACGTCTGATCCGAGACGTCCGCGACGTACCCTCTATTGAAGAAAATGGACGGGGTAATCTCTGATCCTGAATAAAAAGAGTACTGAGAATGAATTTGGATTGATAATAATAATAATAATAATAATAATAATAATAATAATAATAATAATAATAATAATAATAATAATAATAATAATATTATTATTATTATTATTATTATTATTATTATTATTATTATTATTATTATTATTATTATTATTATTATTATTATTATTATTATTATTATTATTTTTTTTTTTATTTATTTATTTATTTATTTATTTATTTATTTATTTATTTTTTATCATTATCATCATTACATTAGAATTAGTATTTACATAATTATAATAATTATAAGCATTATTACAAATATGATAAAAATAATCATCATCATCACCTTCTTTATTGTTTTTCATTATTATTCATTTATTTATTTATTTATCTATTTATTTTTTCATTTATTTACTTATTGTACCGATACTATTATTTCTATGGGACCTTTCATTGCTTGTTTTGTGTAACACGCAAAAAGTATAGAATTTATACGTGGAATTACTGTAATATTTTAGAAAGCTTGGTAAAAATCGGTCAGATCAATAGTTTGGCAGCATTTCTTTTAAATATTAAAATATCATAAGTCGCATGAGTGACGGAATTTATGTAGATATCGGAATGATTTTAATCCTCCATGACTTTCAAAGTTCTTATGTATTTAGATTAAAGATTATCTCAAATCAAGATTAATCCACAAAATAAAGGATAGGTTCTGATAAGGTCAAAGATTAATGTATTAATCGGATCACTGATTACAAAATATTACAGTGGGGGCGACTTATTGTTTGGTTAATCCAATTGAACCAATATTCGTGATACCACAATGAAGTACGCATTTACTCGAACACGTGTGTAATTGAATTTGCCAGTGAAGATGCAGTGTTGCGTTTCTGCTTTGTCTTTGAAAAAGTTATACGCACACAGTATATGGCGTTCAGAAATTTGTATTTATTAGGGCGATTCGTTTAATCGATAACATGGCGGCCTTGAATTCTTTAACCTCGTAACTACATCTTGATTAAGGCCAATAGGTTGGTGTTGCATGTAACTTTGAAGGTATTGCAATAATATACTTGGTTCCAAAAGAAAGTGTGCACTTTTGAATTTTGAATATCTCTAAAATTACACAATCTATCGTCATGAAACGTCGTATGACTATCCCCATGAGGAAGTGCAGACGATATTTGAAAACAAAATTCGCGTGATGAGCATACATTTTTTGCTAACTCGGGACATTTGATTTTTGCATATTTTGCACGTGCATCACGCGTTCGACGAAAAAATGGTATAAAATGCCTTCAGTTGAATCTTTTTGGCTTTCCTTGGCATAAAACCACATCTTCAATACAATTATGCATGATTCTACAGCGTGGTTTGACTACCAATAAACGTTGTTGAACAAAATCGAACCTTGTCAGATTTAGAACGTCATTAAAATTGATTGAGCATTCACGTTCCAATAGAAATTGATGTCATCATTATGTTAGGCCTTTAATAAGTAAATCTAAATGTCATAGAACGCAATAGCATCATTAAATGGCAAGTTACTGGCACAAAAACGTAGAAATATCTAACGTTGATGTACACGTAGCGTCTGCATAAAAATTGAAACTTTTGTTTAGAAATGGCTTTAAATGGCTTCTAAAACTCTATAATGCAACATCAACACAAAGCTCTTACCAAAGAAAAAGTTGTAAGGAGGTAAAATCTCAACAATTTAAGTTCTGTCTGCGCGTATGCAGCATGCGATACTTTATCCAAAACTGATTTGACTTTTAATTTCAAAAGGTCTTGACTTAAGCATGATTTTAAATTTACTCCATAATTTTCCTTCAACTTTTAGAAATCAAGAGAAAGGCAAAAAATGAAAGTGCACACTTTCTTTTGGAACTCAGTATATATATCTGAGGTAAAAGTGAGCTTTTTAATACAGTTAGTTACATCGTGAAATTGACATTCATCTCAATCAAAACCATTCTAAACAGCGCACTCAGCGCTCCATTCATTCATCCCAATACTCACTCAAACCATCCAAAAACGTTACAAAATCACAAAAAATAAACAATCAACAGCTACATTCAAAATAAACAAAAAAAAAAAAGGAAAAAAAAAAAACAAAACAAACGCAATTTTACTGACATTATTAAAATTGTCAGCGTCTGATTGGTGCATGAAGAAATGGAAAGCTATTTATAGAACTTGTTTACTAATTTGTTTAAAGGGAGGTAATAAATATCGCTAATTTTGTTTATCCAGAACAAAATTAGCTATATTGGATTAACTTCATTTTATTTCACTCAAAACTCCATCCTTTCGCTTTTTCAATACTCCAAAATCATTCCCAAATCATTCACCTTGTCAATTTCGCGATGTTGAAAACTAAAAATGAAAGTGTTTAACCCTTCCCTGTTTTACAAAATTTTGGACCTGTCGAATTCAAAGGTTTTGCAGACGAAAATTTAAAGTGGATTTAATTTGAAAAATAACCATTCAGTAGGGTAGAAAATAGTGTGGAAAAAGAAGAAATTGCTTGTCAGAAGCAATTTCTTCTTTTTTCACAATGTTTTCTCAATCATAAAATCACAGGCACGTAAAAGGCAGGGATTAAACAGCAAAGGGTTAATCCACTCATGATCTATTGGCACCTAGTTGGTATTTCATTTTTAAAGGGCAAACAAAATATATGCAAAGTTACAACAATGTAAATATAAACAAAAGATTAAACGAAGAGTTTTTACGCATACATAAAACCATTCTCGTGCGGTTCGTTCAAAATATATATTCCTATTGGACATAAACAAAGTTTTGGCGGACTGTAAAGCCTACGATCAGGATATCTACGAGTACAGTCTGATCTTAGCCCAAACATCCTACTTTTACTTTATCATTGTTGAGAACTTTTTTGCAAGACAAGTTTTTTTTTTCTAAAACAAGTCTATCTTTGTTTCAATTTTATCAGGGTAATGGTTTAAAAAAAAGGGAGTATGTTTTTTTTTTTTTTGTTTATTTGGTTTTGTTTTCTTGAGACTTGAACTTAAAACCTCGTCATATCTACTCTCCTCTATTTTGATCTGGTAAGGCGTATTGTTAACATTGATTTACTTCGGAGAATCTACTTTTGGGGTTTCTTTATGCAGATTGTATTGAGCTGTAATTACGAGATTTTAAAATTACATTTTGTTTTTCAACCAAAATAATAGTAAACAACTTTGTGAAATTAACAAGATGAATTATTTTGGAATGATTTTCGATTATAATTGAATGAGCGGGAGGAGCGAGTGATTTGGAACGATTCTGTATGGTTTGAGTGGATTTTTCGAATGAATGAATTTCTTCAATAACCAATTAGACGCTCAATTTTTTAAATTGTTTTAGTCAATCGCAATTTTTGTCTAGCTCTATCTCTTTTGAGTGAAGTTGTTGATCTTATCTTCTTAGTGATTTTGGAGTGTCCTGAATGGTTTGAGTGAGTGTATGTAATGAATGAATGGAGCGCTGAGTGAATGGTTTAGAACGATTTTAATCGGAATGAGTGTCAATTTCACGATGATTTAGCTGTATAATTCATTAGAAACGCAGAGTTATCCATTTCAAAAGTATATGTTGCTCTTGTAGAATGATTTTGATCGGAATGAATGTCAATTTCAAGATGTGTAAAACTGTACCATTGATCCACATCCACTGCTTGTTTCGCCTGAGGGACAACCAGTACGAGCCCGGGGGTAGGGCATATAAATCCTGACTGTAATCCCCAAACCCGTTCACCAGTTCTGCCAAATGACCGCTCATTGATTCACATTTGGCTTTGGACTCGGCCCAGGTGTCTTGATCGGTGGACCATCGCAAGCAAACGTGGTAGTCACCGCATTTCGGATGGTCACCTGAAGAATAAAGAAAAACGACCAAAGAATCAACCAGCGTCTTTTCAATCCATTTTCTTTCTTGTCAATTTATTATTACTATGTATAGGTACTCTAAAAATGTCAGGAAAAGCAGTAAATATGATGGTGTGTGCCTTTAAACGAACCATGATCGATAGCCGTTCCAGGGAAACATGCGGACTGTTTTATAAAACATCTTACGATCATTTTTTTTTTCGTAAGTCAAAAATTAAAGTTGCTTCTACAGTATTAATAGAATATGGAATTCTGTCATGCATCATCTCAAAAGACGATTCAAATGAGATATCGCAAGGCAGAATCTAACAATGAACGAAATCACCAAGTACGATTTTTTGACTTACGATTACACTTACATTCTATTTTATTCGTACATGTTTAGTAAAACGGGTCCCCGGGACCTCATGGTCTCCAAGCCGACGCTCTACTCCTCGCCCAAGGAAAATCACTTTTAACAGAGGTCCTTATAATTACCCTTAAGACTGAAATATTGATGACGGTTTTGAGCGAAATAAGATAAAACCAAATAATCACACAGAAAAATGATTTAATTCGTTAATGATCAATCAGTTCGGAAAGAAGAAAGTGAGAAAAACCAATCCCACCCTGGTAATGACCAAATCTATCTCGCAACGTCTGATTATTCCAATCCCCTCAAAACTTCTAGACAAATAATCATGTACCGACCCGTCAGGCAAAAATATGCCATCTCAATAAAATGAAAAAAAAAAAAGAAAAAAAAACCTTTCCGGACTACGCTTAAGTCATATTCTGACCTTTGATACTTGTCGTTTTGTAAGATTTTCAGAATACAACTTATGACAGTTCTAGACAAACTATAAAGAAATGAAATATGCATGTACAAAAATAATTTGAAAATTAGGCTGTTGACGTTCCACTTCAAAACTGCTGGTGTCTTTTTTTTAAAATGTTTCAGACTTCCTTGATGTATAAATCTGAAAGTATTATTAGATGTGCTCGGGTAGGCAAACGTCGAACCATTGAGCCTTGAAAATAGGGGTTATCGAATGAATAATCCATCGCTCAAGAGGTCTCTTTGAGCCATGCGGGAAGAATCTTTCGGGGAACACACAGTTGTTCTTCCGAGACATCAGGAATAATACACAAAGCCATGCATGTTTCGTACGTGGGTTAACACTTTCCTGTTTTTCAAAATTTTGGACCTGTCCTAATTCAAAGGTTTTGCAGACGGAAATTTAAAGTGGATTTAATTTGAAAAATAACCATTCAGTAGGGTAGAAAATAGTGTGGAAAAAGAAGAAATAACTTGTAAGAAGCAATTTCTTCTTTTTTCACAATGTTTTCTTTATCATAAAATCATAGGCACGTAAAAAGCAGGGATTAAACAGGAAAGGGTTAAACTGACCCAACAACAACAGAAATGACGTCAAGAGAAACAAAGTGTATCACTGCCTTTTGTCATAAAATTAAAATATGCCGAAAAGATATCTATAGGCGCTTTGAAAACATTAAAGAAATATGTCTTTCTTTAAGCGTGTCGACAAAAAAAAAGAGAATCCAAATTGCCTAAAAAATGAACCCTAATAATACAATACGTTCTAGATACTTTCAAGTTTACGTAAAAGGCAGAGGACGAATATTCTGGGTCTGAATACCAAGATACCCCCTGTTTGTGAGACGCATCTCTGAAATTGTCTTCACCGTCATCTTTGTGATTACTTCTATTTGCCTAAAGTCTGGGACATTATCGGAACTTGCTAACCAAAATATGGGAATAAAGAAAAACATGACCAGTCACGCACTAAAGGGATATAGTGGAGTTTCCAACAGATTTGGGAAGAATAATTTGTTTTTATTATTCAAATTATGGTTTATCGATCTTCGGACCAACTGTAAAAAGAGCAAAATTTAACATGACATATCATACGAAACAGCAACAACGTTGGCTAGGTGACGGCACGTGCATTTTTAAAACACCCTGAGTTAAACGTTTTTCTATTTAAGCTAATTTAAATCGTTTGGCTTAAACTGCTATATATTTTACATCTGCACAAAATATCTTGATAGAAAACTACGTAATAACAATAAAGCTACAATTTTCGAATTTTACGAGATATTTATATTTCTATCCAGAACTTTCCAGTTTCTTTGAAAATAGTTCCGGCCAAAATATTGTGCTACGCAATAGAATCTTTAGGTAGGAAAACCTTTATTGATTTCTGTAAGCGAGACCTCATCTTCCAATAAATAAATATTTCAGGAGCTGACAATTACAGCAGACGAGATGCTTTTTCGGGAATTATAGCGTAAAACGTTTTTTTTTTTCTCTCACGCGTACCAAATAAGGTATTCATTATAGAGTCAATAAGAGTGATATTGCGTCCGAGTATTTGCGTTTACGTAATGCATCAAGATTAAGATTTGTTAAAGCTTGTGCGTAAATTTTCAACAATTTAACTAATTGGTGGCTAGTATGAAACAATTTTTACTGTTTTTAATCTAATAGGCAGTTACAACTGTTTCGCGTTGAGCCATAAATGTGCGCGTCTTATAATCTGTCAACTTTTATTTCCGCACAATTCGCTCTCATTCTAAACTGTAAGTGTTGTATATAATACTTAACCCTTGTTAAGCTGAACCCGGAATATTCCTGCTTTGGCAGGAGCTGTAGACAAACGTCAGCCTGCACATATGTGCAGTCTGATGTAAGTCTACAACACTTGTTTCTCACTTTCAAACCAGAATTGTCAATTGATTTAGTTTTTCAAATAAAAATTGCACAACAGTTGGTACTTTCAGTCCTTTCTGCCCTTTGATATTGATGACAATTTTTAGCCAAAATCTATTCAGCACGACAAGGGTTAATATGCTTTATGCATGTACTTGACAATCAGACTGTTGAATGTTTAATCTATATACACGTGATTTTCTTAGAAATTAAGTTTATAGGTTCACGCAGCCAAACATAGCAACTCATCCCATACTTGCTATAAGACTTTGGTGCAAAAATATGTTGGGGTGCTGTTGTTGTTGTTGTTGTTTTGCTTGTTTGTATGTTTGTTTCTCTTTTTGTTTCCTAACGTGAATTCAAGACATACGTCGTTGTGGAAAACATCTTAATGTATTCAATACCACTCTCTGTAAATTTTGTGGATCCTTTATAGCCGAAAGTAAAGGAGCAAAGAAATCAAATTTGTCTACGGTAGACAATGCATTACTTTGAAAGCTGGCCTTAAATGAACCAAAGAATATCATTCGAATGGAAGGAGAAAAATGATACTTTTTATTGACAAGAATCTGACCCCTGCTATTTAGATGATTATTCTTACTCGGCTTTGCACGTGCTTTCATAAGTATAAAACAAACGGTATTGAATGCAATAAGTATTTTGTACATTGATAAGATATGTCGGTAATTGTTATTTAAGCATTTGTCCAACAGAGGTCAAATCCGGGTCAAATCAACTAAGGTATCATCTGAATTGACATCTAAAGGGGATCTTCAATTAATTTACAGTGATATAATAAAAAAATAGCGTAATCGTGTCCTGATTCAAATTCTTTTGTAAATCTTTATGTAACTCTTCCGTCATGCGTTACGATTTCAGCATTAACTTTATAAGTAGTTTAAAACCATAAACTGTTTCGAATGAATGAATACTTGGTGCGGAAAAGTCATGATAAAAACTCTATTTCATTTAGTTTTCCTACTTTTCAGCACCTATTAACATTTCATATAATGTCATGTTAATTCATATATTTTTCTCGACATCCCGTATGGAGTTTAAGAAGTCAAGTGGAATGCATTTCATCATACAATTGTGCCTGTTGTTTTCCTGATATGAATTGCCTGGTAACTTGAATTGTTATCAGGCAGTTCATGTTTGAAAATAATTGGCATTTGCGTGGTCTATATCACATTAATTTTATCTGACTTTATTTCATTTAAAAGATTGAAGAAAATTTTAATTACTAAGAAATGATTGCATAATAAACATAACTAGAACTGCTTATTTCTTAAAATTGCAATGTTATCTGTTCGGGATTTGGAGAAAATAAACTTAAACCAACTTCTAATCGGTCACTCAAATAAATCACGAAAAGTAATGCTTAATTATGTTAAAGATGCAAGTGTTTGATGAATTCCGATATCCCATGCACTTGGTAGATAGCAAAACCAAAATGCATTAAAGAATTTTCCAGGGAAAGCAATTTAATTTGAATGAGAACATGAGTATCCCAAATTGCAAAATTAACATTGGTGGATGGGGAAAATTTTACAAAATCACCTCATTTACAAAAATAAGCGTCTTAAATAACGTTTTGTTTACTAATTTGTATTCAACTACCTTTAAGGTATCGAACGCATATTGATTTTTCAATTACATTACGGAATTTATTCCACTGATTTTTTTTAAAATTCCATGTATTTTGCGAGTTTTGTGACTTTTTTAAAATAGAACTGGTGTCTTCTTTTGTCTGCTACAATCGTTCTGTCAGTCCTTTTTATTCAATTCTTTCACAAAAATCTTCGAAATTGATTTGTCTATGCATGAACGTTATGTTCTATTCAATTCTTTTATTGTAAATGTGTCGAAAAAAGGAAAACATGCAGTGACCGATTAGAAGTTGGTTTCAGTTTATTATGTTAAATTCTTCCGACCTCGAACAAATAACATTCATTTCGTATTTTATGACACTTAAGCCTCGTTTACATTTGGCCTACGGAGCCCGTACGGCGCCCGTATCTCGCCGTAAGCATAAAATCGTGCGGTGCCCGTGCGGTGACATACGGTGCCCGTGCGATCATCGCACGGTCTTACGGGCTCCGCAGACACCTGCGATCTCGTTTAAAAAATGTTATACACATCTTTAAAAATCGCAAGCCCGTAGCCTTGTGCGGACACCGCACGGTCGCCGCACGGACATCGCACGGAAGCCTTGCGATGATCGTGCGGAAATCGTACGATATCTTAACTATCAAACATCCAAAATAAACCCCGTAGAATCGTGCGGTGACCGCACGGCATCCTCCCGATATCCGTACGGAACCCGTACGATCTCCACACGGGAATCGCACGATTTCCTCGCGATATCGCACGGGACCCATACGGTCTCATTAAGTTATGTTCTCCCCCAATTATTTTCAAAATCGCACGGTCACCGTGCGGCATTGTGAACACATACGCCGCAGACCGTAGCTGTCTACGATGTCCAAAATATCGTAAGAAAAATCGCAGGCTGCGTTATCGTACGGCGACCGTGGCAAATGTAAACAAGGCTTTACATAATATTGTCTATGTCATGAGAGGATTCTTTCCAATTTGAGCAAACAGTCAATATGTAAAAGTATCTCAAAGTTTATTTGCAACTCCCCCTTTCCACAAGCCCTTTCTTTCTCTTGTGTAAGCATTTAGGCTACATAGTGTCAAATTGCTTTGACGAAGCGTTCATTTGAATCCCATTTAATTGGAAACAAGAGAGAGATAGATGCCTTAATCACTCAACTGTGTTTACTGTCTAAGATGTAATCAGAGTTCTAATCAAAACAATAAATTTGACAAAGTTACAGGTTGAAAAAAAAGAAAAAATAACATCACATGAGCCTATGAGTTTTTTTCTAATATTAAATCTTATTTTTCATCCCACTTGACCCAATTTTAAACTTCAGCGAGATTTCACAAATTAAACAATTCTGACCAATTTTCACGTTGATTGAGCAAAATATATGGCCACCAGATTGTCTACAAGTTTTTTTCTAAGTTTTGACCTTGTGACCTAGTTTTTTTTCTCTATTTGACTCAACTTTCAACTTGACAGATGTTTCAACAGGACAATCAATCTGACCAATTTTCAGATTGATTAAAGCAAAACTACGGCATCTAGAGTGTCAACAAGGTTTTACTAATTTTTGACCTCACGACCTAGTTTTTTTTTACCCCAATTTACCCAATTTTTCATCAAGACAATCAATCTGACTATTTTTCACGTTAATCTACCAAAACAAAATGACTTCTAGAGTGCCTTCAAGGTTTTTCTAATATTTGACCTAATGATCTAGTTTTTGATTGATTGAGCGAATCAATATGACCTCTAGGGTGTCTACAAGGTTTTTCTAAAATTTGACCTTGTGACATATTTTTGACTCCACTTGACTCAATTTCAAACTTGACCGAGATTTCATCAAGACAATCAATCTAACCAATTTTCAGATTTAATTGGTTACAAAACAACCTGCTTCTAGAGTTTCTACAAGGTAAATGTTGACGCACGACGGGCGACGGACAAACCTCAACCACAAAAGCTCACTTTGAGCTCTTTGTGCTCAGTTGAGTTAAATCACGTGGTTAAAGAAACAATTTTCGGCAAATCCTTTTTAATACTGACGTTCTTATGAAGTCTTTCTTGTGTTATAAACAAGATATAATCTTTAAACATGCTGATTCAAATACCCGAAGACCTCTATAAAATTCATAAATAAAAGATAGAAAAAAGGTTAAATGCTTTAATATATACTGTCCTCTTCTCATTTTTAACTTCTATGGCTAAACCGGTCATTAACAGCAGGGTCAAGGTCTCAAGCACCCAGTCAATTTAACATTAAGTAATTCACCTCACGTGTTGTGTTTTGAATAATTTATTTGGTATCACCTAATTTAGACAAGGCATTGGTACTATTGTTTTCTTCAAATGTAGGTCGCATGCCCTGTAAATCCTCAACGGAAAGATTGCCAGTATCTATAAGTTTACTTGCAGATTGATCTTAAATATCAAACCCCCTTTAGAATATAACGCTCTCTTGGTCTTGAAAAAGCACAGAGGAAAAGATAAGAAAAATATTCTTAAAAGCTCTTTTTCTTAGCCTTTTTTTTTAAGTTCGATGGACAGCGTGCATTTGATAATTCGATCAACACTGTCTTCATTAACTTTTCGATTAAATCTCGAATGGTTTAACTTTCATATGTATCAATCTGGTCAATTAGACATGAAATGAGTTACTTTCAAAGTTTCTTTACAATAGAAACATTAGCAACTTGAACAAAATTTCAAACTTAAAAGTACTCTTATCCTTATTTAACCCTTTGCTGTTTAATCCCTGCTTTTTACGTGCCTGTGATTTTATGATTGAGAAAACATTGTGAAAAAAAGAAGAAATTGCTTCTGACAAGCAATTTCTTCTTTTTTCACACTATTTTCTACCATACTGAATGGTTATTTTTCAAATTAAATCCACTATAAATTTTCGTC
Organism: Fragum whitleyi; assembly: GCA_948146395.1. Classification (NCBI taxonomy): domain Eukaryota; kingdom Metazoa; phylum Mollusca; class Bivalvia; order Cardiida; family Cardiidae; genus Fragum; species Fragum whitleyi. Next base: position 20,028,234 of record OX411547.1, on the reverse strand, counting down.
TGCAAAACCTTTGAATTTGGACAGGTCCAAAATTTTGTAAAACAGGAAAGGGTTAAAACAATATTCTCTCACATAGCTCTCCTTGTCTACCATAACGAACAGCCATCGGGGATATCCTTGTCTTACACATGTGTAAGATCACATTCTTAATGACGTCATAACGACGTCATCTAACGTACGTTTTCGCGGCATTTCTGTTATGAGAGCGTTTCAAAAATTGTTTTTTTGGGGTACAAAATTACGTAAATGTGAAATCGAAACTAAGATAATTTTCCTGGGTTATGAGATATAAAGAATCTGCTCCTCGATTTTATTTTAGACAGACTGGACTGAACCTCGTCTAGAATTGAAAAGTTATTAAGCTCGCCAAAGGTCGCTCAATAACATATTAATTCTAGACTCACTTAAGATCAGTTTATCTCAAACAAAATCTCATGATAGATCCTATATATCTCATAGCCCATAAAAATAATCTCAGTTTCAATGAGAGAAAGCAGACAGAAACAGAGACAAAATCATCCATAACCGATTGTACGAAATGGGTTTTATTGCACCCATGTACCAAATAAAGTAAGTCTGGGACCTTCAGTCTGAGAAACTTTCGCGCCAAGTATGGATTTTCCAATAACGTTTCCTGGTCACATGGATAAGTGTACACGTGACTTTTGGACGGAATTGGAAATGGGAAAGGTGGAAATAGACACTTGTCTTTACCAAACACGCCGGGATTTATCATTCACCAAAGCTTAAATTTAGTATATGTAGAATACTTTGAACCAGTTGAAAAAAATGATCTGTGGGTTGGCTGTCAAATACTATATTTACTTTTGCCTAAGGTAGACAAGAGGAGAAAAATATCTGTTTTGAAATGGCCAGGATCCTTTGGTTCCAGAGGGGCCCGTTTTACTTAACATCTTACGATCATTTTTTGTGTAAGTCAAAATTAAAGTTGCTTCTACTGAAGTAGCTAAATAAGGAATCCTGCCATGCATCGTCTAGTTTGAATCGTCTTCTAAAGACGATTCTAATGAGATCTTGCAAGGCCGAATTTAACAATGAATGAAAACACCAGGTACGATTTGTGATTTTGACTTACGATTATTTTTTTCGTAAGAAGTTTTGTAAAACGGGTCCCAGAACCATTTGCAAACAGACCATCTCGCCGCTAAAACGAGTGGCGAAGGTAAGATACATTGTGACATTGCGAAACGCCTATCACTTGCGCAGATTGTTGAAGGCGGAAAGAGTATTTCCTTATACTTTTAAGTACTAACTTTGGATTGAATATATATTCTTAATCTATATCACTTATCTATATGGTTTGAAATTATTTCGCAATGCAAATACAAGATATAACGGAACTGTACTTACTGTAATCTTTGGGAAGTTATATTTATCTATACTGTATAAGATAAAATAAAAAGCCATGGGAGCACAATAAGAATGGTTCTGCCACGATGGCTACTAATCTTTTTTTTTTCTTCAAAATCTACCCTTCGCCTGAATCAACCATTTATAAAGCACATTATTACCCTTTTCAATATTTACAGAGTGGGTGTATATATATGGGGACAAAATACCAACGTAACTACTGTCTGAAACACTGGATCCAAAAGGATTCAAGAACAGTAAAATAATAAGATAAATATCAGAAAATATAGTTGAATGTCTAAATGCTTCATTCAGACAATAGACATTCAATTAGACATTCGACCGAACACGTGTTTGAATGTCTAAATGACTAAATTAGACAATAGACATTCGATTAGACATTCGACAGAAACCTCATTTGAATGTCTAAATGCCTGAATTAGACATTAGACATTCGTTTAGAAATTCGAGCAAACACGTGCTTGAATGTCTAAATGACCAAATTAGAAATTAGAGATTTGATTAGACATTCGATCGAACACGTGTTTGAATGTCTTAATGACTAGTTAGACATTAGACATTCGATTCGACATTCGATCAAACCCTCTCTCGAATGTCTAAATGCTTCATTTAGACATTAGACATTCGTTTAGACATTCGATAAAATCCTCATTTAAATGTCTAAATGCCTCAATTAGACATTAAACATTCGTTTAGACATTCGACCGAACCCTCTTTTGAATGTCTAAATGCCTCATTAGACATTAGACATTCGTTTAGACATTCGCCCGAACCCTTGTTTGAATGTCTAAAGGCCTGAATTAGACATTAGACATTCGTTTAGACATTCGATCGATGCCTCTGTTCAATGTCTAAATGCCTGAATTAGACATTAGACATTCGATTAAAAATTCGATCGAACATGTGTTTGAATGTCTAAATGACCAAATCAGACATTAGACATTCGATTAGACATTCGATCAAACCCTCTCTTGAATGTCTAAATGCTTCATTTAGATATTAGACATTCGTTAAGACATTCGACCGAACCCGCTTTGAATGTCTAAATGACCAAATTAGACATAAGACATTCGTTTAGACATTCGATCAAACCCTCTGTCTGCCTGTGGTTTACCCAGAAGTAGTTTTTTGAAAACTTTTTTGAGAGACAGTTCATATAAATGTGACCCGTCAAGCGAAAAGGGACCATATTGGATTGCGCAGACTGACTCGGGTCAAAACTTTTCGCAAATAACACATTTTCTGAATCTAGAATGATCATTCTACATTCCTGTATAAGAATATTTGACATGCGACCACTGGCTGACCTCTACTGGAACAAATCTCTTTTTCATAACATAACTTTACTGAGTTCCGAGATGGTTCCTTTTCGCGTGACGGGTCACAAATATGCTTTACAGCCGCTTAATTGTTGTGTGTTACATCAAATCGCGAAATTGACCTTTTCTTGTCTGAGAACATTAAATCAGTTGTCTGCAGACCAGAATGACCTTGGATGTGTTATTTCGTCTGGGATAGATATAGAAGTATGCAAACTCTATCTATTTCGGAAAATCGCCATCAATGTTTACAGATCTGAATGACTTCAATTATTCGAGAAAGGGCCGAGTTTATAGACAGTATTACGCTTGGGGTAGTGGACCAATAATAGTTCCGCAACATTTCGGAAATCATGATCTTTCAAATTGTTGGCCGAGGTTTTCAAATGAAATCATAAGGAAACCTCGGCTAACACTGTTTAAGTTCATTACTTCCGAAACATTATGGAACTATTACGGGTCGACTTCCTTTAATATGATTGTCATTTTGTGTATTCCAAAAAAGGTTTAATCTGCTAATAAGTAAATATGGCCAGTCAAAAGGTCGCAATACAGCCGTTTAAATAGGAGAAATTATTTTAAGGTTTCGGTTTAAAACAAATAGAGACAAACATTAGAAAAAAAAAGATCACAAAATGTAAAAGATAATGACAGAGGAAAGTGTTAATGATAATGGTTACGTGCTTCGTGCAATAAAATACTAGAGGTTTTTGACACCAGATCTTAAGCAAAATATTCCCTTCGTAATGATACGGTACAGTTGGGCAAAACGCCCGGGCAGGACAAAACGCAAACCCGTGAAATATGACTTTGTATAAAGAAAAAAGTTCACAAAAATTCGTCGGTCCATTTGTCAAGGTTTAAGTCCATATAATCTAAAAAGGCAATGGTAGTCGTTGTCCCATTTAAAAGGACGTTTTCAGTCCCATGGGTCATTCGGAACATCGCTCGGACTTTTCCGTAAACTGGAAAGTACCTCGGACGTAAGTGTAGTAATTTTTGGTCATTTTTCGGTAATTCGGTTCCTGGTGGAATTCGGTTTATAAATACGCTTGAAGAATAGTATATTTCTTTAAAGTTTTCCAAGAGACTGTGAAGATCACTTTAGCATGTTATAATTTGAAATCAAAACGCAGTAAGCCACTGCGTTTTGTTTTCAAATCATAACATGTCAAATTTTAAACTTACGTTGACTTTATTTTTCGCAACGTCATCCTCAGTTACGTTTGTGACGTCATATAAACCCACGTGCGAAATGACGCGCTTTCATGGCTGCGCCCGTATTATTCCCGAGGTCTATTCCGTAGAATCGCCGAGGGTTCCCGATTGTACCATGGGTGGGACAAAAAGGCCAAATTTTATTCTATTTCTTCCCACCAAGTAGCTTCCTTTTAGATGTTAGATATATTTTCAAGAAAAAACAATGTACATTTTGACAAACCTTTATCACGTTAAATAATATTGGTATAGATTCAAATTACATCAATTGAAGTATTGTATAACGTTATTTTGCTTAGGGTGAGATTTTACCCTACACATCCCTATGCCGCCGGATGATCTACGATTTTTTCATTTGAGAATGCACGCCAAGCAAAAAAATGATATGTGAAAGGGTTGTAGAATTTCGCAGGCAACATAAATTGCAGATTATTTCTGTTATTTTCAGGGAATTTCAAAGAATGTTGTAAAATTGCAGATTATGTCTAACATTGTCTGGAATTTCGGTTATACATTAGATACAACCATTATTAAATTTCACACTTGTCAGTAAAGACTTGCAAACTGTAAACATCCTTATGCTTTACCCGACATTTTGTAATAGTACGTCATCTCTATACTTTGCTCTCTCCTTCCATACCAGAAATTACAACAATCTTTTATTGCCGATTGCGACGTATGCTAGATACACAACGATGGAGTGAAACAGGTACAATACAATGCATTCACAAGTGATCCGCGTCATAGCAAGGAACGCGACGTCCAGCCGTAAAAACAAAGAAGATGGCTCTGAAAAAAAAAAAGCTGTATCCCAGAACAGTTCAGCGCCCTCCTCAGCGGTATGCGTGGGACTTCGCATAGTCTATACAAAATAACAGTATATTCTACATAAATCTATGGTATTAAATACAATTACACTGAACGTTTATGTATCATTTGACATTTGCTTTCAGATTTAAATTAGGTCAATGTTTTGGGGATTCTTTCCTATAGACAAAAACCAGAAAGAAATTGTATGAAGTTTTTCCCGCAAAAAAGTTATGTCTGATACTTTCATTTAGCATATATGTGACCCGTCGCGCGAAAGGGACCATGTAGGTAGTGCGAAAAGTGTCGACCCTTGTCAGACTGCGCGGATTGCGCAGACTGACCGTGGTCGAATTTTTCGCGAATAACGAATTTTCTTAGTCTGAAATGGTTGTCATAGCCTGCTAAATGATTAATTTTCGATTAACGCCTTCTGGTTGACCTATGCTGGATCCAATCATTTTACGATATGTTTATTTTATTGAGTTCCCAGATGGTCCCTTTTTGAGTGACGGCGGGTCACATATATTAGTATCAGTTGGTAATTGAAAACTAACAAGTATTTCTTAATAAAATCATTCATTCAATTAAAAAAAAAAAAAAAAAAAAAAAAAACATCAGGAAATGTTCTGGACAAGCTGAAGTCCATACAACACCTCCTATGATAATTCCATTTAAACATGTTTATAATTTATAATGTCTTACAAATTTGCTTGTGGTTAAATCATTAGTAATTGATTCTTTTTACTAACACTACTAAATCATGTTTATGATAATGAATTGAAAGTGTGATATTTTACTTAAAGTCTCTTATAATTAATATTTGAATGGTCATGTATATTCTACTGTTTTATTGTTTGTTTTAAATATATGTACATGAATGAGACTCTAATAAAGATATAAATATATATATTTAGCCTTTTTCCCGCCAAAACAGCTTTAAAAAGGTCTGATTCTAAACCTTTAGACACACTATTTTCATAATATATAGTATTGTTTCAAAATGATTCACGGTAGCTTTCAGTCTTAGATTAGATAGTATTACTTGGCTAATTTAGCCTGAGACTCTGTTTATTCTCCGTGAGAGAAATCGGAAAATTCCGATGGTCGACGATTTCTGCTTATTTGATTTGAGATTCAAAGTGTTTACTGGCGGTTGATAGCCTTATCAAACAGGTGGTGGAGAGGTTAAGAAATATGTTCCTTGTTCGAGAGACCTCGAGTTCAAACCGAGTAGTGGAAATTCTATTTTTCTAACTCATTTTTCTATATTTTTTTTCTTGTCTTACATTAACTTATGACTTTTTTAATCGGAAGGGGTTGAGTTATTCATTTTGTTTTGGCCAAATAAATTAAGAAGACTTTTAAAAAGAAAAAGAATTTATTTTCTAATAAAGCTTTCATTTTTACCTACTTTTTAAAACACTTGTTCAAATTCATCGAAATAGTGAATGCAATATTTATTTCCAATGTGACTGTAACCTACTAGTCTATTCAGCTTTTTCTAGCACATACAAACAAAAATGCGTCCTCTATTATTACTTCAAAAAATAATAATAATGGTGATAGAACAACAACAAGAAATGAAGCTCTACTGGTCTCGAGTACCTATGTGGTATTTTTCCAGTGTTTTTATTATTCTTCGTCGTTTCGCGGACGGGTTCGCAACAAGGCTTGGCAGTGAAATTATGTTCTTTTCTCAAAAAATGGGAAACGTATTTTTTCGCGATATAAGATACATAAGTTCGGTTAATAATTCACTTTTATACAATGATAAAGACTTCTTTGAACCTGAGATATCGCAAATGATTTAACTGGAAGTGGTCGTTTTCTGATATCAAAGAGGGAAAAAATAATCCAAAAGTGTGAGCTTTTAAGAGGGACGAAAAAAGTATGAAAAAAAAACGCGTCGGAGGTTTGAATACATAGATGAATGATTGTGAGTGCGCACCTTACTCGACTGAGCTATCATTTCTTGCTCTCATTCACTGGTTAAATTGCGTATTTATTATAAAATTACTAACGGTTAATGCAATAAAAACTCGGAAATTTTCCAAATATATACGGAATATGCACTGAGTCTCAGGCGAAATTAGCCAAATAATACCGCCCTATGTTATTGTATTTCATATGTGTCATAGGGAAATTGAAAAATAAAAAATAAAATAAAATAATATCTCGAACTCAGGTGAGCGATAAAGGGCCATCTGTTGTAAATATATTTGACATTATATTATATTAGGACATTATATCATGGTCCCTCGTTGTCAATGTGCAATATTGATGTTTTGGCAATATATTTACTCAATTCTAGTGTCGATTGGTAGTGCATGGACTTTCATAGGTTCAGTCGATCATTATCTTTATTTCTAGTACAGTTTAAAAATCGTGATTTTGACAATAATCTCGATCAAAACTATTCAAAATCGCCCACTCAGTGCTGCATTCATTCATTCATTCATTCATTCAAAACACTCACTCAAACCATCCAAAAACGCTCCAAAATCACTTCAAAGATAAGATCAACAAATTCATTCAAAATAGACATAGCTAGAATAAAATAGCGATGCAACTAAAATGATTAAAGATTTGAGCATCTGATTGATTCTTGAAAAAATAGGAAGCTATTTATAGAACGTGTATGCATTTTTGTTAAAGGGAGGTAATAAATATCCTGAACAAAATTAACGATATTGGATTACCTCCCTTTAAATCTACTCAAAACTCGCTCCACGCACTCGTTCAATTTCATTACAAAATCATTCCGGAATCATTCACCTCGTCAATTTCACGATGTTGTTAACTGTATTTTACATTTCGTGAGATTCTCAGTACATTTTATCACCCATTCCTACGTGATTTGCACTGCTTCTGAAATTTAATTAGCTGTGTAATTAAGAATTCAATAACTTCTGATAGCAACAAAGTCCATATGTTAGCTCAAGCTGTTTTACTTCAAAAGAAATGACGCAAGTGTAAATTTGTTTACGCAGGTTTGAACTTAGTTCTTTCTATTCTCCACCCTTCCTTCATTTCTGTCTCCCTTCTTTTCCTTCGTTCTTTCTTTTTTTCGTTGTATGGTTCAACCATTGACCACAAAACTTCCAGTAACATGTTGTTTCTGATAGCACATGCAGGGTATATATTTAAGGTAGTGGACCCGTAATAGTTCCGCAAAATTTCGGAAAAAGTGAACTTTAACAGGGTCAACCGAGATTTCCTAATAAATTTCATTAGCCGGGAAACCTCGTTGTGAAAGTTCACAAGTTCCGAAATGTTGCGTAACTATTACGGTTCCACTTCCTTGAAATAAAATTCAAGTTGGATAATAGGTTGTAAACGCTGTTAGTTACGAAATGCAAAATGAAACCCAGAAAAATCCAGATCTATATTCATTATGTAAAATACGTGAACTATCTTCATATCTATATACTTGTTTAAATGATGCTTGAACATCCTTTTTAAGCCCTTTCACCAGTGTCAACATTTTGATTAATGAATAAAATAATTCCCATATGTCTCAAAACAACCAAGCTAAAACGACTGCCATCAAACGTTAAACAAGGTAAATAGTCTCGGGTTCGGATCCAAAGTGTACAGATGGTCAATGTAAGTGAAATTTCAGTCAAAATATCTATAAGGATCGCATAATGAGGACTAGAAAGCGGTTTATTCAAAGGCTGGTCTGAGTCTTCACTTTATGCCAATGTGTTTTTTTGATATGACAAAAACAGGCGCATGTTTTACTAAACATCTTACTTTCATTTTTTCGCGTAAGTCAAAAATCAACGTTGCTTCTACAGTAGTTACTAAATATGGAATTCTGCCATGCCAGACGATTCCAATGAGACATTGCAAGACAAAATCTAACAAAGAATGAAAATACCAGGTACAATGTGTGAATTCGACCTACGATTATTTTTTTCGTAAGAAATTAAGTAAAACGCCCCCCTGGTTACCATTAATAAGAGATTTGCTGCGTTAATTATGTGAACATCGAAGACAAGTATATAAGGAGGGAGAATGTACAGTCTAGATTCAGAAAACTTCTCTTAAATCGAAACATTTCGATTCTTGCAAGTTTGTGCAGTCTGCTCAGCGTCGATACTTTTCGCACTTTCAAGACAGTCCATTTTTGAGTGACAAATCACATAAAAGCACGAGAAAAACGTTGGTAAACAGACAACTTTGAGTGTTTTTAAGACGTGCATTACATGCTAAATGAGTACGTGACAAAAACGACCCCTGCTGAAGACATTGAAGGTTACCGGGTCGATGTTCGATGTGATTGATAAATCCAGTATAGAAATATACACTAGAAGCGTTTTCAGATCTGCTGCAATGAAAAAGAGTGTGAAGTATTGTATAATTCAAGATTATTGACCTGGCAGGGCGGAGCCTAAGAATCGGTTCGTTGCATTTAATATCAAGGTAAATCACCTTTCACTTATAACTACTCGGATTAATAGATATTCGACTTTTTTTAAATCGAAGGTTGGCAGCCAAACCCTCGTAACTTCAGCTTGGAAAAGCTGAAGCTACGAGAAGTAGGAAACCAAACGATAAAATGTGTTCACTCTCGCTCAGCACGTTTATCCTATGGATAATTAAGCCAACGGCTAAGCCACACTCTGCCAGTTGAAAAATAACGCAGAATATGTATGCTTTTTAAAAGCAGAATAGGAGTGAAAATCTGTTTTCAAATTTAAATCCTTCTCCCGTAAATGTATCAATTTTTATCGCATGTATAATGAACTGCTTAGAAAACACCCCAAGCATGTATAGATATATACAAGTTTAAGAGAGTGATAAAAGGTCAATTTTGTCTATGTGGGCATAGACAAAATTGAACTTTGATAACTCACTCAAACTTGTTCATCTATTGTTTCTCACTTCTTACTTTCTTAAACCTACGTAACAAGCGAACAAAAATGTTACAGTATCATTCACACTCAATAATAGTCCTGTTCACGTTTTATAAAAACTCGCTCTTCAAAAGACTCGGACATGTGCATAATCAGTTACCAGAGTATCAGGACCAGAGATTATAAAACTTTCCTAATGCTCAACTGAGAATTTTTCTCAAATTTTTAAACGGTTGTTAGAGTTATAATTCTGATGTGATACTATAAAAAGTGTATTGACATTAGAGATAATATTAATCAACTGCTGCATGTATGATTTAAAAGACATGCAAAAACTAATAGAAAATTGCACAGGTTTTAAAAAAGAGGTAATAAAATATCGACAATTTCGTAAAAGTTGAACAAAATTTAGCGATATTGTATTACCGCCCTCAAATTTCATTCAAACTTGCTCCACACCCTCACACAATATCATTCAAAAATAATTCAGAAATCACTCTACTGGTCAATTTCTCGATGTTTATAATCACAAATGTCATTGAAGGTAAACGAAAGACGCATTTTCTTACCCTTTTTCGTAATTTAAAAAAAAAAAAAAAAAAAAAAAACATGTAACGCAAATATTTACGTTGATTTTGGTAATATCGATTTTATTTGACATTTTGCCATTGACAGGCGACTTGCATCATATCATAGATCTACGTAAATTAGGGACTTTCATACCATATACGGGCTTTAGGAATTACATGTCTTATTTTAGCAATATAAATGTTCTGCTTGTTTACATTGTGTTGAACGCGACCTTCAACCTTATTACATTTATATCGCAGTGACTGGTGTAACTATCCATGGTTTCCCGTAATTTCTAACAACAGTACAACCACAACACTTCCTCCGAGCCATCAACTGCTCATCCCACAAAGCCATACTAATTATCATACACCAATTGGTGGGAGAAAAAAAAAATCATGTCACAATGACTTTTGTCAAATGTCGGGTTAAATTTGGACGAGCAGGGGTTCGAACTAACGACCATAGTATTAACAGTGCAATGTTTTGCAACTGAGCTAGCCGTGCTCGGCGGCAATACAGATGCGGATCATTCGTATAATTTTCAACCCGTGTCGAATGGAAAATGGATATTACTCAATATAAATAATAGACCAATCAGAATGCAGGAATCGTGATGGAATTAACTAAAATTAAACAGAAATATCATAACAGTTTATAAAGAGCTTTATTTAGATATATCTATTTTAGTATGCACCCATTTGTAAGCTTGTGCACATAAGTCATTTAAGAAATCTGACCAAATTATAAGATATGCAGAGAATATATGTTAATTTCATGGATGCGTGAAACTAAAACTTTGCGGCCGAATTATATTGATTCATGCACCGCTTCATATAGTGTGATTTAATCTTTCATTTCATACGCCCACGATATAGAAATACTCGCTCAATCTATTTTTGAACGAAAGGGAATAAATGAAATACAAAACAAAAAAAAAATGAACAAGATGTGTTTGTGAAACACGAATGCCCCCGTAACGGCATTTTTTTTTCAAAGTTTGACCTTGACAGATGACCTTGACCTTGTCACATGACCATGACTTTGGTACCAGCAGATGCGGATCATTGAGATCTATCATCATGCCAAATATTAGCTTTGTATCTTGAATAGGCTTGAAGATATTGGCAAGGTTAAGTTTTCGGGTTAAGTTTTCGGACGTTTGACCTTGACAGATGACCTTGACCTTGTCACATGACCTTGACTTTGGTACCAGCGGATGCGGATCATTGAGATCTATCATCATGCCAAATATTAGCTTTGTATCTTGAATAGGCTTGAAGATATTGGCAAGGTTAAGTTTTCGGACAGACGGACGGACAGACGGACGGACGGACGGACAGACAGACAGACAGACGGACGGACAGACGGACAGACGGACAGACAGACAGACAGACAGACAGACGGACATGAGTAAAACAATATGCCCCCGATCTATCGATGCGGGGGCATAAAAATGATAAGGGTGATATTCAAATTCACTATGTTATCAACTGTGTCACATGAGTTTACATAAGACAAAAGACTATGAATGAATCTTTGGGTATTCATACGGTGACTAAACATTTACAATATACGTCAAAGGAATAGTTTAAGACTATTTCAAAATGTGCACTTGACCTAGATGGACAAAGTCCAAAACCCCATTTGTTCTCAAAATTAGAGCAGTCGGTCTGGATTTTTATAGTCAACATTTGTCAAAGGAGTATTTTAACGTATATTGGCAATGGACCATGTTAATAACTGATTTGAAAATTCAAAACCGTCTTTTCTTAAAACGCAAAAGTCTGAGTGAGCGTTTCGAAGTCATTGATGTTTCGTATGTTGAATTAAAATCCATGTCTACTAAGAATCATGCGTTCTTAAATCTGACTTACAGTCGTAAATAATACTGGCGTATCTCTGAATTATGGGCCATATATTTGGACGTGCACCATATTAATTATCGACTGCACGGCTAAAATTTTGACTTGAAACCACTATTTGATTTCTTGGTCAGGTTTCAATAAAAATGTAAGGATGTACTATCTGTTTGTACGCGCTTGTATACATTAGAAGGTACAACCAAATTTTGTACTCGCAGACCCTAAAGTTTGGTTGTGCACTTCTAAATTTTAAAGTTCCATGCGTTTCATGTTGTTTAAAAAATACGATAAAGAATGGTCCATATCCCGATTTGTACGCGCAGGACTAAAAGTAGACTTTTGATCCATTTCGTGCGTCATGGTTCTACCAAACATACGATAGTTCAGTTAAGTCTAGTTTATTTGGCTTACGGAGCCCGCAATTCGCCGTATTCCAACAATCGTGCAGTGCCCGTGCGGCGGCTTACGCTGTCCGTGCGATCATCGCAAGGTTTTACCGAGGTACAGTTAAAAACATCATGAAAATGACACTCATTCCGGTAAAAATCATTCTTAACTATTCATTCAGGACTCCATTAATTAATTCCAAACACTCGCTCAAAACATCCAAATCGCCCCAAAATCATTGCGTAACGAAGTTTTGATTTGTCCTTTATCATCTATGTTATTACATACACCTTTCCAAAATCTTGACTAATTGAAAATGAGCGAATAATACAATTTTGTTTTTCCTACAAGTGAAAAGCGGAAATAGATATTTTTTTATCTTAGTTTCCAATACAACGAATTTAATGTGATAGACAAGTCGCAAACGGCCCATTATAAATCCCAAGTAGACCTATATGAACGCATCTATACCTTTCAGCTCTAACGGAATATGAATGGCAAACAGTTAACAACATCGTTAAAATTACAATTGGGTTGCATTTGAAAGATCTCGAAAAAGAAGAGTGATATTACAGAGAGGTAACACAATATAGATAATGCTTTAGTATATTATTTTATTTTATTTAATGCTTTTCGGCGGTTTATCGAGAAATAACTGTAGATTATCACTTGATAATCTCACCGCAGTCAATTATCAAAAACTTATACCCTACTTTTGTGCATTTAATCCTATCTGACGTCATCTATGCGGGGCGAAATAAGTGACGTAACAATGAACGTTGCATAGCAATCACGTGCAAAATGACGCGCTTTACGAAAATATGTCATAGAAATTTCACATTTTATCTCATTTTTGCATGAAAGAAATAGAATAATCGATTCTTTTTCGAGTAAGATCGATTGATATTTCATTGAGTGAACAAGAAAAGCTATATGTTCACTCATGGCTCCGCCACTCGTGAAAATATACCTTTTCTTGTTCACTCAATGAAATATAAATCTATCTTACACTGAAACAAACGATTATCCTCTATTTACTACCTCCTTTATCAAAGGCTACGAACTTTTCTACTTCTTCAAGTCTTCACAACCAAATCAGGCGATTAAGATTCCACACCATTGAATAAAATCGTAAAATGATTTGATCGATTTGAAGGAAATGTTGATTGCTTTTGGACGAATTTGAAATGTAAGGGTGAGGTTTTTTTTTTTCAGAATGATCGAATGGAGCGCTGGGATGGAATGGAATGGTTTTGATCGAGATTAACATCAATTTCACAATGTTACTAACTTTACGAATGTTGTGGTATGAGAAGAGTATTAACAGAATCTATCCAAACAATGAGTTTGATGTCAATTCTATTCCCTTTAGATAAAGTCAAGGGTAAATTTGTCGTAAAGGTGGGTCAGCTTACTTAAAAATAGAAGTCGTTCTATGTAGTTAACTATATGACGAAAGATCTAAGTCTTGATATATATCAAATGACCCCATTATGTCATTTCAGGGACAAAGCTATATACATTTAGACATACTTGCGACAGCCCGATTTGTACTTGAAGGAAAATTCGCGAACATTATGTGGCATATATGATAAATATTCGTACTTATACTAGAACGACAAACGTTTCATCTTACGAAAAAATAAATGCACACTCTTACGTAAGATAAGAGCATCAACTTACACGGTCTTAAAATGCAGTCAAATTAATTACAGCTTTAGTTTTGAATAATCAGATTGACGGTCGAATGGATAGAAAGATAAAGATACTAGCAAAGAATACATGCTCCATTATGTCTACAATCCTTACGGTGTGCAACTATACGAAAAAATAATAAAATCGGTGGATGATCTTGAGCGAAAAAGGACCATTCAGGAATACCACGATACACATATGTGACCCGTAACGCGAAAAGGGACCATCCGGTAATCCTGTAGAATGAATTATTCAAAAAGAGACTTGATCCAGCATAGGTCAACCAGAAGTCACATTTCGAAAACTCTTTCACTGGAAGGTATATTGATCATTCTAGATTCAGAAAATAGGCACGGTGCAAAAAGCACAGGTCGTCACTTTACGCATAGCCCAGGTGGTCCATTTTCGTGTGACGAGTCACATATATATGATCCCTTCTCCAGGTGAACCTACCTTAATGAAGTAAATGGGTAATTTCAGGTTTTCAATCCAAATTATACAAAAAAGAGAGAAAAATTTACTAATCCAAATTCAAAGAAGTTCAACTATGAATTCAAAGTGCGTTGAATTTAAAACGGAAAAAACTGCATAAGAAAAGAATGAAGCAAGCATTGAGAAAAGAGCGAAATTGCTTGAAACAAGCAATTTACCTTTTTTCGCTAATTGCTTTCCCTTTATATTTCCTTCGGTGCATTAAAACGCTATTTGTTGGAAATTGATACCATGTACAAAGATTCTAATTATTTTTGAATAAATTGATAAATTGTATATTATTTAAGAATTCGAGTTTGTTGTCAGTTTTGTTTTCATTTAAGCAGATTTTCTTGGAGAACAGATCGTATAATTTGTGATCCATCACGTAAAACGACAATGTAGGAAATCCGTAAAATGAATACTTGAATAGGAAGATTGGATACGGAATGTGTAAACCAACGGTCACATTTCGAAAAAAAACACAGTATGAGAAGGTTGAGTGATTATCTCCATAAAATCATACAGGTTCGAAAACTAAGACTTAGCCTGGACATTCCGCGTAGTCTATGGACGTCATTTTACGCACTACCCACATGATTTCTTTTCTCCTGACGTCCCGGGTCACAAATGGTCCGAATTAGCGGTTAGTTTAAGGAACGAATGTTCAATATGGATAGAATAATCTACAGGTGAAAATATAGACCCATACAGTCCTTTATTGTACTTACGAAAGCTGCATAAATATCGAGTTTGAAGATCACAATTTGATGCTCTCAGGTGCCATTTTGGGTCACGTGATCGCTTTCGGAGTAGGACACAATCATATTCGGAATCCTCTTTCCCAGTCCACGTTATTTTATCAGATGCTGTATAAGAATTAAAGGGAATAAAACGGGTTAGTCTAAACAGTTACACAATAATTTCATTTATTTTTATTCTTACTGTTTTCCCAATGACACGTGACTCTAAATTGTCTTATTGACCGAAAGCAAACTTAAGATTTGCTGCATTACTTCTGAGGCGCAACATAATGAGAGACGGTGTCTGAAAAAAAAATATTATTTTTTTTAAGATAGGGAAATATCATTTCACCTTTCGGGAACTCTCTGTGGTTCTACGGAATAACCTCGGGAACAGTACGGGCGCAGCAAAAAGCGTGTCATTTCGCACGTGGGTTTACATGGCGTCACAATTAACAACCATCCCACTAAGTATGATGTTACATAAAACGAAACCAATGAAAAAAATATTTTTGGGCATATTATAGTTCGTTAAAAAACGCGGAAATTTACTGCGTTTTATCATCAAATTAAAATATAACCAAATAAACTCAACAAACGATAGGAAAGAATTAACAATATGTGCTTTTTTCAATTGAATCCAATAACTGAAGAACTACCAGAAGCCGAATTACCTTTAACAATGACCCGAAATTACTACACTTACGTTCAAGGTACTTTCCAGTTTACGGAAAAGTCCGAGCGATGTTCCGAATGGTAAACATGTATACAGAGAATTCAGTTTTGCTATTATTACCAAAGTCAGCCACTTCTGAAAGAATCTAGAAGAGGTACATTCGTTGGTCATTTTACTAGGAAACCTATCAGAAGCTTTCAGAATGATATATTTTCAATACGATTGGTTATTTGATGGTTTCTTTTGCAGTGTTCTATCAATCCTAAAGCACAATGGCCGCTGTCATTCTATACCTGGAAGAAGTCAGTCAAAGAAGTTTTTTGAGTATTTCCGAGTACACTCATCATGCTTATGCAACGACATTAAAACGTGTAAAGACACTGCCTTCTTAATGAGCCATTACTGAACTAACCTGGTTGAAATACCGAGATTCCCCGAAATCCTCCGCACATCTCTCGGGTGTTTCCGGCACATGGTATATGACATATTCCCCCGCGCCGTATTGTCGATATGTTTCCAATGTGTTCTTCACAAAGACATATATCCTTCTGTAATCATAATTGATGCATAAGAACTTTTAAAAAATCGAAGAATGTCAGTGTGTTAGTATTACAGAAAACACGAGGACCGACCAAAAAGAAATGAAAAGATAAATGAGCATGTACGTGACATTTCCAACACTTTGACGTGAGAATCATTAGCAGGTAATGACCAGTCCGAATACCTACACCGTGAATTAAGAATAGCATTAGGCTATAAGAGTTCGAAGTTGTAGATTAGTTCTTATGCTAAATTGAGAATTTTCTCAAAATTCACATTGAGATTAAATCAGTCTCTAATTTCAATATCTTTTAATACTATAATAAACGTATTTGGTATAAAAGATAATATTAAGAAGTTGTTTTAATATCAACTTTTCTGAAGTATATTTTATGTTCATACATTTATTTTAAATTTTGTTGAAATAAAGATAACAGTTGAGAATGAGAAAAGTTTAAATAGCTTGGGCCGTGAAGACGCTATCCCCAGATCTCATTGTAAAGACTATAATCCGTGCTGTTGCCGAATCTGATCTTATTCTTTACTTTGGAATTTGGGAAATTGTTGGAAATGTCGAACACAACCCTGCGTTCAAAATGAAAAAAAAAAAAATGGTGCAATCTGTTTGCGCTTTTTACCCCGCTTTGCAAGTGCAGAGTGGGGTTATAAATGGCTAAAAGTTTGCATCGTTTTGTCATACTGACCACAGGACACTCTTATATTATTTAGAACAGTATACTAACATTCAGAAATGGTGCGTTTTATTGAGTTTGAGAATAAAAATGAGACACAAACCGTGAATAAGAACCATCTACACAATCCTTTATATAGATATTTAAGGTAGTGGACCCGTAATAGATCCGCAACATTTCGGCACTCATGAACTTTCACAATGTAGACCGAGGTTTCCTAATGAAAATCAAGCCATTAAATACATCACATGCCAACCAAAGATCCCCATATCAAAAGAAATGTTGAAAGACGGTTAAATGATAATTCTAGTTTAAGAAAATCTACAAATTGCGCAAAAAGTCTATCCTTGGCTAGTCAGTCGGCGCAATCCGACTTAGGTCGACACTCATTTAATACCTGTAGCCCCACAACACCATTCCATCCACAATGCTGTAGGCACGACTCTGGGGTAATGTTGAACAATTGGCTGCCATTTTGAAACCAAGACTCTATGTAAAAACAGCCAAGCTTTTCGTAGCTTTTGACATCTGAAAAAAAAATGTTTAAAAAGCTTTTGATTCGTTAAATATGTTGCGACGAAGTACGAAAACCATGTTGAATAAATCATAAAAAAAATGAATTATGAAATTTGGTAATTGAGGAACTTCATCACATATCTTTTTCTTCCTTTTTTTCTTTCTTTTTTTTTATAGATCTAGTCTTTAACTTTTTAAAACTTTATGATATGAACCCAAAAGTCACAGCTCTAAAATGTCGTATATAGCACATGTGGACTTATCTCCAAAGTGTAGAGGCACATGCACTTTTTTGCATTTGGAACTCAAAATATGACCCTTTAACAATGAAAGGACCACCTGAAAATTCCGTTTAAAAAATCTTAGCTTCGGTTTGATCAATGTTTGTTTTTTTTTTTTTATTAATCAATGGAATTTTCGAAAAGATACTCAGCTTCCGGGTCCTGTCAGGGCCTATGTGTTTAGTCATATTTTCCTTAATTTCTGCCAGAACTATAATTATAAACAAACAAAAAAATACTTCTGTGAAATAAGTACAACTATTAAAGTAACAATAATTATTACAAACGAAGCCACGATCTAAATAACTTGTTTATCTTGATATACTGCACTGCAGCAATCTGCAGTGGGGCAATAAAAAACAATATATTGTTTGCAAAATGTCAGTTACAGAGTACAGAAATAAACATGATGACGTCATAGCGGAATTACGTCAACCAATCAAAAAACAGGACTACATTTGCTTCCTAGGTAATTCCAAGAACCTATTATTCTCTGTCAGAAAAAAAGAACATTTATATGATGCGCTCAATATGTTGGTTTTAGAACCAGGGGCCTGTTTTACTGAACATCTTACGATCATTTTTTGCGCAAGTCAAAAATTAAAGTTGCTTCTACAGTAGTAACAGTAGTTACCAAATATGGAATTTTACCTTGCATCATCTCATTGGAATCGTTTAAAAAACCTTATCAATCTATGATAGTATGAAGATATGGTCAGTATTAAAAAAAGACTCAACAACAAACAAAAAGATAAGCAGACACGATAACTATAACAAAAGATTTTTCCATTCTTTTCAGTTTTAAATGTTTAAATCTGAAACAAGATACGGTTCCTCAGAAGCTTTTCAAGACAGGGGAAGTTAAGTTAGACGCTTTTTAAGTAGGGGAGAGGGAGGGTTGGAGATGTGCGTGAAAGATGTAACATGAAGAAGCTTGCCGCGCCAATTTATTAGATCTAATATATGAAATGATAGTACATTCTGAGAGTTTTTCGTTTTTCATGGAACTCCATGCGTGCTAGCATACAAAATATACTGAACAACAAAAATAACGCATCACCTTTCAATGACAAATAATTCTGGTCTGGACTCAACCTGTAGTCTGGCTCGTTGGCCGAGTGGTTAGCGCGCTCGACTCGTAACCTGGTGGTTGCGGGTTCGAGCCTCACCGGAGACGGGTAGTGTATTTGGGTAGGACACTTTACAGACAGGGCCCCAATCCACCCAGCTGTAAAAGTGGGTAGCAGTGGCTAGAACCCATTGCCTCTCCCTCTATGTGTAGGATAAGATCTGGAATGAGTTAGGACCACGATGGAAATAAGAGTCATTTGACCCTTTATCGTGTTATCCTCGAGTAAAAAACCCGATTTGCTGTTTTGACATTACTTTAGTTTGGCCGGACACGAGGTAAACACTTGTGGTAAAATTTATGCCTTAGCCTCACCTGAGCAGAGACACTTGAATATGATAAACATTTTTTCTGTTCCTTCAGCAGATCGAATGCATCGATCGAGATAAAAGTTGGTCAAGTAATACGGCTTATAAAGGTGGTAACGAAAAAAAGTGGAAAAAGTTATCAGATATAGACACGTCTTGGAGTTTGCGGTAGCGAAAAATTGAATTTCGATACGTCATCGCGCATAACCATATTGAACTGATTCATTTTTTGTAATTAAAATCAAGGACACTTGCACCTACCATGAGGGGTCATAACTCGACCATTGTCAGGTTAAAACGTTGATTATAACAACTACCGATGCCCAGAATCCAAAAAAGAGCGCGAAAACCCAAGGTTTTGAGTCAGATTGAAGAAACTTGAAGAGCAAATAGATAGACATATTAGGATTTACTCTAGGTAAAATTCGGAAATCCACTTGTCAGATATTCTTTGAGAACAATATTACACATGAACTACAACGCTATTGACTTTTACCGAGCATTGAAAACTGACTCTAATTTTGATTTTGGGGGTAGTCGCCATCGTGCGTTTATAACTATTCAATGCGTATGTCCTAGGTGCCATCCCTTTTCTCACAAATCAATAATTGGTTAGCGTTTATTTTGGTGTAGCCCCTCTTCCAATCTTTAGATTACGGAAAAATTAATATCGAAAAAATCAAGTGATGCGTTATTTTTGTTGTTCAGTATATATCCGAAGGTCTGGATGTGTAATCAAAATTTCCATCCATCCAGGATGCAAGAATCTTGTTTGACGCGACTTAAATTGCAATATACAGTTTTGTAATAGTAAATCTTTAAGACCATATTTATTTCTCACGACAATCTCACTTTACAAATTTACTGACATGAACCCAAAAAATAATTGATCCACTCTCCAGGAAAACCTGCCTAAATGACGTCACCTTTTAATTAAGCCTGTGCGTGACATTTCCAACAATTTGAAATGTGAGTGAGGTGCAAACTTTTGGTAATGTAGACAACCACACACTGTAAATTTAAAGTTTCTTGATGGTCTACAGTTACTTTTAGACCTTATCTATCTACTAAACACATAGTGAAGACTCTGGTCAGACTGTGCGGATGCACAGGCTTGTCAGAGTCTTTGCTGTGTGCATCTTAGAAATTGTTGGAAATCTCACGCACAGGCTCAATTTTAGATTTCTAACTATGATACAACAAAATAATCGATTTAAGACTTGTCCAATTTCAAAGAATTAGCAGACGTAAGTTCGATGTGGGGAAATTTGAAAAATAAGCTGCAAATCTTTAAAAAAAAAAAAAAAAAAAAAACATTGAGAAAAATGGAGAAATTGGGTTTGTGGAAAAATGGTAAGATGAACAAAGATAAAGGACCTTAATCTTTTTGGAAATAACATAGTTTTGCTTGTTTTAAGAATAATAAATTTTGTATGTGTAGATAACTTAAAGTTTAAGTCTGTTGTTAATTTGATTGTCATTTAGGCAGATTTTTCCTCGAAAACGGATCAAGTCTATTTGAGATTTTGTGTTTTAAATTTCGAACACTGAAACAAGATGTAAAACATTGCCTCTGGCCAGACTGGACATTAGCCCAGTCTGCCCAAAGTCATCATTTTGAGCTATGCAGGAAGTAAATCTCCTACAGTAATGAACAGCGTGAAATTGACAAGATGAATGATTTTGAATTGATTTTGAGTGAAATTAAAGGGAGGTAGATCTAATCGAATATAGCTCATTTTGTTCAATATGAACAGAATGGGCGATATTTGTCAACTCTATTTAATAAAATATATGTACTATTAAGTGAGTGATTTAGATTGATTTTGATCGGAATGAGTGTCAATTTCACGATATTTTTACCCCACCTCTTACGGTCAGGGAATATTTTCTTATTGCATTTTGTGGTAGCTGAGGCTACTTAATACATGTGAATTATTAAACGCATTTACTCATTTATCTTTTGAAAGTCTGGGACGAAATTGATTTCATGGGACAGCAAAACCTCGAAACTAAAGCTAAGATGAGCTGTACTTAATAGGTTTAGGACTTCAAGTCTTGAAGCAGATTACCACGGTATGAATAAGGTCCGATTTACTGCTTACTTAAGACGTACAATATAAAGGAACCCTCATAAAGTTGATACGTGTTGTCAGGCTTTTAACTATTGCATAAGTCGGTTATAAGGTTGTCTTTCATATTTGTCAGACGCAGACGACATTTGAACAATTATTGCAACAGGAGGTTTAAATATAGCTTACCATCGCCATTGATATGTGTTATAAAAACGCAAATAGATTTTGTAACCCGTTTTTTAATGTAAAAAAAAAATCAGCATTTATCAAAATTGTAAGCAAATGCTGGTTACATTTCAAAAGCCATTTCAATTGAAAAAAATAAATATAGCATATGTTGGTAAATTGTAAAGAAAAGAGATAATTCAAAAATATCCATATACTCATTCTATTTTTTCAACTTTTCTTTTATATTAACCATGTTTTTCTCACATATCCTCTGCTATCGGAGTTTCTGCTCCTCTACCCCCTTCTCCTCCTCTCTCTCTCTCTCTCTCTCTCTCTCTCTCTCTCTCTCTCTCTCTCTCTCTCTCTCTCTCTCTCTTCTCTCTCTCTCCCTTCCTCTCTCTCCCTCTCGCTCTCTCTCTCGCTCTCTCGATTGCTCGCTCGCTCTCTCTCTCTCTTTCTTTCTTTCTTTCTCCCTCTCTCTTCTCTCTCTTTCTTTTTCTTTTCTTACTATTGTTGCCTTCCGTTTGCTTCTTAGGCTTATTTGATCATAACTTAATTTCATAAGAATAAATTGCAGACCATCTAAATCGAAAGTATGGTTTAGGTTAAAAGAGCTTTAAGATGATGACAAGAGAAGATAACACTGAAGTGTCATTTAAAACGCTAAGATTTTAAGATTCTCGATTATGACGTAGGGTATATTCTAATTATAGATAAGAAGAACAGGTCATGATGCATAACGTTATCACCTTCCCTCACCAACCCTCTTTTTGTCGATCTTTATGAAAATGTTTATGAAAAAATGTTGAAAATAGAGAAATCGTTTGATTATATACATCTGTTTTATACGAATCTTTTTTATTTTTCCCTTCTAGACAATATGCCTCTTCAGTCGTGTTCTTCCAAAAGATGAAAATATTTGGGCTACTTATTATACCGAGGCGCACAACTAATCACACGCAAACTGGTGGGAGATAAATCACTCGAGTCACAATGACTTTTGTCCAATGTCGGATGAAGTTGGTCCAGCCGAGGTTCGAACTCACAACCCAAGGAATGACGCCAAAACGCATCACCGACAGAGCCGGCCGGGCTCGGCAACATATTGATTAAGATTTATGGGTATATAATGCTCAAAAGATTAAGCTTAATTATTTTCATAAGTTCCACAAATTCATGTGACTCTTGAAGCTTTAAATCTTGGTATTGACTAAAAGATCTAAGGTTTGTTACAGAAAATCACCTCGTGGAAATTACACTCATCTCGATTAAAATCATTCAAAATCATTTACGTAGCGCTTCAATCATTCAAAACACTCCCTATAATCTTCAAAAACGCCCCGAAAATGACCAAATGAATGAGATCATGAACTACATTCAAGAAAATCATCGCTAGAAAAAACGCGAGGTCATTGATGACCTAGAAAGCTTTTACGGAACTGAATATTCTATTAAAGGGAAGAAATAAATAGAGGATATTGAATGAGTGGTCATGGAATACTGAATTTATCAAACGAGTTATCTAGAAACAGATAAAAACGAGGCTGTGCCGAGTTTTTATCTGTTTAAGATGACCAGCACAAATTTTATATTCTTTTTAATATAATATGACCCGAATTTTAGCGAAAAAATCGTCGAAATTCTTGAAATTCAACATTTCAATTTTCCGTGAAACTTATAACGCCATTTAAAACTGACGTCACAATATATACATTATGACGTCATTTTCGCGGTTACAAAATAGCGTTGCTATCCGCTCTGAGCTCTTTTGCATAGTTATTACACGTGTAATATCAAAATTATTCAACGGGTTTATTTCACTCCCGCGACGTAGGTCATATTATAAATGTAGCTAATTTTGTTCATCAAAAAGATAGCGCTATTGGAAAGCCTCCCTTTAATATCACTCTAAACTAATTACAATCGATCAATTCCATTCTAAAATCATTCAAAAATCAAGCATCTTGTCAATTTCACGATATTTGGTTAACTGTAGCACAAAGTAAAAAGTATTATTGAATACGGGGGCGTAAAATTGTTCTTTATTGACTCTATATTGATTTAAACTATTTATGGAATGTTCATGGAGGACAATAACAATGCCGCTTTCAAACAAAACTAGGCTTTCTAGAGAATAATTGTACTACAACTTTGATTTATATTTAAAAAAAAAAAAAAAAAAAAAAACTACAGTCAAACCTGTATTAAGCAAGCACCCACGGGACATTCAAAAAGTGCTTGCTTAAGACAGATGCTTGCTTAATAAGGTCATTTTCAGCGTATTCATTTGGAAACTCAGTGTCCGCTTGCTTAAGACACGTTACTTGCTGAATAAAGGTGGCCACAGGTTTGACTGTACTGTCAAAATGAATGGTAAAAAAGGAAATACTTATGGTAAAGAAATATCTTAAAATAAATCATCATTAGTCATCCAAAATATCGCAACAACAATTTGAGCAAGGTAGCCTTGCGGGGTTTTCATTGTTCGTTGTCGGTTTATGGGAGAGGGATTTCTTCTACTAAATTACGATCTTTCGCGTAAGCTTGAAGCCTCGACTTAAGAAAAGAATTATCATTCTAGATCTAGCTAATAAGCCCATTGAGTTAAGTTTCGATGCTGCCATGCGTTCACTTGGACGATTGGACGAAATTAAAGTTATTTATTCTACCTCTCTTTCATAAAATCTAAGCACTTTTATGATTTTGCGTCTTCAGAGATTGCCAGGCGCTTAGAAATCAACTACAACCAATTAATATATGCATTTTTTTATCAATTTGATTGGATTGTTGATTATTTTGAACAATTTCGTCGAGCTTTTGAACAATTTCGGAGCGTTTATGAGTGATTTGAGTGAGTGTTTGGAATAAATGACAGGAACGCGGGGCGAATGATATTGAATGGTTATGAATGAGATGGTTTTCAATTCCACGATGTGATTGGCTGTGTGCAGCTTATTGAGGCGTTTGAGGGTGTTCTTCGTTTGTACCTCGTTTTTTGTTAACTTTGCGGGTAAAAGCCTACCTAAGTCGTTCACCCTTTTAAAAAGACGTCCGCCTGTCAAAATCTAAGTGCTCTCCTAAATTTCAAGGAAGGATTTACAATAGTTTTGATCGAGGTGAATGTTAATTTTATGATTTTACTTATTGTTCATGACGGTGCTTTTCTCATGCCATGTATATACTAGATAGTATAAATTTGTACATGTATTCTTCTTTGAGGCCAAATTCCAGTGTTTAAGCAATGAACTGATTTATTTCAATCGATATCGGACCATTAGCGATAGGCAAACATTTTCATAATATTATAATCGTATAATAGCAAAGTTGTCTTGCAACTTTTATATTTCTAAATGTGACAATGGCTCAAAAATTGTGTGGGTTTTATAATTGAACTTCGCCACAGTCGAAAAGGGTACAGTATAATAATTCGAGGGTTCAGCGCAAGACTGTACTAAGTGTATATACATTGTATATATGTCGTGCCCGATCTCGGGAATACTTAATCTCAAGAACGGGCAAGTAATGACAGGGGGACGTTGCTCATTCTTAAGAATGGTCAAACCAATGTGTATATCAACACAACATGTCTTAAAAGTATGATTCTTGCATTTAAATATTCCATTTTATTTATTTCATAATTCCAAAATAAAGTTTATTCGATTAATTCTACATATAAACTATAAAATCATTTTATTGTTCGATCTCAACTTTCGACAAACTGACAGATCAACTTCCGGTTGTATATCCCGGCTCACTTATCTAAATATACGATACCTATCGTTATTAATTAAATTGTTGTTCGCATAATTTTCAGTTTGTAAACCTACGTTAATTAAAGATTGTCTGGACATTCATGAAACATCGGGAAACGATATATAATAGATTGTTAACTGTCAGAGTCTGTACAACCCGGATAACTATTTTGAATGATAATTCATCCCAATGAAAACATCTGGAACAGTGCATCAGATGTTCTACCGGTCTGTTCAGTCTCTTCCGAATTTTATCCAACAAAATACCCAGTTTTTTTTCAATACAGACAGCAAATGAAATGCACTTGAAAAAAAATCTGTCAATGGTGGTCATGAGAGAAGCCTATAGGGCAGCTAATGCTTTACAAAATGGGCTTTAAACTATACACCTCACCCCTCACATAATCAGGGGTCGTCTTGGAACTCTGTCAAATCAATAGTTGATTTGTGTGTTTGAATGGGGTTGTACATCCCTTCTGACAATCTTTCAGTAAAAGCGTGGTGAATGAAGTACCTAATAATGGACCCCTGGTATTTCTCACACCAGTTCCACCATCACATACTTTCCAAGTCTCCAGCTGCTATCCCACATAGGTCTACTGTTATCGCCCATTGTTAGAAGACAAATAGAAAGAATGAAAGCCTCCATCAGGAATCAAACTCAAAACCTCTAGATTGACAGTCCAAAGCTCTACCGACTGCATTATAAAGGCGGCTTAATCAATATTTGAAAAATCTTTGATTTCATTAGAGGTTAGCCGGATTTGATATGTCAACATGGTGACAAATTGTCACGAGATAGGCCTGTTACTGTGCTGGATGCCCAAGTATTAAAAACAACAAAGGGACATAACTCAAAAATTAAGCAAGGTAGAGTTACTTTTCTTGCCAACTGCACTTCTTAAGACCTCTTTACACATTCTCGATTTTCTCTCTGATTCACCACGATTCACCAAAATTTCTCATGGTCAGAAAAGTTGGAATGGATCGGGTTGAATCGTGGCAAAAAGTAGAAATATTCAGTATCACTACGATTCCAGTAAGAATGTACACAATATAAGTATGGTGTCTGTAAGGTATTTCTACGAATCAATGACGATTCTTGACAGCAACGCTACAGTCAATGAGGATTGACTGCAGGGGCACAACGAATCCTCACAGTGCTCTTAAGGTTCAATACGGTACAAGTACGATTCTAAGAGGCAATGGTCATGGCCAATCATGAAGCTCCGCAGCGAAACCTTGGATGATTCGTACGACAACTGTACCCATTTCATGGTGAATCATGTGAATTCGTAATGTAGGATTCCACGAATGGCTACGATCTCTCATGAATTGTTGCCAATAAAGCTTCAGTGTAAGTACGAATCAGCATGATTTCACTACGGTTGTGCTATGAATTAGGCCATGCCCAATAACCATACAATTCGCCACGAATGTTTTTAAACAGTTTAAAAAATTCTGTAGCACCAACATTGAATTTCCTGAATTATCATAAAACATTGAGTGTCACCACGGTTGTACTACAAATCACCATGGTACATGACAATTTTACAAATTGTTGCAAATCGTAGGGGCACCGTAGCCAAAAATCGTGAATGTGTAAATCGGCCTTTTATCATGAAAGGAATGAATTGCCTAGGTTCAAGTCAATCGGACATAAGGTGACAAAGTTACGCTTCTGACACAGAAAGATCCACCGGCCTGTTGCATATTGGCACCACAAACCATCCAACATTACATCCTTTCTTTTACGGGGCATTTGCAGAAAGGTAAAATGACCATACAAGATTAAATAAGGTAGCCAATTGTCACAAGATAAGCCAATTACACAGCTGGATGTCCAAGTTTGAAAAACATCAAAGAGAAATACCTAAAAAACATTAAGCTAGGTAGAGTTGTTGATCTTGTGCTCTGCTATCCATTATCATAAAAGGAACATAACTTCAAAGTTTCAAGTCAATCCGACATACGCTGTCAGAAATATGCTGCGGACTAAGCAGTGGAAGCCAAAGGTGATCCCTCCTCTCCACATAAGTTCCACAGCTAGATTTGTGTCGACAATTTCATCACTATCTGGAATATCGCTTCGTCTGACAGGTCACACATTTAATTACATAAGCCTAAAAGAAACAATATGAAGTTTTATGCTGGAGTCAAAAATAGCTTTTTCAACCTATATGTACGTGTTTATCAGAAGTTTCATCCTAAACATGTCTGAAAAACAACAAAGGGCAATAACTCAAAAATTAGGTCAGGTAGAATAATGGTTATTGTACACTGCACTCCCCCTTGGTGAGATCTATACACCCATGCAGTTTCATGATCCTAGCTATTATACTTTTAGAGATATACTCCGGACAAGATTCAAGTCTGAAAAACAACAAAGGGCAATAACTAAAAAAATAGGCCAGGTAGAGTTATGGTTCTTGTGCACTGCACTCCCCCTTGGTGAGATCTATACACCCATGAAGTTTCATGATCCTAGCTATTATACTTTAAGAGATATACTCCGGACAAGATTCTAGTATGAAAAACAACAAAGGGCAATAACTCAAAAAATAGGCCAGGTAGAGTTATGGTTCTTGTGAACTGCACCCCCCCCCCCCTTGGTGAGATCTATACACCCATGAAGTTTTATGATCCTAGCTATTATACTTTAAGAGATATACTCCAGACAAGATTAAAGTCTGAAAAACAACAAAGGGCAATAACTCAAAAATTAGGTCAGGTAGAATTACGGTTATTGTACACTGCATTCCCCCTTGGTCAGATCTATACACCCATGAAGTTTCATGATCCTAGCTATTATACTTTTAGAGATATACTCCGGACAAGATTCAAGTCTGAAAAACAACAAAGGGCAATTACTCAAAAAATAGGCCAGGTAGAGTTATGGTTCTTGTGCACTGCACTCCGTAATGATGAGAAGAATACAATTGCCAAGTTTGAAGTCCATCTTCAAGTGACAGAGTTATGCTCCGGACGAAGAAGTGGACGCTGCTGGACGCCCGGATGCCGGACACCAAGGGTGATCCCATAATACGTCCCGTCTTCGACAGGCGTATAAAAATACTTAGATTTTTAGCCTGGGAATTAAACATGTGACCCGTCATGCAAAAAGGGACCATCTGGGAACTCTGTAAAATAATTATTTGAAAAGAGACTGTGTCCAGCATAGGTCAAGCACAGGTCGCAATTCAAAAATCCTTTTACAGGAAGGTAGATTGTTCATTCTATATTGGAAAATAAAAAAAGTGCAAAATATTTACCCTAGTCAGTCTGCGCAATCCGCAGTCAGACTGGGATTGCCACTTTAAGCACTGCCAGAATGGTCCCTTTTCGTGTGGCAGGTCACATATGATAACATACATTCTGATTTGAAGTAAGAAGCATTACCAACTAATTTGTTTGGATAGGGTTTTACGACACTTAAAACTATCTTTCATTTATATTGTGGAGGCATGAGCACCTAACAATAAATTCCTGGTAATTCTAACACCAGTACTTACATTAGCGGTACATCTTTTTCTAGCCTACAGCAGGTATCCCTCTTGGGTCTAGGATTATCAACCAATTTATGGAAGACAAAAAGTCAGAAAGGATGAGTGTTGCTGTCAGGAATCAAACTCTACTGACTGAACACATGAGACTGTTGCTTGCAGGGGTGTGGAATTCCCATGCTTGACTTGTACAACTTGGCTTTTTTTAGCCTGTGACTGAGTAGATTTTCCTTGAAAACTTGTCCAAGATCAAGTTTGTCTTATATCAATAACTAAATTGCAGACTTTTGAAAGTGGTTTCATGTTGCAGTTTATGGCATTTTCAGTAAAGGTATTATTTTAAAATAGAAAACATTGTAGTTAAGGAAAAAAAGCAGTTTCTCCTTTTATCACAATGTTTTCTATACTCATTTGTTTCCAGGTTGAACAAGGTATCAAATTGTCACAAGATATGCCCATCACACAGCTTGATGTAACATTGGGCTCAGAGTAGAATTGAAGTGATTTTGAATGAATATCTTTTGGACAATTTTTGTGTAGACAGACAGAGAAATAATCGTAGGAGTATATCATTGTTCATGTTGTCGGACCGAGGGTTATGAACGTTTTACATATCTTACCTGGTAATCGAGAAGAAGCTATCAATTCGATACCCCTTGACTAGTGAAGATGATCATTATTATGATCAAAGCTAATGCACTATTAGAGATAAGCTCTGGACAAGATCCAATCATGAAAAACCCCAAAGGGCAATAACTCAAAAATTAAGCTAGGTAGGAGTTATGGTTCTTTTGTACTGCACTTCTCCTTGATGAGATCTATCTACCCATGAAGGTCATGATCATAACTCAAATACTCTTAGAGATGTGCTCTGGACAAGATTCAAGTATGAAAAAAACAAAGGGCAATAACTAAAGAAATGACCGAGATAAAGTTATGGTTCTTTTGCACTGCACTTTCCCTTAAGATGATATATCTACCTATCAATTTTCATTATCATAGCTCCTATACTTTAAGAGATATGCCAAGGACAAGTTCCAAGTATGAAAAACAACAAAGGACAAAAACTAAAATTAACAACCCAGGTAAAGGTATTTTTTTGCACTGCACTTCCCATAATGAGATCTATCTACCCATTAAGTTTCATTATTATAGCTCCTATAATCTAAGTGATATGCACTGGACAAGATCAAAGTATAAAAAACAACAAAGGGCAATAACTCAAATAATAAGCCAGGTGGAGTTATGTTTTTTTTTGTTTGTTTTTTTTTTTTTTGCATTGCACTTTTCCTTGATGAGTTGTATGTGATTTGCAATAACTCAAAAATAGGCCAGATAGAGTAATGGTTCTTGTTCTTGCAATGAGAATATCACTTCAAAGTTTAAAGAAATCGGACATAAGGTTATAGAGTTAAGCTCTGGACAGAGAAGTGCACGCCCCAGGATGGCCGGACACCACGGG
Source organism: Fragum whitleyi (assembly GCA_948146395.1). NCBI lineage: Eukaryota > Metazoa > Mollusca > Bivalvia > Cardiida > Cardiidae > Fragum > Fragum whitleyi. The sequence goes on along the minus strand of OX411547.1, from coordinate 19,997,800 downwards.
TGACCCATAATACTATCCTTCTTTGACTGGGGTATAAAATGGTAATATTTTCAACCCATATATAGTATCCTCAGTTCAAAGAAAGAATAGATAAAACTTGAACAAGCAATTTTCAAGTTGGATGAGTGAAATTCAGCTACCAACCTGTCCAAGGACAAGTAACACAAATGCACTGTTTACATCTTCTCTCTTAAAAATACTTGAGATGCCCAGTACTGAGGAGAAATCAGTTGGCTGGACTGCATATCAAATAGTCATGGGTTTGATCATAAATATGACCATTCTTTCTGACATAAGGTGTCTTTCGCCATTTGATAATCAACAGGATGATGAGCTGTAGGAACTTTTTTTCTGCTGAATTGTGGGATTTAGATGGAGGACTTGACTATCCAATCAAAATTAAAGGTTTTGGTTGGAATTCCTTCTGCACTACTGGACATATTGATGTACATCCTTGGGAAATAAAATTAGGAGCCCAATCTTGTATAATGTGATACCCAGGAAGCAGTGAACAGCCCCATGATATGATCTAAATTTATATAAGTGGCTTTAAACACCTTTTTTTTAACCCTTGTCATGCTGAAGCTGGAATATTCCTGCCTTGGCAGGAGCTATAGACAAACATCAGCCTACACATATGTGCAGTCTGATCTTCATCTATACCACCTGTTTTTCCTTCTTAAGCCAGAAAAGTTTCAGAAAATGTATTTAAAAATCAATTTCTGACTCACAAGTAGGAAATACAGAGCTTTCAGCACTTTGATTTATATATAATTTTGCCATGTTTTTTATTCAGCATGACAAGAGTTAAATTTCAAAGCTAGAGGCTCAGATTTGGATGTAGTAAAACTATTTAGGGAATATCACAAATCCAAGGATAATGTGCTCAACTGGCAACAATATGACTCCAAGAGGCCAAGTGTATATTCATTCACAAAGCAAAGATTGGGGCCCAAGGTTATAAACATTTTCTCAGGCTCAATTCTAAATTTTCTCAAACTTCAATTTGAGATTAAAGCTGTAACTCTGTTGTAATCCTCATATTTATGTATTAACATGAAAGGTAATATTAATAAGTTGCTTTAAATAACAACTTATTGATATTATCTTATAACTTCATACATCTATTTTAATTCAAAATTGGAGAAAAATATCAGTTGAGCTTGAGAAATGTTTTATAACCGCGGGCCCAGATACAGGGTTCACCCTTGTAATGTCTGCCCTATTGGTATGTGAAATTGATCAAAATGTCTTGCTTTTTCTTGCTTTGATTTCTATTATTTAATGTTTTTATTGGGAGATGAAGGGAGTTTTCTTTTAATTCATTGAGGTATGAATCTAAAAACCTTATCACTGTATGCATATGTGAAGCAGATTTGTACATGATTTGTTTCCGTTTCAAACTTCCATTTTAAAAAAACCCTCTCTTTATCTCTTATAATTACATTTTACAGCTTACAGTGTAAGATATTTCCTTATAGAGACATATTTATTTCTTTAGGACTTTTGGGTGTCCAAAGTAACATACTCAAAATTGATTTCATTGATATATAATCTCAAATGAAATAGCTAATCTAAGTGCATGAATCTTGATGGAAATAATTGAATTTAAATTATTAGCTGCTCAAGTGTGAAAATTATTGTAAACTAGAACTGTCGCAGAGCAGACTTATACCCCCCACAAGCACTTTGTCAGAATGCAAGTGCTATTACTGCAGGATGTGTTTGTAACAAATATGGAGGTCATATGCAGCATTTTCATGAAGTTTCATGATTCTAAGCCGCTTGGTTCTTGAGTTAAGAGTCCGGAACGAAAATTGGACAAAGGCTGACTGTGACCTTGACCTTCGACCTATGTGACCAAAAAACGACAGGGCACTTCCTTGGATAATATGAAACATTTGCATAAAGTTTAATGATTGTAGGTCACTTGTTTCTCTAGTTAGAGTCTGGAAACAAAAATTAAACAAAGGCTGACTGTGACCTTGACCTTTGACCTATGTGATCGAAAAACAATAGGGCACTTCCTTTGGTCATAAGGAACATTTGTATTAAGTTTCATGATTGTAGGTCACTTGGTAGTGATTATAAGGCACATGCTTCTCTATTTTTGAGTCCGTAAAAGAAAATTGAACAAAGGCTAACTGTGACCTTGACCTTTGACCTATGTGACCCAAAAACAATAGGGCACTTCCTTGGGTCATAAGGAACATTTGTATAAAGTTTAATGATTGTAGGTCACTTGTTTCTCTAGTTAGAGTCTGGAAACGAAAAGGTCTACGGGCGGACAGATGGATGGATGGACGGATTGACAGACAGACAGACATGGTGAATCCAATATACCCCCCTCTACTTCGTAGGTGGGGGGTATCAATTGCTTCTCTATTCTAGAGTCCAGAAAAGAAAATTAAACAAAGGCTGACTGTGACCTTGACCTTTGACCTTTGTGACCCAAAAAGAATAGGGCACTTCCTTGGGTCATAAGGAACATTTGTATAAAGTTACATGATTGTAGGTCACTTGCTTCTCTAGTTAGAGTCCAGAAACGAAAAGGTCTACGGACGGACGGATGGAACTGACGGACAGATGGACAGACAGACAGACATGGTGAAGCCAATATACCCCCCTCTACTTCGTAGGTGGGGGGTATAATGATATATTTGAAAAACAATTCATGTATGATGTCTCACACAAAAAGAGACTAATTTTTGAAAAAACATATTTGATTCAGCAGGGATAATTTCCCATCTTTTTTCTTTTTCAATGGGCTTTTACACCGTTTTCAACATTTTGTCCGTTATATTCCATTGGCTGGAGCACCTAACAATGGATTCCTGGTATTTCTCACACCAGTACTACCATTACATTCGTTCCTAGCCTCCAGCTGCTATCCCACATAGGTCTATGATTATCGACCCATAAGTGGGAGACAAAAGTCTGAAAGAACGAGTGCCCCCGTCGGGCATCAAACTCAGGACCTCTAGATTAAGTTTGATGTGCTACCAACTGCGCTATGACAGCAGCATAATTTCCAAATAAGGTAAGTTTAATAATTCTAGATTCAGAAACTACACAGAAAACAAAAAAAGATCCCTATCAGAGCAATTTTGGTTTGACCCTAAGGGTTGATACTTTTTGCACCTTGTGGATGGCCTTATTTTGCCTAACAGGGTTATCATTATTTTTCTTTATTTATTTATTAATTGTTTTTTTTGGTGGTGGGGGGGGGGGGTATATAATGTTAAAAGATACCCTTACAGAAATCCAGAATTTTCAGCAAAAAACCCCATAAACTTATCTGTTTGCAAGAAAAGTTTGCAGTGATTCCCATTGCCATGTTCATGTCTACCAAAGTATATCAAATTATTACAGAGTCTTGAGAATTGGTCCTAAGTTGTAGAAGATAGATTTGTTCATGATCAAATCTTTAAAAATATCCTTGTAGCCTTAATGTATTGGATCCCATATATACCATAGATAAATTGAAGAAAGTCTTTACAACTTGGAACTCATACTCAGGTTAGAAGGAATTGTTGATGGCATACTTGACACTGTACTATAGACAAACAACAAGGTATCACAAAAGCTCACCATAAGCACACTGTGCATGGGTGAATTAAAAATCAACAAGAGCCATGTCGGACATGGCCATCCCCAGCCGTGAAAGCTTGATAGTAAACTGAAGCCTAATAGATTAAGGATTCCATTGTACTTTTAGAAATTAACCCCTACAAAATCTAAGCCTTAAAAATAACAAAGGGCAATAACTCCAAAATAATGCAAGCCAGAGTTATAGTTCTTGTGCACTGCACTTCTCTTCCATGAGATCTATCCACCAATAAAGTTTCAAGTTGATAGCTAAAATACTTTAGGAGATATGCACCGGACAAAATCTAAGTCTTAAAAATAACAAAGGGCAATAACTCCAAAATTATACAAGCAAGAGTTGTAGTTCTTGTGCACAGCACTTTTCCTCCGTGAGATCTATCCACCCATAAAGTTTCAAGTTGATAGATATTATACTTTAGGAGATATGCTCCATACAAGTTTAGTGACGGAACCTCGGAATGACAGAATGACGGAATGACAGACGGAGACCATTACTATATCCCCTCGCCGAAAACGGCGGGGGATAAAAACAGTGTAAAACTGTTACACTGGTTTATATCTTTCATAATCCTAACACATAAATAAATAACCCTTACAGAAATACAAAGTATGCTGCAAATTTGCCACAAACTAATCTGTTTGTGAAAACATTCAGCTTCTATTAAACATGTGCCTGCAGCAGAAAATCCATTTTCTGCAAACATCCTACAAACCCCTTGAATAAACAAGAGGACCATTGGCCCTTAAGCACTCACCTGATACATGGATTTACAAAAGTCAAAGATATCAAGAGGTTAACATTTCAGACAAATATGTTGCCTCTAAAGTACTGTAAAAAGTTTTTGAATCTCTATCACACTTGTGTAAGATTTCAAGACACACATTCTGACCAAGACACAGAATTTTTAATCAAAGAGTGCACACAAAGATTTCAATAAATTTGACCCCTTGACCTCATTTTTGACCCCACTTGACCCAATTTTGAACTTTACCAAGATTTGATGGAGACAAACATTCTGACCATGTTTCAAGGCATTTGGCCCAAAAATGTGGCCTCTAGTGTGCACACTGTATTTTTCTAAGATTGACCCTTCATTTACACTGACTGCATTTTCACACGGTAGAAAAGTGGATGGTCTTCCATTCTGATGAATACATGTATATGTTTTCATGACACTCACAGAATTTGGTCTGTGCATCTTGTCTAAACACAGATCTCCGACGATTACCCAACCTAATGCGAGTCTTAGGGCAAATGCTGATCCGATTGGTCCCGTTATTTGATCGAATATGTGATGAACCTCCTGTATGTCGCGACCAAGAAGAATCATAATCTGGGCATTCTCGTTTATAATTGGTATTTCGTTTTTCAATGAACTTAAGTGTTTGTGCTCTTTTAACAATCCTGGGTTTGGGATCTCATGTCTATTGTTGGGAATATCATCACACTCAAGAACCTTTGGGACAACAAACGAAGCACTTCTGTCCTGAGAATCTATAATCAGGTCATAACCCTGTCGTCCCGATATCAATGATTTGCCAGAACAGGAAGTCATCTCATACTGAACGTTTTCATATTTTATATCAAGGAGAGAGAATAGTTCAGGCTTCACTCATGTTTTGTTGCTTTGATCATCAATTAGAGCATAGACTAATACACTTTTATTTGGATTATGAGCGGAGCGTCCTGAGCAAAATACTGTTTTCGCGCAAGAACGACCAAACACATTGTCATTTCCACAAACCTGTGTGCCAAATTTGAGGTTCAGACTTCATTGGAGGTTCATTGTCAAAATTGAAGTCTAGTTGTAGCACCGGTTTTGGTCTTTCATGGTATGGTGTCGCGAAATATTTTGATTCAAATTTATCAGGCTGTGGTGCTTGAGGAAAAATACTTATCAAATTATTCTCAAAATTAAGTTCCAATTCTGACAGTTCCAATTCCTTCTGTTTGTTTAAAAGTTCAAGTTTGCTTTCTATCTCAACTTTTTGCCTCCTTAATTTGGCCTTCATCAGTCTCATTTTCTTCCAAAAGTGCCTTTTTTTGTTTCAATTCCATCTCTCTCTCAGCATAAGCCAAAGTCAATTTTGATCTTCTTAACTTAGACACAGAGTCCTGAATACTATTTTGACTGCATTAACCTGCATTTTCTCTGTGTCAGACATCACAGTTCTTCTATTTATATAAGCTTCTTCTTCCATTGTTCGCAGTCTTTTACTGTAATGCCTCCAAATTAAGAACAACCTTTAATTTCTTGCATGAGGTTTAATACCATTATGAAGTGTGTGGTAAAAGCTGTAAATACACAAAGGAAATTCTTACTAAGCTATTCTTTGAAGAGAAATATTCCAGGAAGTTACATGATCAATTACACATATCAAAGGTTGCAGTGTGCCTATGCTAATAAATGTGCAAACTGATCAGGGTCTACACGGTATTTTGAGACAAATTCTACATGGCTTGCAAGTACCTTTATGTTCTACTTTCGCTTTTAAAAAAGCTGCATATTATTGTCAAAACTAAAATTCTGAGTGTGAATTTATGCCATAAAAGGCATTAATTAATAAAGTGATAATAATTACTATGACAGTCTGAAATATTGTTCTTACAATGCATTCAAGCAAAAGTGAAAGTAAACAGCATGACAAGGGAGACAACTTGTGCAAATCATTGCTGCAAACAGGTCATGGAAGCGTATTTAAAGCCTCCGAAATGGTTAATAATCTTAAATGGTGAATTAAAAAGCCTTGTCTTTATTGCATACATACACTGGTGGTGAAAGAAAGCTGCAAATTTTGAAAAACGTGGTGACGAAACCGAACAATCTAACATGGCGTCGCCGGACTGATCACGTGAGAAAAACCTGGAAACAAAACAGGTTTCGTTCCAACAATCTTTCGCAGGCACTCAGAAAATTGGACACAAATGTGCTAACATGACAGTGACTTTACCCTTGTCATGCTGAATAAATTTTGGCTAAAAATTTTCATCAAAATCAAAGGGCAAAAAGCACTGAAAGTACCAACTGTAGGTCAATTTTTATTTTGAAAAACTAATCTATTGACAGTTCTGGTTTGAAAGTGAGAAACAGGTGGTGTAGACTAACATCAGACGGCACATATGTGCAGGCTGATGTTGGTCTATAGCTCCTGCCAAAGCAGGAATATTCCGGGTTCAGCATGATAAGGGTTAACAAGTTCTGGTCCACCTGTTTGGGGGTTGTCTCAAAATGGAAAAGAAATATTCAAAAGTCATCTTTGGAATAATACTTTTGAAGACTTGAGATATTTGTAGCATAGTATGGGCTAAAATTCATGGAAGAAGTATCTCTAGAGATTTCTCAAATGATTTTGTTCCAAAACTCAATCCTTGTGCAAGTATCATTCATATTCTCAAAATTGATATTATTCATATTGAAATGCGATCGTTCTGAGGAATCGAGTAAAAATCATTATTAAAATTATTCTAACTTTACAAAAAAATTTCAATACCACAAGTGATCATCAATGAATAGCATTTCTCAGATAAAAAAGTATTTTGAATAATTCCCTGGCAGTGGTAATCCATACACCCCTGGTTCTTTGCTACGTTCCCAGCGTAAACAACAGTTCATATCTATGATTACAATGTCGAAATGCATCATGAAAGGCAGATACTGCCTACCTCCAATGTCTAGGATGGTAAGAAATGGTAAGAAATTCTAATCTGGTTGAATTGGACCAGAATTGCATGGTTAAATTTTGTCACTTATTTTAAGGCAATTTATTTATATCACAATTAACTATGGCTTATTTTGAAGAATAATATGATACAAGAAAATTGAGTCAGAGAAAGTGGACCTGAACTGGTTAATTGAGAGTATTTTTTCTGCAAGGCCCTTAAAATTCTATACCTATTTTTAGTACATGTCTTCTACATATTGACTGTTGATGACTGATTTAGACTGTTATGTACATGTAGTTCATTTGTCAACGCCGTCTGCATGAAGAGAGTGTTGATGTTGTTGTTGTTGCTGTTGTTATTGTTATAGACTGGAAAGTCTATTTTGAGTCTATCATCATTTTTTTTCATTCATTTGCCAGCTTTGATGGGAATGTATAGTTTGTTGTCGTTTTTATTATCTGTAATAGATATATATCATATTTTATATAAAAAAAAACTGTAGCAAAAATGGCAATTTATTGAATCTTAACAGTTTCAAGCACAATTTGCTCAAATGTTTTCAAGTGAATTATGCAGGCTATCAATCCTGGGTTTTAAAAGTTTAAAGTGACTCAAGCACTTTTCACCTGAAACTTATCAAAAATGTCTTTATGGCACTTAATAAGTCTTGTAGGCCCCCTACATTATACATAGTCTAAAAAAAAAGGTCAAATGACAAGTTCTTTACCCAAGTTGAATGGAAGGGTTATATATGTGACCCGTCACGCAAAAAGGGACCATCCAGGAATTCTGTAAAATGAATTATTGAAAAAGAGTTTTGATCCAGCATATGTCAACCAGAAGTCGCATTTCTAAAATACCTTCACTGGAAGGTAGATTCAATATTCTAGATTCAGAAAATAAGCATGGTGCAAAAAGTTTTGACCCTAGTCAGTCTGCACAGTCTGCGAGGTCTGACTAGGGTCGACATTTTACACGTTACTCAGATGTTCCCTGTTTGTGTGACAGGTCATATATATATTTATATATATGGTTGTACTATATAGAAAGATAGGCTCCACATTCATCACAATAAATACAAGTGCCCAAACCCCATGTAAATGACAAATAAATGAACACTAAAAGATGCAAAACAAAAAGAGAAAAATGTTTAATTTTATCAAAATGATAAATTGGAATTTTAACCTTCATTTTGAAAAGTTTCAGAGGCATCTGCTTTAAACTGATAATAACCTCATTTTGCTTGTTTTCTATGCTTTATCCTTGACCTGTAATAAACTCAAGTGATCACAAGTGCAACTAACATGATATCCTTTTTAACAATTCAACTTCTTACCGTAAAAATTCTAATAGAGCCCCATGCTCTTATAAACCCCATCCTTCTCATCTGAGGTTGAAATTGTTATTCAAAATACTGAAGCCTAACTAACAAAGGCACATGCCCTCAAAATCAATGTCACTAAAATTTCAACAGATGTTTTTGCGCCTTTCCCTCAATCAAATGTTACTATTTTGAGTAAATTGTGTTTATTTTTTGGCAATTTTTCACCAATGTAATAGTAAATTATACAGGGTAGACTCAAATAAAAGCCCATCCCTTTTTAATGGAAATACAATGATTCTTATAGAACCCTGAGGTTCTTATAAAGCTTTTACAGTATCCCCCATAGGTTAATGACTACCAATCCAATTTGTAAGAACAAATGCATGTCAGTAAGAATGTGTGCGGCTGGAGCATCTATCAATGGATTCCTTGTATTTCTCTTACCCTTACTTCCATAACACCCTTTCCTTGCCTTCAGCTGCTATCCCACAAAGGCATATGATTATCAACCCATTTGCGGAAGACAAATATCATCTGCTGATCCAAATTAGGCACACTTATTTCCATTTTTTTATTGGTGGAAGACAAATTCATTTAATCAAATGTGACATAATGTCTCATGAAAAATGGAGATCAAAATTATGATTAACATGAAACTTTCCAATGAAAAATATTTTATGTTCGGACAGAATGTTTAAATTTGTATGACTGCTTTTTGATGTCATGGTGGTTTCTGATTTTTTGAAGAAAAAAAAAAAATCCTGGAAATCTAATGTCTGTCCATTGAGGATTTTTAAGCCACCATGTCTTGTATTATAAAACTAGCAACTTCCTTTTTATAAGGCTGTCAAATATTATTATGTGATCATCCATGATGTCCTAGCATCCCAGTGCCTGTTATCTGTTAATCTGTCCAGAGTTTATCTCTGTCTACCTATATCCAATTGACTTGTAACTAAGCGGTTATTTTCCTCTATTTTCCATGATTACGGAGTTAAGTGCACAAGAATCGTAACTTTACATAGCTTTATCTCTCATGATTATGAAGTGTAGTGCACAAGAATTGTAACTCTACATATTTTTCAATTTCTGAGCTATTTTCCTTTGTTGATTTTCATACAAGGAAATCCAACAGTTTAAAGGATGTATTTTGTGATTATTTATCACCTTTTTCCATATGATATCCAATATGAGAAGACTTAAAAAGGGCAGAGGTGTACTTATTGAATAAGTTGTAGTCACAATACTTTCATATAACATGGTTGACATAAGAATCAAAGCTGTAGGAAATGTAGTTATCTTTTATTCGAGTACGCAAACTTTTGGTTCCTGAGCTTGATTGTCTCTTCAGAAGAGATTATATATAGACATGTTGAATTGATGTCTCGCTCACCATCACATAAATGACTACCTACCACATAATAAAAGGTGCCTCTGAAATGTTGTTGCCTTCTTCATGTTATACTGGTCCTCAAATGCATGAAAATTAAGGTAACAGGTCCATCTACCCTCTTTACACTGTCTTTTGCCCTGGGTTTATTAAATGGATTGACCAAAAGGTGAGGTGATTCCGGGTCTTGATAATCACCCAGGGACGCAACGGGCCACCCGGCAACGTTTCATAACTAAAAAATTAGCTATAAAATCATTAGGCAATAAGAAATTGATTATATGAATGTTCACTTGGTAAAATATGATAATTCAAACCATCCCGGGACTCATGTAAAATTACCTTTTGTGTGTGTTTAATAAACCTCGGGACAAGCTGTTTTATCAGTGTAATGACATATCTCATTATGTGTTTCGGGATGCCTCATTAAGTCCTGGGGTGTCCAGGTGCGTCCCGGGATGAATATTAAGACCGGTCGATTCGCTCTTTTTGTTTCTGCCCCACCCATTGAACTTATCAGACCACATGTTCTACACATTTTGTCGAAGTATTGTGACCAAAATGAACATCATCTTTAATTCTTAGTGGTTTTTGCTTGTTTACCTTGTATCTGATAGATTAATTTTGCCATTTCTTTCTGCTATCAAATGTCAAAATTTAAAAGAAATTGAATATTTCATTATTTTTTCACTTCATTCAATCTGTGTATGTTAGATTAATTATTATTTGATTAAATATATTAAATACATATGTTTTATTATTCTTCTTCTTATTATTTATCAACTATAGAAAACAGAAGACATCTTTATGACATGAACCACCCCCACCCCCCAGCAAAAAAAAAATCAGCTTTGAATTAATAAAGAATACCGATAATAATTTATTTTTTCTATCTATCAAATGAATCTTAAGACTGGCCTCATTTTTACTTGAACCTAAAAAATGTGTGGAGAAATTCTAAACAGAGAAACAAGGATCTTGTTGATATCCTTTCTATTATGAAAATAATTAACATAAGAATTAACAAAACACCGCTAAGAAATTTATATTTTACTGATAAGAGGGGTCGAACGGAATTTTCGGCGAACGACCTGGGGCGAACAGGAATTAGGGCGAAATGGATGTGGGGCGGACGGACCGAGATTCATAATTAACAAAAAATAGATAGTACATACTCTGCGATGTCATTTACGAAAGATCATGGAATAATAGATCTGTATCACTTTTTTTTTTTTTTTTCGTTTTTGTTGCCGAACTTGATTTCACAGAACACAGGGAAAAGTGTTCATCTTATCGTTATCAAAGTGGGTAATTTAAACTTTTTTTGTTAATCGAATAAACATTTCTCCTTGTTAATTTATGTTCGTATGATAAAAGAAGTTTTGATTATGTATTTCGATTGTAAACGAAGGTTATAAATATATTTGCTCAATCTTAAGATTTAGCAACCATTCTTAAGAACGGGCAAACAACGGTTGCTCAATCATGAGAATGGCCATTTTCCCAAGAACGGGCACAACATATACACTTAGTACTGTTTTGCACTGAACCCTCGAATTGACAGTAAACTAAAAACTCTGTAAAACTTCAGCCAGTTGAGTTGGTTATATTCACCAAACAGTGGGAAATATTAGGCACAGTTTTAGTTACGAAATAATGTTTATATGTAATAAATCCTGTGTTAATTAGGATAGTCTCAAGATAAAAATGGTCTCTCCAAAACGAGATTCAAATACAAACCCACTACATTAGGGGTTCATTAAAAGGAAATTTTGAACATTCACGTAATATGCTAAGGGGGCACCAGGGAACTTTACGAAACAAATATTTGGAGACGAAATAGGAATCAGTAGGTTTCACACGGAGGTTGCATTTTAAAAGAAATGAAAATTTCTTAATATATCATTCTAGATTCAGCAAATAAGCGTGTAAAGTTTGAGTGTAGGACAAAACCCCACCAGGACAAAACCCCATCGGGACAAAACCCCAACAGACAAAACCCCACCAGGACAAAACCCCACCCGGTTTCTATCTTGCCCTGCGTTGAATTGGACGATTGGACAAAAATGACGATAGATTTTACCTCCCTTTAATACACTCTAAGTACTTTTATGATTTTTGTGCCTTCATAGATAGTCAGGCGCTTAGAAATCAACACGAGCCAATAAAATGGTGCAATAATTTGATCGGTTTGATTTAAATGTTGATCATTTTGACCGATTTAGATGTGTTTTTGAACAATTTCGGAGCGTTTATGAGTGATTGGAGTGAGTGTTGGAAATGAATGATTAGAGCGCTATAAGCGAGTGGTTTTGATCGCGATGAGTTTCAATTTCAAGACGTGATAAACTGTACAAGAGTTTTATTTTAGAGATAAAGAGAATATTTGTTGATTTCATTGAGTAATGAAACTTAAAACCCTCATTCAATACATTCAAAAACGCTCAATTGCTAAAACATATAAGATCAACAACTACCTTCGAAGTGAATAAAATAAAAACCAATCGCGCTTTCACTGACATGATAAAAATTTTAAGAGTCTGATTGGTTTTTTGAATAAAATAGAAAGCTATTTATAGAACTTTTATACACATTTATACATATTAAAGGGAGGTTATACATAACGCTAATTTTGTTCATCCCGAACAAAATGAGCGATATTGGATTACCCCCCTTTAATTTCACTCAAAACCCGCTCCATGCGCTCATTCAATTTCATTCCAAAATTTTTCAAAATCATTCATTTTATCAATTTCAGGTTGTTTTTTACTGCACTTAAGTGTGATTATGCTTTTAGTTTCATACCTTTTTGAAATCAACAAATATTCTCTTCATATCTTATACTTTAATATCATGGAGCATAGATGTAAAGATTTATCAATAAAAACGCATATTTCGCATGGGACTATTTTGTACGGAAGCTCACAAAATAGCTGCCTACTCATAATTGTTTTTATTGAGGAATGAAAACAACTTTTCAGCCAATCAGAATGCAAGAATTCTTATGAACTCAAGTAATATTAAATTATTCTCCTCATAACACCAGGACTATCTTTTGTCTTTACTTGAAACGGTACCAGAAAGTCGGTTGTATATTCGAAATAAGTGAAGTCGACATATAAAGAACGGTATATCATTCGAACAAAGTAATCTCACATATGATTCGCAAGAGACAACATTATCACTTTGACATTTGGAAAATTGGCAAGTCAAATTGACATTCTTGGCAGAAAAAGAGGATTATTTGAACAGTTTAATGAACTTTAAGATCGATACAGACGCGATTGACAATAAACAGGTCTCACTAAATCCTGCCAGAGAAATAAAACCTCGGATACGTCGGCGAAAATAGAAACTTAAAAGAGATTGTGTAATAGATTTTGCCGTTTGATCTGCCAAGAACCTTGATTTTAACCACACTTACTATTATATTAGTAGGAATGTAGTTAAACGCATAGCGTGGAAAGGAGACCAAGCTTTTTAACTGCAGTTAACTTAGCTGTATTTACAGAATTTTTGGTCGCTCGTACAGAAGATTTTGTGGTAATCGGCCGTTAAGGGGACCACCAAAAAGCGGTCGCTTAAGGTAGTATACCCGTAATAGTTCCGGAAATGTTTCGGAAGCAATGGACTTTAACAGTGTTAACCGAGGTTTCCTAATGCTTTTCATTAGGAAACCTAGGTCAACATTGTTAAAGATTAGAGTTCTGAAATGTTGCGGAACTATTACGGGTCCACAACCTTAAATGGGGAATGGGCTTGATTCAATATTTAATGAAGAAGACAGCTCCTTTCGTTGGCAAAAAAAATTGCCGCATAAGTCATACTAAATTCTATGATTTTCGAACCCTGAATAAGAATGGCACTTTTTATGATCGTTGTTTTATTATATCGAGCCCTCATTAGAAGTGGTCGCTGTATCAATTTCGCCTCTACTATTATTGCATATACAGTTCGTTACATCTTGAAATTGACATTCATCTCAATTAAAACCATCAGTTAAGTCGCACACTCAGTGCTCCAATCATTTATTCCAAAGACTCACTTAAACCATTCAAAAACGTTCCAAACTCAATGAACAACTTCGTTTAAATTAAAAATAGTTGGGAAAAATAGAACATATATGCATTTTTCTAAAGGGAGGTAATTAATATCGCTAATTTTGTTCATCCTGAACAAAATTTGCGATTTTGGATTACCTCCCATTAATTAACTCAAAACTCGCTCCACCAACTCATCCAATTTCATTAAAAAAGCATTCCATAATCATTCATCTTGTCAATTTCACGATGTTCTTAACTGTAATCATGAACCGATCAATTCTGTCAATCTAACAATCATCTTCCCAACCAAAACATCCAATTATACCGAGATGAATGCTGGGCTTCTGAGTAAACGTGCAAAGCAGGTAAACATTTCGCAAACGTATCGATAGTCTTTTCACCAAGAAAGCATCTAGCATTCACAGAAACGGACTTCAAACATCGTGACTAATTCCTTGTTTTGTTTTGTCGACGAATGACGAAATGTTGATAATCACAGCGTGTACTTTAGATTTTTGCATTCTGTTTATGTTTTTGTCTTAGACCTACAACGTTGCATATCGTTTGTTTTGCAAAACACTTAAAACCTTGGAACAAATAAAAGACAGGAATGCCATGGTATATAGCATGTTATATTTAGAAAATATTCCAAAATTATTTATCCATTGACAGAAGAGAGATAACTTTATCCTCGTGTTGCCACATTGACTGACCGTGTTATCTCCCTTGTAATAATATACCTTACTTTTAAGAAATAGGGTTGTAAAAAGTGATACTGAAAAGCCTTAACACTCTGCAGCACTGATCGCTATAAACATAAGTTCTAAAGATAATCTATAGACGTAATAATTACAAAAGCAAAATAAGACAGCCAAATTGTGCCTATTCCACCATAACACTTCCTAACATTTATGTTGTATTTCTTTCGAAAATCTATTTCTTTTCATATTTCTTTCTCCTTTTTATCTATCATTATTCTAAACTTCAAAATTCAAACAGTAACAAGGCTGAGAAACGACAAAGTATTTTCCGGCAAGTGCGATTGTATAGACCCAAATCAGATGACGTGCATTGTTAAATCTAGATCGGGAATTTTCGTCCAGCATCTGCAAGATAGTGGCCTAAATTGAGTTCCGTAGGTCGGAAATACGATTTCGTTTCAAAATGTCTGTGAAAAAAACAAAAGTTAGTTTTACCATATTATTGCTTAAAATGTAAGTTTTCGGGTTGTTAAAGGCATACGTTAACGGGCTCAACCTGGGCGTAATCGGGAGAAAACGTGGATTAATCGATAAATTTAAGGGCCGTTAACGCCAGGCTTTTTTAAAACTAAAATATCCGCGATTTGGGCTTATACAATTCAATCAATTTCAATGATTCTTTTATTTTTTCTTCAATATTAGTTTGTCATAAAAGGATATTTTATGCCCCCTGTTCAAAATACAGCAAAAATAAGATCTAAAAAAATGTACATATTGATCAGTAAAACGTGTGAAAATTATTCATGTCCAACAATATCATAGAGCATCCCTAAAGACGTTGCTCTTATTCCCGCGTTAAA
Organism: Fragum whitleyi; assembly: GCA_948146395.1. Classification (NCBI taxonomy): domain Eukaryota; kingdom Metazoa; phylum Mollusca; class Bivalvia; order Cardiida; family Cardiidae; genus Fragum; species Fragum whitleyi. The sequence continues at coordinate 19,982,209 of OX411547.1, read as the reverse complement.
TTGAGTGACGTCATAAATGTATCGGGCCACGTCGGTATGAACAAAATGGACGTTGTAATGCACGACGTAATTGTTCCGGCATTTTCGTAAGTTTGTAACTGGTTTTATAACGTTTCTATGAAATTATTTCGCAATATCTGTTTGAATGTATACTTAATCTATCTTTTGTGCAATAACAGCGTCGATTCACATTTTTTCCATTTTTTGGCAGAGACCCACAAAAGGCTTTAAAGCCCGAGTTCGAACCATTTTTTCGGGTCTCTACAAATGTTAACGTCCTCAAAACGAGAATTAACCCTATATTTTTTTATCCTCAAATAGGTCTCATGCATCAAAAATATTAAGCGACGTTGATAACTCAATGTTGGCCCATAAGTGAAGTTTGGTATGTCTAAATTAAGGCTAGTTGATCTTTTAAAGAAATGTATCCTTTCGTGCGACAAGGAACGACATGTATCTATTGTGTGCGAAAATAATTGATCCAAGTCAGACTGCGCTGTTTGTGCAGACTGACTAGGATCGAAACTTTCCATTCTATGTACAATTCCTGAATCTATAATAATCAGGCTATCATATATCATATCTGTATACTATTTTTCCAAATACGATTCAGATTGACCTCTGCTAGATTTGTTCGCTTTTAAACAGAGTTTTCAGGTGGTCCTTATATACATGATGGGTCACAAGTGTATTTCAATTGACCTCTGCGAGATCACTTTTTTATTGTTGAAATTTTTCATATAAATGAAATTCGAGGAAGGCCTAAAGGTGGATATCACATATTCGAGTGTATATGAATCGTACCTTTATATAAGGTACTCGTTTCTCCTTCCCACTTCCACTGTGATTTCGTAAGTCGGGCACCAACCCAAGCTTCAAGTCCGTCTGCCAAGAACTCGGTTCTTTGGTTTTTTGACACCCACTTCTGAAAATCTTCAAAATTGTCTAGTGTTGCTAGGTAACCCCCAAACTCTTTGCACGATTCTGCTGCGGCCGTCCAATTACTGGAGTGGCGGGAAAAACGATAGGCAGATTCTAAACGGAAAAAAAACAATATGAGCCTATGCGTGAGATTTCTAACAGTTTCATATATGTTCATACTAAAGACTCTGAACAGCCTGTGCATCCGCACAGGCTGACCAGAGTCTTCATTATGCATTTAGTATAGATAAGGTCTCAAGTATCTGTAGACCATCAGGTAACATTACATTTCCAGTAGGTGGCTGTCTACGCGTCTCAATGTTTGAACCTCACACACATTTCAGATTGTTGGAAATGTCACGCACGGGCTCAAATGTATTATGTTTAGAAGATTTTCTGATTCTGATTTGGTACGGCAGAGACGTAACTAGGATATTGAAAAATTTACGCACGCAGAAGGTGTACATCAAAGAATATATAGGAAAAAGGCAATATGTGCAATGTGGTGAAAGATGAATATCCCCGCTCCTTATTTGTATGATTTGAGCGTTGGTGAATAATCAAAACATCGTAACTACAGCTTGAATAAGCTGTTGTTTCGATGTTATGATAAATCATCAACAATTTGTTTCGATAAAGGATTTATTACTTTTACGCACTTGCGTTATGTGCGTAATGGTAGTAACGTCCTTGTACGGTGTTGGGCTTTTACTTCATTTACAGCAGGAGAAATAACATCTAGTTTTTGATTAAATTCGAAATGAATAGGTATTAAAATGGATCTAAACTTCAAATTGTTTTAAACGTTCAATGTGCATCTAAGTATAAATATGAAAAACATGAAATTAAAAATGCTTAAGACAAAGAATTTCCCATTTTTAAACGATTTTTTGCTTAATTGAAAGATTTACTGTCAGTTCGAGTTTGAAAGTGATAAGATTTCGGTCAAGTTGTAACAATCGCACAACAAGACAAATGCTTCTTTTGAGCAAGTTTACAAATGCAACATTTATGTTTTCAAAATTTAGAACATACTCATTTCAATAAATCTGAAAAGTTGCCGCCGAGAAAACATTCAAATTTGGTCAAGATCGAACCATTGATTTCTCTTGAAATTAGGCAATAAGCAATTTCCTTAGAAGAATGTATAAATAACAAACTTTTATCTTGCAAAGTACAAAAAAGTATACAACAGAAATTACCTGCGTAATTGATCACTTGCATTACATAGACATAAAACACAAAACGTAAGTCCATTCTGTTAAATGTAGCCATTCACAACCGTTCTGAAGTACTTTGTCTTTATTACATGTTCATGCTCAATCACCAACAATCTTACGCTGCCGCGGACGGGGTGACATGAAAAAAAGCTGATCCCTTAACAATACTTACACATTGATACAGTTGATACAGAACATCGTGAAATTGACAAAATGAATGATTTTGGATTGGTTTTGGAATGAAATTGAATGGGAGAGTGGAGCGAGTTTTCAGTGAATTTAATGGAAGGTAATCCAATGTCGCAAATTTTGTTCAGGATGAACAAAATTAGCGATATTGATTACCCTCTTTAATAAAACATGCATACAAGTTCTTTAGATAGCTTCATATTTTCAAGAACATAATATACGCTTACAATTTGAATTATGTCGGTGAAATCGCAATTTTTCGCTATCCAAGTTTATTTTGAATGACATTTTTTATTCTACATTTTTCAATGGGAATGAATGAATGGAGCGCTGAATCAGCGATTTAGAATGGTTTTGATTGAGGTGAATGTCAATTTCACGATGTTACTAACTGTAACTTTTTCACTTGAAAATTTGTTCAGATTGAATTATTTAAGCTTTCTTTGATAATGTGATCGACATAAAGTGTGTTCCATACTTTTAAGGACATGACCTATCATGTAAATAAGCAGTTATTATGATGTTAAATCAATCACGTAATTCGTGAATTTTGATTTGCTGAAAAATTCGTTATGTCTCAATGAAAAGAATTTTGAGTAGACAGCCAAAATGTATGCTGTAACACGAAATAGGCCCACAAGAAGATCGTATCAAAATAGTACTTTGCCCACTTTTAGCTTGATAAAGTGCGGTTTTATTGACTTGAATCTGACCCCGGCTATTTAGATGAATTAAAATCTGATTATTCATACTCGGCTTTGCACGTGCTTTCATGGGAATGAATAACAAACGATATTGAATGTATTATACATTTTGTTAATTGATAAAATATATCGGTAATTGTCATTTAAGCATTTTTTCGACAAAGGTCAAAGTCGGGTCAAATGAACCAGGCTATAATAAGAAACTAAAAGGAATGTGGAAAGCGTCCCTTTAATTAGTGAAGTTAAGGCGCTAAAAAACTAACCACACCTAGGTAAAAATCCGCTGAAAAAAGTTTCGTCGTCGATATAAGGAAAGCCAAAGTTATAGCGATTATAAGAACGAACTATTAAAACATGGATCAATAGATTAATATTGTATTTTTTTAATTATTATTATTATTATTATTATTATTATTACCATTTTCATTAATATTTGGAAACGTGTATGCATTTTTAATTGCAAGCGTGCTACATTTTTTTTATTTCGCCGGTAAAGTATGTATTCAAGTGTTTCGATGTACTTGAATGGTGAACAGTTTAATTCTTATTTAAAGAACAGTTGACAAGAACGTGAACGGGCCTAGAGCAATACTTCGGAGTGTCACTTCCGACACACAGGGCAATGATTTTTTTTACTGTTACATGATTTTTTCCACCGTTCATTGATTCATTTATCTATGTTGTCTCTTTTTATTGAGAATATATATAACAAAAACAAAAAAGGAAACAATCTGTTTTCATAAAATCTATAAAAAATAAGAAAAAATCGTCGTTTTGCAAGTAAATAACACGTTCGGTACGATGACGTCTTTCATATTTTAAAGTATCATTGAGTTGTCATGTTTTTCATTTCGCGTATGGATGGGCGCAACTTAAATACATGAGGCCTTTGTTAACATTCCATATTATTAAATTGTTGCTCACAGGTTCGAAATGTTTTGCTCCAAATTACGTCTTTCATACCTTCATACAAACATGTCGTTTGAGAAAGGTTAGAGTTGTGGGAGACTCGACTGTGTCATAGTGAAGTGATCGAGTCAGTTTTCTACTCTAAAGGAAGTGGGTACTTGTTGGGTCTTCCGGAAACACAGAAACTGTAGACTAATTAGTACGATGTAGGCTGGGGACGGATAACATCTGGCGACTGTAGAAAACGTGATGAAATCTACTTTTTGTTTTTTTTGTTTTGTTTTTGTTTTTTTTTAAAGACACAACACTTTCGCTTAATTTATTATCTTGTAACTGTTGGTACAGAACAAATTTTTAGAATTTCAAAAATGAAAGCAATCACCTGAGAGAAAGCAAAAAGAGGCTCTGCATTCGCTATAAGTACAGCTATTTACATCGTGAAATATACATTCATTTCAATCAAAACCATTCTAAATCGCTCACTCAGCGCTCCATTCATTAATTTCGAACACTCACTCAAACCATTCTCAAGCGCTCCTAAAGCACTTAAAAGATAAGATCAACAATTACATTCAAAATAAATAAAGCTTTAGTAAAATCGCGATTTCACTGGCATAATTGAATTTAAAGCGTCTGATTGGTCCTTAAAGGGATAGGAAACTATCTATAGAACCTGTATGAATGTTTTATTAAAGGGAGGTAATTAATATCGCTAACATCCTGAACAAAAGAAGCGATGTTGAATTACCTCTCTTGAATTTCACCCAAAACTCGCTCCACATACTCATTCAATTTCATTCTTAAACCCTTCAAAACAATTCATCTTGTTAATTTCACAATGTCATTAACTATAGGATCTTATAAGTTGGACCATGAAGGTAGTAGACCCGCAATAGTTCGCAACGTTTCCGAAGTAATGAACTTCAAAATGTTAACCGAGGTTTCCCAATGAAAATCATTAGGAAACCTCGGCTAGCAATGTTAAAGTGCATGACTGCCGAAACGCTGCGGATCTATTACGAGTCTACTACCTTAATCCTTTGGCAATTGATCAGTAAATATCATTGATTGACGACTAAGAAGACCTCGTAGCTATTCTTTTTTTTTTATTCAAGCTTCTGTTATGGGCTTTGGTAACAAACCGTCGAAATGTTTGTGGTTGTAAATCGGTTAGCATTATGTTCAAGTTCAGTAAATGATGAAGTGCCAATTTTGTTCATAGGAGGTTTGACAGAATTGATATTTTATCACTCACTTCAACTTGTGCATCTATAAACTTACATGCTAGATATTTGAGATTATGCTTCAATCGCTTATACCGTCAAAATCCTTCAAATACGCTATAATCTTTGCCAAAAGAAAATGGGCCTGTGCGTGACATTTCCAACAATTTGACCTCTGCGCGAGGTGAAAACATTTAGAAGCCGATACAGTTACAAAGTGTAATTAGAAGATTGCCTAACTGTCTACAGACACTTTCAGACATTATTTATCTACGCATCGCATACTGAAAGCTCTGGCCTGACTGTGCGGATGCACAGACAGGCCAGAGTTTTTGCTTTGCACACATTTGAAATTGTCGGAAATAACACGCACAGGCCAAAATACCAAAATGAAACAAATGGTGTAAATATCATCAATATATGAAATATTTCCAGAATTGCGGAAAGCTAATAGAAAATGGTTTGGCATTTTTTTGAATACAATGATAACATAAACACAAGGTAAGAACTAAATAGTTTAATGATGATGATATACACTGCAACAACAACAACAACAAGGGCATCGCATACAATTGCCAACACTCGGCTGCAGTGCCGGAAAGTAATAACCCTAAAAAAAGTATATAATGCGCACAAATATGGTCATAAGTTTAACAATCTTGTCAATTTGAATTGCTCTTGTGATTGTGGATAGACATGCTGTGTTTTAAGTCAATACCTTCAGAAGTAACGAAGCTATGATCAAGAATAAAGTTTGCTACGTCATCGACCACTACAACGCCTACCCAATTGACGCCAAGGGTGTACAATGTTACGACGTTGTGTTCAAAAAAAGCCAACTCAAAAAGAAAAATATCTAAAAAAGTAAAAAGAATATCAGTCACTATTTCTCGCTTGAGATTTCCTCAATTTATATATTATCCGAAAAATCCTTTGTTTTGAAAAGAAAAAGAAATAAATAAATGAAAACTGAATTTGCCAAATAATTGAGTCAGAACAAAGTTATAACCAAAAACAAATTATGCGGCATTACAAAACCGAATCATTAAAAAGAAACCTGTGCCATTAAGAGAATATTTTTAAGATTTCACAGAGGTATGAAACTAAAATCTTAATCACTCTGTATAAATACGCAAAGTAGATTCATACATTAAAGATATCATGGTTGACCTGTACTAGAACCAACTTAATTTTCTTATATAACTGTGGTCCGTCACGCAAAAAGGAACCATCTTGATAGTGCGTAAGGTGTCGTTTCTTGTCAGACTGCGCGGATCGCGCAGACTGACTAGGATCGAAACTTTTCGCAATTCGCTAATTTCCTGACTCTAGAATGACCAATCTACCTTCCGGTTAAAGATTTTTTGAAATGCGACCTCTGGTTGACGTATGCTGGACCCAATCTCTTTTTCAAATATTTGTTAGACAATGTACCAATATTGTCCATTTTCGCATGACGGGTCACATTTATTAAAATGAGTTTCGAGATGGTTCCTTTTGGAGTGACGGATCAAACAAGTATTGTAATAAGAAAGGTCTATTGAAATCATATTTCATTTCAAGTCATTTTCCCCTCTCTAAGTCTGTCCCGGAGAGGCGTTCCGTACGCCAAGATCTAGTTTCTGTGTGATTTTCTCAATCAAGTTCTTCAGTTTCTCGCTGTCCTTGTAATTCTGTATTTTGAGAGGATCATTCTTAATGTCGGTGAGAGCTTTGTCGATTTCTGGGTCCTGGAAAAGAATTCAAATCGATTGGGTCTAGAGGTCCCAGGTTCGATCCCCGACAGCTGCACTCATCAATCGACGAGGGCGTCGAAATATCATATCTACAAATTGATTAAAGATATACATATGGTCTTTTGGTCGCCCCGTGACGACTTTGTTTGTTTCTGTTTCTATGAGGTTTAGGTTTAAAGCAGACCCGTATAATTCCGTAATATTTCGGAAATCATGAACATTTACAATGTTGACCGAGGTTTCCTAATGATAATCATTAGGAATCCTCAGTTTACACTGTTCAAGTTGTTCTAGTTGATTTTGTCCAAAACGTTTCTGAACTATTACGGGTCCTAAACCTTAAGCTTTTTTTTTTACATTGATTGGGAAGCAATATTTTTTTAACTAAGATTACTCCTTCACGATTCTGCTTCCTGGAAAATTCCATAATGAGGTTCAGTGACACTTTATGTTTGTGTGTATAGGTAGATTTTGCGCGGTGAGCCGTGAAATCAACTTTTTCTATTAGATTCTCGTGCTATTTGTTCGAAATAGATAAAACAGGTTTAAATAGCGCATAAAGAAAGTTTGATATTTACCTTTTAAACCAACCTTATTGCTTGTCTTAAATCGTAAGGTTCACTCAAACATATGTACTTCATACATGTAATTGCAGTGAAGGGGTCAGGTTAACTTCCTCTCATTTGCTTCTTAATTTTACCCGATTTACCCATGATAATTGACTCAGCGCCTACGTCAGAGCTCAGTTTACAAAATACACCTATACTTCATGTTGTATCACGGCGTAGTGTACAAGGGTATACAGTTAAAAAACATCGTGAAATTGATACTCATTCAGATCAAAATCAATCTAAATCAATCATATGATCAACAATTAAGTCAAATCGATCAAATCATTTTCCGATTTTATTGGCTGGCTTTGATTTTAAAGTGTCTGATTGGACTATCAAGACACACAAACAGAATATTATGTATATTATTGTATTAAAGGTGGTAATAGATATCGCTAATTTTGTTCATTTTGAACAAAATAAGCGATATTTAATTATCTCCCTTTAATTTCACTCAAAATCCTGTCCACACACTCATTCAATTCAAACAATTTCTTTTAAAAATCATTCAAAAATCATTCAGCCAGTTTCACGGTGTTTTTACATGTATTAACTCATTTTTAAACTGAATCAAATCTACAATACTGCATTCATGTCTACAAGAGATTATCCAATTAAGATATTGCCAAATGGGCTAGTTTATATACATTATTTCCTAATTTAACAAGATTTTCCCACTTGAAGGATAAATATATAACGCAGATGGGTATTCAAAACCTCGAGATATTTTAGCTTATCACGCTAAAGTTTCGAGGTTTTGAATCTTAAGCGTGATAATCTACAATCTCGAGGTTAAGGCTACACATCGACGACATCTTAAAATTACAGGATTCATTTACTAGCTACATGGCCGCCGTCAAAGTGCAGGTGGTAGCACGTCTGACTGTCGATCTACAGATCCCGGGTTCAATTCCCGACGGCGGCACTCATCACCCATCCTTTCCGACTATTTTCTCGAACCAATCAGTCGATAGTCGTAGACCTACGTGGGATAGCAGCTGGAGGCTAGGAAAGGATGTGATGGTGGTACTGTTGTGAGAAATACCAGGGATCCATTGTTAGGTGCTCGAGCCGCCATGATATGACTGAAAGCTTGTTGTAAAAGGCGTAAAACCTCATTAAAACAAACAAGCAAAATACTTGTTACATGAATAGTAATATACCGTACTTGATTACGATTCCTTACTTTCTTAGCTAAAAAACGTTGTGTACGACCGGATTTTTTGAATTTAAAAATGTGATTGGTGACATACGTGTAACAGTAAGAGCAAATATTCCGAGAAAGACTTTTCTAAAATACAACATACCAGAAAGTAATTCAAGATGGACTGGTCCGATAGGAAAGAGCCAATATCTGGATAATTCCCAGCCCCTGTCGTAGTTTGAGGGCCGTCCTCATCACCTAAGATGATACGAAAATAAATCATAATTTCATTTATTTGACTTGCCAAACGACAAACCGAAGAGTAAAATGGTCCATGCAAGATAAACTTTACTGAAAATGATACATGTACAGTTAACAACATCGTGATTTTAACAAGGTGAATGATTTTGGAATGATTTTGGAATGAAATTGAATGAGTGTGAGGATTGCGTTTTTGGTGAAATTAAAGGGAGGCAATCCAACATCGCTTATTTTGTTAAGGATGAACGTTTTCAATTATGCTCTATATGAACGTTTGATAGATTTTTTACACGTTTATTTAATAAATGCGAGGACTTTCAAAATCGGATCCCTATAGTACATTTAACAAATTTATTACATGTATTTTAATTTAGTGGACGAACAACTGTTGTTGGAAACATCAACATCCTTTAAAATTGACGACCGGGTTTTGTCCGTTATTATATGACTAGATACCACGAAAGCTTACATTTTATGCAATAATAATTATTATAAAATATTCATTATCGCTCATCAAGGCTAAATGATATTATAAATCCAGTGGAGCAAACAGGTGCACGGAATTGGGTTATAAGTAACACTATCTGCAAAAAAATACTATTCAATTTTGCCGTCTTCATATTGTCTCCAAATAAATATTACCTCATCTTCGCAAGCCAAGGTATCTAACTCCACTATATTCCTTACATAGTGGAGTTAGCACACTTAGCTTGCGAAGACGATATAACGCAAAAGATGCAATTTTCTTGGATTAAAATATATATAATTTATTCGTCATACGATACCTTTGTTCGCGTCGTCTAGCTTTTCACTGCTTGTTTCTGGACCCAGCAAGTTTCCAAGTTGAGCTGTCTGATTTGAAACTCCACATCTTGTTTTTCCCCTGTCGTGATTTGATGTCGAAGCTTTAGCTGATAAGCCCTGGAGTTTGTCTCTGTCGGTCTGTTTCTGTTGATTTGAGTTACAGGTTAATTTGTGTGTTGGCCAGTCCTTACTTTGGCACTCTTTACCACAATAAGCTACCTGAGAAAGAATAATGTTATTTTGATTTTTTTTCTTCTTCTGTTTTTAGTGTGTGTGTAAATTTTGTTCAAAAGCTTTCTCTTTCTTTTTCTTAACTGTTTGATATGTTGTTCGATCCATATGGAACCTCTCCAGACCATAGATTAAATATTTCAAATCTCTAATTCAGTTACAGACGATAAAGACTGGTGAACATTATGATATATTTAACTTCTTATCTTCACCTTAAGCCGGTGGTTCTCACTGTACATACAGTTAGTTACATCTTGAAATTGACATTAATCTCAATCAAAACCATTGGAAATCGCTCATTCAGCGCTCCATTATTTCATTCCAAACACTCACTCAAACCATTCAAAAACGCTCCAAAATCACTGAAAAACATATAACAACAACTTCGTTTAAAATAAATATAGCTGGGAATAATAATCGGGCTTTCTCTTATTTGAAGCGTCTGATAAGACAATGTTGAAATATGCTATTTATAGAACATATTTGCAAATTCATTAAAGGGAGGTAATTAATATAGATAATTTTGTTCATCCTGAACCAAATTTGCGATATTGGACTGCCTACCATTAAATTCACTAAAAACTAGCTCCAAAAACTCATTCAATTTCATTCCTATATCATTCAAAAATTCTTTATCTTGTCAATTTCACGATGTTCTTAAATGTAAGACATAGGATTCTCGTCGAAAGGTATCAGGTTTTTTTCGAAATAACACGTTTTATTTCGTCTTTCATTGATTACAATATATATCCTTTCAAACGCACCTTGCAATAACTACAAAAATCAGATGTCGACTTTAAAATTGTACATTTTTTGGATTCAATATTAGCAATCGTCGAGTATCTTACAAATGTGTTATCAAACGAACATAAGAATTTTGCTTACAAAGAATCTTAATTCCATTTTGATCCTAAATTTATTAAGCTTTCGAAAACCCGCTTTATAATGATTTTAGCCTGTGCGTGAGATTTCCAACAATTCCAAATATGCGCAAAGCAAAGACTGTGACCAGCCTGTGCATCTGCACAGTCTGACCAGAGTCTTTACTATGCGTTTAACAAATAGATAAGGTCTCAAAGTATCTATAGACCATCAGGCAACTTTATATTTACAGTCTGTGGCTATCTACGCTACCCATTGTTTGTACCTCACGCACATTTCAAATTGTTGGAAATGTCATACACAGGCTCATTTCTATTCTAGACTCTGTTAAGATCAGCTTGTCTCGAATAAAAACGTGTGCCAGATCCTATATATCAAATATCTCATAGGATTTCTAGTGCTTCAGTGTTTAAAAGAAGGTTAAAATATAAATAAACGCGTTTTTAAGAACTTTTTAGTACTTACTATTTTACATTTTGTGCATTTCCTTGCATTTGCATTCCCACAAACGGCACAGTTCATCTGGCTTGATCTGGGTACTGTTGAATCACCAGAAGTTCCAGGCGCTCTTTTATAGCTAACCTCGGGTTCTGCCATGGTTTCGGGCGAACTAATATTGTTGACGTTTGTCTTGATGATATCACAGAGAATTAATCACGATATAAACATGAAGGCATTAACCAATGGTCTTAAGTTTCGTCTGAAATACATGTTTAATGCGAAACCAATCTAGAGTTACGGGACTTCCATAGATATGTTGCATAGTGCATTGAATTTGACTAGTCCAAATTAATATCTTCTACAATACAGCAGCGAGATAAAATATCTTCAAAGTGGAGACATTGCATATCGAGTAAATTAAGAAGGCTTTATATTTTTATCATAAAAAGCAGTCCTTTTTAAGCGCATTCTGCACAAATATTATGGAAATATATTTGTTATAAAAGAATAGTTCCTATATGGTACCATTTGTAGCCCGTCAAGCGAAAAGTGACCATCAGGCTAGTGCGTAAAGTGTCGATCCAAATCAGACTGCGCAGACTGACTAGGGTCGAAACATTACGCAATTTGCTAATTTTCTGAATCTAAAATGATCAATCTACCTTCTAGTAAACGAACTTTTGAATTGAGATCTCTTGTTGACGTATTCTTGGTCTCAATCTGTTTTTAGATACTTATTTTACAGAGTTCCCAGACGGTCCCCATTCGCGTCAAGCGTCAGATTGTTTTTTATCCTAAAGTAGGATGATATTTACCTTAATCATGAGATGACATTGGCCCGTGGGGGTAAATACGCATAACGAATTTCAAAAAGACATACTGAAATTTCAAAAACACTCTCAAGTGAGGTCACGGGACTTGAATTTTTTTCTGTTGTTTTCAATGGAGCTTGTTTTATTACGTTTTATTACTACCAGAGATAGAGAGAACTTGAGAGTTACAGAGAAAGACAGAGAGAGGTAGAGAGACAGAAATAAAGAAAAAGAAGATCCAGACAGATAGACAGAGATAGAGAGGGAGAGAAAGACAGACACGGACAAACAGAGACAGAAATCAGCATGATCCCTGTTCAAATATTTCTCTGGTTAAAATTTCGAAATTGTTCCCTGGGTTGCACTAGGGACAATCTTAAAAGTTGTCTTGTTATAACTTAACAAGAAAGCTACGCTTTTAAAATACCTGAAGCCAATTTCAACTCCGAAAACGAAATTAACTTTTCAGTTCGATAAACGTCCTAATTTAAGCTAATATTTTGTAACATTCAATGAACAATTTGTGATTTACCTTTATTCACAAAACAACTTTTATGTTCTTCCTCTTTCGAAAACGAAAGTAGCAATTTTTCATAATACAACAAGGGAATCTACTCCCCTTGAATCAATTGTTCAATGTAGATAGGGGTTATCTACCTTTTATTCTTTCTGTCCATATTTCGGGATTTCTGATTATGCGGAGTCGATAGATATATAGGTAGATTTTGCGCGGTGAGCCGTAAAATCAACATTTTACATTTTACTGTAAGAGGCTCGTGTCATTTGTTCGAAATAGATAAAACAGGTTTAACAAGTAAAAAATTGCTGTAATGTACAGCAAAGTGAATTGTGTCGCCCTTAAAGAATTAAAGCTAAGTTATGAGAAAATGATTGGGACTTTAGGTAAGAATTGTGCAAAAATAACATCAATACAATCACGCATCTTTAGTTTACGACATTATTTTCGATGTTTTAAAGCAAAGCTTAAATCAATGTTTACAATTCTGAACTTCACAAAATAGACTTTCTTTTAAACAAAAACTAGTACCGCATAAAAGGTTGTAGCTAATTATATGGAGGAGTTTAAAAAGGTATTTTTTAATCCAAAAATATTGGATTGCCACTTAACTGAATTGGTTTTTATCATTTTTGGGCATGACCATCGCAAGTGATAGGAAATCGAGTATTTTCTCTAATGAAAACTTTCGCCAGTTTTGGTACGATAAAATACTTGGGAATAAGTAAAAAATTACGAGCTGGGTGATCCTTAAAGCTTTGCTTAAGCACGTTACGCTCAGTAGAGCTAAAAAGAAGATAAGGGAAGATGAATTTTTGTCACTACCTGATAATTTCAGCTGCTCTGCAAATGGAAATGGAACTAATTTAACAATATTTTCATATAATTCCAATGATAAAAAAAAAAGGAAAAGAAAGAAATAATGAAAATATAAAAAAAGATGCTGCAAGAGGAGTTCAAGTGCACCGACTTTCTTTTGGATTTTGATTCATCCGACAAATATTCAATTTGAGTTGTTTTAAATGGATGGGAAAAACGCTTCTGACGATTTCAGCGCAATTATAGCTCTTTTGAATCTGGGTCGTTTTTGCTTGCACTCAACTCATCCAGTAGTTAAACTTAGGCCACTCGGCCTAATAAACGCACCCCCATAGAATACGATTCAAGGCCCTGGAATATCCGACCAACACCTCGTCGTCCACTGTCCGTGGTGAGAAAAAAGTCTCAACGTTTATTTTACTAGAGCTACTCCACGACGCGATGTTCAAAAGATTATTGTTTATCTATTTTCCATCCCGATCATGATTAGGGTGATTACACGATTTAAGTCAACATCAAAAGATCGCTCAACTTCTGAAAACTAGCGTGAGTAAATTTACTCTGGAAGCGCAAAAGGTTAAAATGCAACGGGTACCATAATGCGACACAAAATTTAAACTAATTCTCGTAATATATGAGGCGTGACATCAAACATCAATTTCTTTTCCCTTTTTATTCTCCAACAACGTAAATGAAATAGAATTCTTCAAAAGCTACATGCGATCGAAATTTCCTTTCTTCATGTTGTTACGAAAATATTGCTGAAATCATTGTACATTCTTCAAACATCAAATTAAATCCGAGTCAAATGATTAAATCTGAGTCAAAACTCATATAGTTAAAACAAGAGAAACATATAAAAACTCATGTGTAACTGATTATAGAAGCGACGTCGAGTGCAAAGATCTGGGGACTTCAAAGGGTGCCGACACCTGGTGACCCAGCTAGCTCCAGACGTGTTGTGCTTTCTCTACGACACGCTTCGTCTCAAGTACTGTCCCGGGTAAACGCTATGTTTATCTTTTTAAATATCATTTTTTGTTAGCTCCACTGGCTGAAAGCCACTGGGGCTATTGTCATGGCGTTGTGTCCGTCGTGCGTCCGTCCGTCCGTCCGGTCGTAAACTTTTCTTTAAAAATCTTCTCCTCAGAAACTACTGGATGGATTTCAACCAAACTTCACAGGAATGATCCTTGGGTGACCCTCTTTCAAAGTTGTTCAAGAGATTTTGATCCAATGAAAAACATGGATTTAAGGGGCGTGGCCAATTTCCAAATATGGTAAAAAGTGAGTTTTCTCATATTCTAATCAATGGATACCCATTAAATTTTACATGAATGATCCTTGGGTGACCCTTTATCAGTCTACCAAAAATCATTGTGATCGGATGGAAAATATGCATTTTATGGGCGGAGGTCATTTCTCTATATGTTATATAGTGGAAACTTTGAAAATCATTTTCTCAGAGTGTAATCGATGGATTTCAACCAAATTTCATTGGAATGATCCTTGAGTTACCCTTTATCAGTATACAAAAAATCATTGTGATCGGATGGAAAATATGCATTTTATGGGCGGAGGTCATTTCTCTATATGTTATATAGTGGAAACTTTGAAAATCATTTTCTCAGAATGGAATGGATGGATATCAACCAAATTTCACTAGAATGATCCTTGGGTTACCCTTTATCAGTCTACAAAAAATCATTGTGATCTGATGGAAAATATGCATTTTCTGGACAGAGGTCATTTCTCTATATGTTATAAAGTGGAAAATTTGAAAATCATTTTCTCAGAATCTGATTTTTGGATATCAACCAAATTTCACTGGAATGATCCTTGAGTGACCCTTTTTCAGTGTACCAAAAATTATTTTGATTGGATGAAAAAATATGTATTTTATGGGTGGAGGTCATTTCTCTATATGTTATATAGTGGAAACTATGAAAATCATTTTCTCAGAATGTCACTAATGGATATCAATCAAAAAATTTTGGTATGATCTTTGGGTGACCCATTATCATGCAGCCAAAAATCATTTTGATTTGATGAAAAATATGTCTTTTAGGAGCGGAGGTCATTTCTCTATATGTTATATAGTTCAAACTTTGAAAATCATTTTCAACATCAGTAGATCCCCAAATATCTAAAAATCAAGTCAAAACATTTATTTGCTTTTACAAGAATTTCAAGCCTGTGGAGCGACTCAAGCCATTCATGGCTTTCTAGTTTTATTATTATCATATTTAATCAGTGTTTGAAAATTTGCCGATTCTTAGAATTAAATTGCTGATGCATACACACAATATCGAACAATGGAACGAAGATTAAATATAACTATACTTAATAAATAATCGTTTATAAAATGGATTTGATATAAGATTAGGGGCTGATTTATACGCTAGGCCGAGTTGCCGATGAGCCGAGTTGATCGGTCACCATAAGTTCTTTGATTCAATAAGACATTTAGACATATCCTATGTTGCCTTGAACTGGTTGGAGTTCAGACATATATGCCCAGGAACAGCCGGAAGTAGAAACGGAAAACTGAAAGACGAAATAAACGTCCTTTGCAAAATTAATTTCATAAACTTCAAAGTTCCTTTTGCGTTTAAATGAATTTCAAGATATATTTTGTGGTATTGCTTGAACATTCGACCTGTAAACAGTTGTTGTATAAGATGATTATGCGATTCTCGGATTCAATGAACCCTTCCACGTGATGTAATTTCCAAAATTAGAATATGTATACTACAATGAGTGTCGCCCATGGGGCGACACAATAACGCATTAAGAAAGTTTAAAATATACCTTTTAAACCAACACTATAGCTTCAGTCATAAATGTTCTTTCATACTCTTAGTGAAGAGATCAGGTTATATTCCCATCATTTGCCTTTTAATTATACCCGATTTACCTATGATAATGGACTCAGTACCTACGCCAGAGCTCAGTTTTGAAAATATACCTATACATCGCGGCGTGGCTGTGTGTTGATTGACTTCGGTAGGATTGAAAGCTTAATTTCATATACACCACCGGTATACCTGTCTGCAGCATTCGTTACAGATGTTTTTCGCACTTATTTCATTATATTTTCTTTCTTTCTTATTGCTCCTTTAATTTTTCATTTATTTTAATTTCATCCTTTCTCGTTAATTGATCGAAGCATACTGTTTTTTGCCCTTTCCTGTCTCTTTTTCGGTTCGTATGTTCTTCCGTTTGTCCAAGAACAACTTTAACATTTACAATATCTTTTGCATGGTAAGTGCTTAGCTATAGAACATTATTTCGTGACATGATTGTTGTTTTTGCCTATGACAAGATCTTTGAACTCCAAGATCGCCAGTCACGGTCATTTCATATTTTTGGCCAAATATGTGTGAGATTTCTGTGAAATTTCAACCTTGACATCGGGTTTCGTTTTCGTGAAGTGCGTGATATAGCCTTCATAATTCATATGTCACTTGCATACGACATGACTCTTTTGTGAGTACCGGTAACAAAGTCGAAGTTATATTTCCAAGATCACTAATTTTGAAAAAAAAAAACTTAGATCATTAACAATGCCCCTTTGAAGATTGCAGTAACAGTCGTGTTGGTCTTTCACGTTCATTTATTTTTCATTTACTTTAAAATGTTGTCTTCTTTTCCCTGAAAGTGGTTAGAGCCCGATAAGATAAGTCGATAGAGGTGGGACGTAAATCCGATGCCCGTTGTGACAGTATCCCTGCGATGATCCCCGCACCAACTAAACGTCTTCTGAGGCGCCGCTCATATTCTTTTATGTTACGGTATCGACGGTAAATAAGCGAAAATGGCTGGAGTTACAAATTCAAACGCAATTATCAAGACCAAGTTCACGGTCTAGACGAGAGTTGCACCGAGATCCCCGATCGTGTTAGAGTGGCCTCACTGGAAATATCTTGCGGAGGTCGTTGTAAAAGTAGATCTTTAAGAAAAAATAGTGCGGCTTGAAAACGGCATTTTGAATTGGAGAACAGTGATCCACGTGCCTATTTATTTGATTTTAACTAATTTTGCATTTATTCTTTAATATAACGCTTGTTTCGATCTTTCTCGTGCATGATTTCCTCTCCGAAAGGACGGATATGGGACGGGGGGGGGGGAGGCGTTCCCAAACTTACTGTCCTCTTCATAGGTTGAAAAAATACGGTGCCTTTATTCTGGTTTGAATAGCCCAAGACTAAACCCTAATTGACCCCGGTTTTTTAGTCTCACAGGATTGATCTATGTATGAAGATGAAGCGCTAATGACGTAACATATAAAAATAGTGTTGTGGAATGCCCTGGAACACCAGAAAGTTAAGTAATATTATAAAATTATATTAAGTAATAATATAAAATAGGCCAAAATCCGGTGGGGTCTGATCTGTTGGAATTCATACAATGGAAGTCAACTTCACCTGAATTCGTCGTATTAGTTGGGAAATCAACCAGGAAAACATGTCTCAATGACATAATGAGTTTTTAACACAGATTACAAAACGAAATTTTTAGTCATTTTAAAATTCAAAAATTTTTACTTGTTAATTCAGTGTGCATTTTCTTTGAAAAAAGACTGCAAAATACTGTAGAAAACATTGATAAAAAGAGAAATTGATTGTATCAATTGTATGGAAAAAGGGTGAGCTAAACAGGTACAAAGCATCTATTTCATTTTATTTTTTAATTAATTCTTTTCTTTTTATGACATTTATTTTCTTGTTTAATGAATACTAAATTTTGCATTTTTTTAGAATACAATTTAAGTCTATTGTAAATTTCATTGTCATTTATGCAGGTTTTTCTGAATACGTCTCGAATAAACATTTAATTAAATGTATACTCAGTGTTTCAATATTTCGGAAAAAAATGCCCTTTTTCAAAGAAATGAAGGGGCCGCCGTCATAGCGCAGTTGGTAGCGCGTCGGACTGTCAATCTAGAGGTCCCGGGTTTGATGCCCGACGGCGGCACTCATTCTTTCCGACTATTTGGTTAATAATCGTAGACCTATGTGAGATAGCAGCTGGAGGCTTGGAAAGAATGTGATGGTTGTACTGGTGAGAGAAGTACCAGGAAACCATTGTTAGGTGCTCCAGCCGCCGCGATATAACTGAAATAATGTTGAAAGCGGCGTTAAACTCCCTTCAATCAATCAATCAATCAAAGAAATGAAACAAATCTTTATACATCTAGTGGTGGAAGCAACTTCACCCGATCCAACACTTAACACTACCACTTCTAGAAGTGTTAAGATGTGTTTCAATTTTCTTGATTGGCTTAAAACTATTTATTTTACATCGATTGGGATACAAGTTTTTACAACTTAGATTAATCCCTCTCGATTCTGCTTCCTGAGAAATTTACCAATACTCGCGCCGAATGTGTGGGCCAATGAAAGAACCAAGATCGATAGCCGCTCCCGGGAATCGAACTCAGGACCCTTGGGTTAAGAGGCCGACGCTCTACCTCTATACCACGGACACCACACCCATTTTTCTTGAAAAGGGCAAATTTTGCCGGAATATTGAAATACCGAGTGTTTTTAGCTCACCTGAGCACGAAGCGCTCAAGGGAGCTATTGTGATCGATCAGTGTCCGGCGTCCGTCTGTCCATCTGTCCGTCTGTCCGTCACGGCGTCAACTTTTTCTTTAAACGACATCTCCTCCTAAACTTATAGGTCAAAATCAACCAAACTTGGCAGAAATATTCCTTGGGTGGTCGCTTGTAAAAATTGCTCAAATGGAAAGAATCCGTGTCATATCACGGGAAAAGGGGCCTTAATGACAATTTTCTTGTTTACACTCTAGAAGCCACAATTATGGTCCAATCTTCATGAAACTTGGTCAGAATATTGTTAGGTCATGAGGATAAAGTCTATTGATAATGGGAAGGATTCGTGCCATATCAGGGGAAAAGAGGCCTTTATGACATTTTTTTGTTTACACTCTAGAAGCCACAAATATGGCCCAATTGTCATAAAACTTTGTCAGAATGTTTGTTAGGTCATGAGGATGAACTCTTTTGAAAATGGGAAGTATCCGTGCCATATCACAGGAAAAGGGGCGTTAATGACAATTTTCTCGTAAGAGCTCCAGACGCCACAAATATGGTCCAATCTTCATGAAACTTGATCAAAATGTTTGCCAGGTCACAAGAATGAACTTTGTTGAAAATGGGAAGGTTCATGCGATATCATAGGAAAAGGAGTCTTAGTGATAATTTACTTGAAATATCAGGTGAGCGATTTAGGGCCCTCAGGGTCCTCTTGTTATTAAATATTTTAAATATAGGCGCTTGAAACAGCTTTGCATTACGCCTTCGCCCCCTCGTTTGTTGTTTCAATCTATATTGTACAAAAATAAAGCGACTCCCTTAGATTGATGATTAGATCGGCCATACCCAAAAACTTACATTTTAGACTGTCCATGATATGTCAAATGATTGCAGTTAATAACATCGTATAATTGATAAGTTGGTTGATTTAGAAATGAAATTGAGTGAGTGTTATGAGAGAATTTTGGATGATTTTCAAGGGAGGTAAAACACTGTCGATTTCGTCTAATTCGAATTTTTCTGTTTTTGTGACCTCGCTGACAAGTAAGACCCTTTAAAACCCTACCCAGCCCATAAAATTGTAGAAAAAAAAAAGAAAAAAAAATGATTTGAATGAAGTAACGATCAACGATAAATGATTTCTTGATTTTTTTTTTTTTTTTTTTTTTTTTTGGGGGGGGGGGGGGGGAGGGTGTTTTTTGATACCCACTCAGAGTTTCTTTTTATTGATCAGAGCACGTATTCAACGGGTGTCTAAGCTACCGGTTCAGAGTGAGTTCGCTTAAGATACGTTTAGACTTTTCGAATGCCAAAGCCAAGCCCTGTCCAGGGTGGCATTTTTGATTTATTTCGCTATTGGCAGATGTCCTTAATCTAGAATGATGACTTAACAGGTCTCTATTAAACCTTGAGACATGCTACCTACGACTGGCCCCCGAATCTAATCTCTGTTCAATGACAGTGAACTAGCTTTGTCTTACCGAGTAATATCAGATTACCCATCTATAATTGGCCATCAACAATCATCAACTGACTTAAGGTACCTGCGTTAGGGGATTATTACATTCAAAGTGACTAGAAAAAACGGGGCTTAATTATGTATGTTTCTATTTAGTGATCGGCGTATAATAGCAATAATGCAGTTTGTACTGCCACGACCCATTTGACGTGGTTCCGACCTTCTCTACATACGGATGACTTCCCTCCAGGGCGGTTTGGACGTTATTTCCAGTGACAAGGAGTTCGTTGTAAAACGCCACGGTCTCGTCAGTTGACGTCATTCCCGCGATTTGTTGGCAGCCATGTTGGAATCGCAGAAGATAGAATGGTTTGTCGTTCGGTAGGTACATTTTCTGGGTGTATACGGTATCATTTCTGTATAAGGCAAAAAAGCAAAGTTTACTTTTCGTCATAAAAGCCAATTTCAAATGCTACATATAAAAAGAAGAAAAAAAAAAGATCCCGGAGAAAGATCAATCAGATAAAAGTTTAGTCAAAATGTAAACAACGCAAAACCATGTTGGCCGTTGGTGACTTTAATTCCTGTTCTACAGGTTAATCCAAGCTTCCTTTACAATATTTTAGTCGATAATAGACGAATGGAGTCCAAAGTCGTGATACCAAAGAAATTTTGCCTGAATAACTCTGATGCAAAAACATTTTAATTTTGTTTAACAAAACGACCATTCTGAACTAAAGCATGTTCCGATTCGCCAAAAACAAAGCATGAATTTTATTCAATATGTCTAAAACAAAATTCCGGTATGAATTGCGTGCTTTGATGCAGTTAAGAACACTTTGAAATTGACAAGGTGAATGGTTTTGGCTATTTTTGGAGTGAAATCGAATGAGTGTGTTTTGATTGAAGTGCAAGGGGGGGGGGGGGGTAATTCAATATCGATAATGCGTCCTAAGTGGATGAAATTGGCGAAGTTCAACCTCCTTTTTTTTAAATAATATATACGTATTTTGTATTTTTTCTGTTTCCATAGATCAATCAGATGCTTTAAAATCCCCCCCGCCCCTCAAAAAAAAAAAAAAAAAAAACAAAAAAAAAAAAAAACAATAAAATCGTGCTATGATTAAATCCATATGAACGCTTTGAACGGTTTTATTTTTGTAAGGATTTCTGAGCGTTTTTTGAACAGTTTGAGTGAGTGTTTGGAATGATTAAATGAATGAATAGAGCGCTCAGCAAGCGATTTCGAAAGGTTTTGAAGCAGTTGAATGTCAATTTCACGATGTTACTATCTGTATACGTCCCTTACCTACAACAGAACCTTAGTTCTGGATAAACTGTGTTATACGTCCCTGTAGGTACGGTGCCTGAAAATACACGAATTGAGATCGATGAAGTAGAGGGTACTTGTTTGGTTCAATGTGAGATTGATCTTTTCACGAGTGGAGTTTTCGAAAGTGAAACAATAGATGTTATTGCTCGCAAATTTAAAGATTAATCGATATGTCATGAAAAAAAATAATAATAATAATAAAAAACTCATTCTACATATTTCCTTTTAGCAAATATTTTGAAGAAATGAGAAACTTTTAGGGCCATTTCTCCGAAGCGCGAATTTATGCACGTGTTTACTAGGCAACATCATTACGTCTTATGCTAAATGGGCTACTTTTACATGCCCAAAAGAAGGTAAAACGAACGAAAGCAAAAAAAAACTTTCTTCCTCTTTTTTTGTGGAAGTTTCATTTGTTAGCGTCAAGATTATTAAGCGATAATTTACTGATATAGTTAGATTATCTACTGAAAAGCATTTAGGAAAATCGGGTAAGTCTCTGCTGGATCAAATATCCTTTTTAAATAATTGGTATACATTCGAAATTCCCTCTGGGTTCCTTTTCACGTGACGGGAGAGAATAAAAATTAACAAATCGTGAAAATGACACGATGGATGATTTTGAAATGATCTTTGAACGAAATTGAATGCGTGCGATGACATAAGCTTTTTGGGCGAGATTAAAGGGAGATAATCTAATATCGCAAATTTTGTTCAGGTGAAATAAATAGCGATATTTAATACCTCCCTTTAAAAAAATATGTACACAAGTTCTAATACTAGCGTCATTTTTCTTCAAGAACCTATCAGACGCTTACAGTTTCATTTATTTCAATGAAATCGCGGGTTTTACTAGCTATATTTATTTTGAGTAAAGTTGTTAATCAAACCTTTTTTTGGTTATTTTAGAGCGTTTTTGAATGGTCTGTGATAGTGTCCGGAATGAATGGATGGAGAGCTGAGTGAGCGGTTAAGAATGGTTTTAATTGAGATGTATGCCAATTTCGCAATGTAACTCTAATTGTAGTAGATAATCAAACCTGAAGTGGTAGCTGGTTTTCTGGCGTGTAGTCTCATACTTCCGTATTTAAATGGGTATGGACATAGGCTATCGTACTGGAATATACAATAATCTCCCCTTGGCCAGTAAATATCATAGTCGGTAGGGTAGGGATGCTCCTTCGTGCAGAAATCTAGTGTGTAGTTGTCACCGGTCACCATGCCTAAAATAATTATGTTAAAATTTTAACTCTGATAGAATCTTTAAAGTATATTTTGGTCATTTGGTTGAAATACTCTGATTTAAATTTGTCCAGTTAAATTCAATAGTCTTCTTATGGTGATATTGACATTCTTTTTTTCTAATGTTTTCGTCTTAGTTTCAAATAAATGTATGCGCAGTTTTAACTGCACCGAGTGCAAAAGCATGTGCTTCGAGTATATTTCGTTAACTTACATTAACTTTGTATTTAACTTATAAATAACATATTTATCAATCGAAATGATGTTTGTGAAATGTATTTACATTTTTATTAAAAATGACATACTAATACATGTTTTTCGCAATAAGATAACTTTTTCTTTTATATGTAGTCGTTCACAATTTTACTTTTGGCTAGAGTACAAGAATATGTTCGGAGGATTTCCAGAAAAGGGATCGATTTGAACAGTTTCGAATTCATTTTTTAGCGATTTTGGAGCGTTTTTTTTTTTAATGTTGTGAGTGTGTTTAGAATGAAAGGATTGAGCTATGAACGAGTAATTTTGGAAACGAATTATTTGTGTATTTCATGGACCAAGCAGTCGCTGTAAAATCAACACCAGCCAATAAAATCGTGAAATGATTTGGTCGATTTAAATGAAAAAAGTGATCGATTTAAACAGTTTCGAGATTTTTTTTCGGAGCGTTTCGAATGACGTACTTTAGAACGAATGAATGGAACGCTGAGCGAGTGACTTGTGATGATTTGATCTAGATGAGTGTCAACTTCATAATGTCACTATGTATATTTACCGTCAAGATGAGTATTTGACGCATTTGCCGATGAGTGATAAGACTGTGGAATTATTACTTGACCTTCTACAAAACCTTTAGGACAATCTGTCTTGGGTTCAGGTAGGCTGTAGGTACCAAGTGGCCAGGTCACGGGCATCGCAAGAGCAGCATCTAGGGAAATAAATGTGACCCGTTACGCAAAAAGGGACCATGGATATTTTAAAAAGCGATTGGGTCCAGCATAGGTCAACCAGATGTCGCATTCCAAAAATTATTTCACTGGAAGGTAGATTGATCATTCTAGATACAGAAAAAAAGCACATTGCGAAACGTCTCGACCCTAGTCAGTCTGCGCAGTACGCGCAGTCTGACTGGGGTCGACACTTTACGCGTTACCCAGATGGTCCCTATTCGCGTGACGGGTCACAAAAATGTAACGCTGCATTTAACGAAAGAGGTTTGAAACTATTATTGTACAAATGTAATAAAATGGATAAGAGTGATCAAGAGCGTTCGAAACAGTTTTTCCGCCATTGCCCAATTGTCATCGTAATAAGAGGATTTGTGACATTTATCAGTAAATTGCGGAGAAAATATAGGATATAATGTTATTGAATAGTTTTGTTCATGTCCTTTTAAGAAAGCCTAAAAACCTATATGAAGGTTTCTAGAAGGTAGAAGCATTAAAGTGACATTCGAAGAAAAATGACTTGTAAATTTTTTTACTGACTAAATTATTTAAAGAGGTTGTTTCAGAAGAGACGAATTGTGCCATTGTAAAGTCTTAATATGGTTCATAGATGAAAGACAGTGATATTAGAAAATGTTACCATTCACATGTTTTTATTTGAGTTCATTCTTTTCCCTTCTACCTACCAGCCGGCGCCGAGGCATGTTTCAACGTTGGATAATCTTTTAAGGCTTGTATAATGTTCTTCTGCCAAGTTGACAACATGGACGATGCATTGGGACCACACAGATTTTGGCTCTGGAAATACGTCATCCACTGCCAGAATTTCGGATCAAGCGCCGTATCGATCGTGACGAGGGATTTCCCAATGATGTCACTGGTGTAGGCATCCCCCACAGAAAGGGTATCCTCGAAGGTTCCAAATATGTACTTGTATTCATGACGGTATTTAAATGAGTTCAGATCTATGACGTAGGATTCCGGATATCCGTTCATGGCTCCGCCCATACTTATCTCGTCTGTTACCTGTAGAACAGAGATATTTTGATACCAGTGGCCTGGTTTACTAAACATCTTACGATCATTTTTTGCGTAAGTTAAAAATCAAAGTTGCTTCAACAGTAGTTACAAAATTTCGAATTCTGCCATGACTCATTCCATTGGCATTCTTCTAAAGACGATTCCAATGTGATATTGTAAGGCAAAATCAATCAGTGGATGAAAACACCAGGTACGGGTTTTGATTTTGACTTACGATTTTTTTTCGTAAGAACGTGAGTAAAACAGGCCCCTGGACCAAAGCATATTTCGTACAGAGATATTGGGCGATTCTCATTATTAAGAATAGACTATAGGAGATTCCAGTATGTACTGAACAACAAAAACAACATATCACATTTTAATGATTCATAATTCTGCCTTGAAATCCAATGTCTTTTGATATTACAATATCTACACACTTTATAGATAACAATGCTGGTCAGAAACTATACAATTATTGTTGAAACATATTCCTTACCTAATTCTCACATATCGAGAGGCATTTGAATAGTGCAATTCCGTCCCTACACCAGTTAGTTTATACTAATTTATTTTAGTTCGATTGCGACGTAAACTTAAGCTTATAGAATCGCTCTCGAACATTCAATCCTGATGTTTTCACGTCCCTGAGAGAGAGGCAGTGGTTTAAACCCACTGCTACCCATTTTTACAGCTGGGTAAACTGGGGCTGGCTATTAAGTGTTTTGCCCATAAACACACCCCGGCGCCAGTGGGGCTCGAACCACGGACCTCCAGGTCACGGGTCGAGTGCATTTAGCACTAGGCCACCGAGGCAGTCGAACACCAGTTATAAAGTATTGTACAAAATCAAAGAAATTTTATTAACGCAGTCCCGCAATATTAATCGAAATACAAGTCAGCATGGACTTTTGCTTCCAATATACTTCCTAAGCTTCACCTCATAGAATTCTGACGTGAAATGTGTTACAGTTAAGAACATCGTGATATTGGCTGTCATTCCAATCAAAACTATTCTTTTTCGCTCACTGACCCATTCATTTATTCCAAACACTCACTCAAACCACTCAAAAACAATCCAAAATGTCTTTTAAATAGATACAATCAAAAACTTCATTCAAAATGAATATAAATAAAAAATCTTTGACATAATTGAAATTGTAAGTGTCTGATTGGTTCTTGAAGAAATATGAGCTATTTATAGAACTTGTATGCATATTTCTATTAAAGGGCGATAATAAATGTCGCTAATTTTGTTAACCCCGAACAAATTGGCGACATTGGAATACCTCCTTTTAAATTCACTCAAAATTCGATCCACACACTCAGTAATTTCCATTCCGAAATCATTCACCTTGGCAATTCAATGATGTTTTTAACTGTAAGTTTTGCAGTTCAAAAATTCTTCAGATTTAGGCATGTTTCTGATAAACCTACGTTGAACATGACGAAGTTGAACAAATCCCTCAGTCGAGCGAGATATCGATAGGTCAGTGACTTTCCAATTGTTGCTTCTGTCATGATGTGCTAAAAGAGACAGAAAATCATATTCAAATATTTCTATAATCGGATGCATGGACGTGACAAAAGACATATACATATCGAGAGTTTAGCGCCAGACTGCACTAAGTGTATATACATTGTATATACACTGAGTACAGTCTTGCACTAAACCCTCGACATAAACCCTTATATAAGTTACAGTGAATATGTAAAATCAGTGAATTCGTAAAATAACTGAAAATTTCAGACATTTTGTAAAATCACTGATTCCGTCAGCTTTATTTTAGATAATTCATTCAGGTTTTCTCTGTTTTTATATTCATATTTTTTTCCAAACATTGAGATTGTTTGTAGTATTTGCTAACATTATTGTTGTTCAAAGTAAAGTTAAGGATCCAATGTCAAAAAAGGAGTATAGAACAACAACTTCTAGACTAGTTGTGAAGCCTACGTGTATTCTCACTAAGGACGTCATTTCTACGTATTGTGCGTTCATAAGTGTGCTAGGTTTTCAGTTTCATACCTCCATGAACTCAATAAATTTTATCTTCAACTCTTAATTAAGAATTTAAATTATCAATTTGATCTTACTAACCAATCTATCGTATACTTGCCATTTTACAATGAAATTTGTTGTTTGATTTTTGTTTTTGTACTTTGTTTCAATGTCAATAAATAAATACTATTTTCATGTGATATGTGTTGTTAATTCTATATTTCAAGTTTTGAATAAAAAGAAAATATCCCCACGTTTCAGATTGTTATATTATGAATAAACCTGTTTTACATACTTACTGATTTTTCAGATAATTTATGAAATAACTTACCGATTTCAGTTATTGTCAAAATCAATGGAGTATGTATATTGTCTCAAAAATACTATTTTATTTTACATATTAACTGAAAATTTCAGTCATTTTATGATATAGCTGACGGAATCAGTGATTTTACAAAATCCCTGAAATTTTCAGTTATTTTACAAAATCACTGATTTTACATATTCTCTGTAACATATATACGATAAAGAAACCCAGTTATTAATGACTTTTTGTACAAATTTTGTTATGTAAATATGTACCATTTAAAATTTCAACGAATTAATAAGAGAAGTAAAAGTGAACAAGTTAAAAATATCCGTCAAAGATTCGGTTTATGCTCCCTGAAAAGGTAGTCGATACAAAAACAAACAAACAAACAAAAAAATGCACGATTTCTTCAAATATCTTTTACTTCTGTGTTAGATATCTGCTAATGGTCTTTCATCTTGATTGGCATCGGACTTAAAAGGCAAAATTTAATGAAAGTTTTTAAATAAATCATACAATAAACAAGCTACAGTAATGGAATTTTTTAACTATTTTACTATCAAAATAATCTTATCACTCATTTGTTTACTTATTTATTTATTTATTTATTTTAAAGAAGCTGTCTGGGCGCAGTAAACTATTTTACAACAATTTCAACCACTATGAGAGGCATATTTAAACTAATACATTAAACGTATGGAAATGAAAAGGCGTGTAATATAATGAAAAAATGTAGTATTTCAGAAATTTTCGAGAAAAACATCTCGACCATTTCTTTTCATAATATGTAAATTTAAAAAAAATATCAAGATTCGATGTTTTCATGGTGAAATTGTAATTTTGTCCATGACGTGATGAGAAACTACCTCGTCGGACAATCAACGCTCGAACGGAAGTACAGACAGACGTACGGACGGTTGCACTGAGTGTAGAGCTTATACCTTCTTAATTTTAAAGCTGCTCTTTCACAGTTTTTCATAGAAAAAATACAAAACTTGTTTTAAGTTTTGGAAATGTGTGTATTTTTAGACTTTAAAGAATGACCAAAAGCATTGGCACTAGAAACAACATATTTCAAAAATATTGTAACTTATTTTTTCGAAGTGGCAAGCTCAGTAAGGTATCCAGTCTATTTATTTCTAGTCTATTTATTACAAAATCGTTATTTTCCGTGAATAACCTTTCATTTTTTGCTTGTATTGATATGAAGTTTCCAGCTGTCAATGACTTTAACCTAAACCTTTGATTGAATAAGACAAACATGCCAAATGTCAAGCGAAAATAGTTGGCTCGAAATTGAAGAATATTTTTTTTAGCGTTAGTAGTCACTTTATTTTTCAGAATGAATTTAACCTAATTTCGGGAATATCGGTCTTTCTTTCGATGCATTACCAGATTGAATCTTGTTATTTTAAAGGCTTCAATATGATGAGGTAGTTTATTCTGATTGATTTTACGAAAAATGTTAAAATTCACATTTTCCCAATCTGTGCAAGAGCAGCTTTAAAGGGAGAAGTATGAAGCATGCAAATAATTCGTACCGTTCCCCAGTCATCAATGAATTTCATGTATGTCATTGAGTCGTAGGTAGCCGGAAGTTTGCAGACGTCTGCAGCAAACTCTCGCGAGACCGGGAACTTGTCAGTTTGTGCGAGATTCATTGCGTATCTCACGTGACCTAGTTGACAGTAGGAGGCGGAGTCTTGATATACGTAATGGTGTTTTGATGTCTGCTGAGTAACCGCCTGGAAAGCTATTGATGATATTCATTTTATAATATTATCAAAAATGAAATAACTCTAAAACTACTGTTAAAATTACAAAACCTACATATGTACAGGGACATTTAAAATTTTACTCGCGATATAACTTTTGTAGAAATTTCTCCAACTCTGAAAATTTCATAACTTAATACCCTTAATATAGTAAAGAATTTAAAATGATGAACGGAATATTTGTAATATATTTTTTTCATTGACAAGTAGACAGTACAAAGGAAAAAAATAACACAGTACAAATCTCGAAGATTTTTTGTCAATAGTCCAACTGCTTTTTTTCACATGCTATCCGGGAAATGAGTTACCTTGCCGACAAAAACATGCCAAAGTGTCGAAAAGGGAGAGGGGAATTTATTTTTTATCACAGCATGGATTTTTCTTAACACCCCCTCTTTCCTTGTTACAGGGAAATCTTTTACCAAGCTGTCGGTAAATTTTATATTTTGTTATTTTGTAGCAGGGACTTGTTACCCCGCTGTTTGGAATTTGTTTACCTCACTGCGATGGTATTTTGTATCTTGCAGCTGCAGAGAAAGCTTTGGTTACCTCGTTTTTTTAAAAACAATTTGGGTAAAAGTTTCCCCAGTTTTTACTCGATGCGGGCATAATTTCTTTAGGCTTACTTTGTTGCTAGGAAAAATTTTTAATCTAGGAGCGGGGAAAATCTTTTACCAGGGTGCGTTTTTTTTGTTTTTTTTTTAAAGCATTTATTAGTGAAAAATGTCCAATTTGAGGATAAATTTGTAGTTGCTAAAGCAAAAACATATATGAGTTTTCATGATGTTTTAATATCAGATTTGAAGTTTGAACTGCAATCGTTAAATTACAACTAGTTTCGTATAATTATTTTACACGGCCATTTTAGCCAATCGCAAACATTGACACTTTGGAGTAACTGTGGAAATACTTACCTGAGCTTAAGGTAAACCCGTATGGTCGGAGGCTTTGATCCGCCGCTCCTGTAAAATATTCAGAAAATAAACCAATCAAAAGTCCTTTCGTACCTTCTTT
This sequence comes from Fragum whitleyi, assembly GCA_948146395.1. Taxonomy (NCBI): domain Eukaryota; kingdom Metazoa; phylum Mollusca; class Bivalvia; order Cardiida; family Cardiidae; genus Fragum; species Fragum whitleyi. The sequence goes on along the minus strand of OX411547.1, from coordinate 19,952,128 downwards.
TAACCCTTATCCTGCTGGAAATTAGTTTCGTTTCAAATAGAATAACTACAGTGATAGGCCATAAGTGAGTCATCAATCAAGATGGCAGACAAAGTTTAAAACTAGGACTTTTCAACAAAACTGTAACTGTGAAGACTAACTTGTTTTGTTGCTAGCACTTGGTTATATGGTCCTTTCTGACAATAACTTCTCGATTTTTTTTGTACCGAGGTATAAAATCTCTAAATATAGTGTGTAGGAAGATCATACTATATAGATTGGAGGATCATACCAGGGCCCGAGGTTTTTAAATTTATCACAGACTCAATTGAGAATTTTCTCAAATTTTTAATTTAGATAAATGTTTGAAAATAAAAGATAGTATTAATAAGTTGTTATTTATAACAACTTGTTAATATTGTCTTTATGTTAATACATTGAAGTGAGTATTTGAACAGAACTACGGCTTAAATCTCAAATTGAAATTTGAGAAATTTTGAATTGATAAGAAGACAAGTTTTATTAATGCCAATATAATAGTTTCTACGTCGACGTACGTCACGCCTGCGATCTCGTATTTTTTTTCTAAAAGGAATCTAACCTCTTAAGCTTCGTTATTAAGAAGATCACACAATAGTTGTGAAAGGTAGCACACAGCATTGAAAAGGGACAAAGAAAAACATGCGAACAGGCATAGTTAAAACTCGACAAACGTTGAGTAAATTTTTACGGGCTTTAGTTAAAAGATAAGAATAACAAAGTCGTTTGCTGATCATTTTCGATAGAGCAGTGTCGTTATTCACGTTTTTCAACTAGTTTGGCCCACTAGGAAGACGTCACCCCGAATTCGCGTATTCGCGTTGCCACGTTTGCTTACAAACAATGTTGACAGGTAGCAACAGAAATTATCAAGTTATCTTATTCTCTTATGATAGCCTACATCCAATTTTTGAATTCTATAAGAAGTTCTCTATTAGCACTTCATTCAACATTCAGGTCTACATTCAAACTTTTTCAATGTAGAGATAAGCAATCGTCATTTCAGTCTACATTAGATTGTCTCAATGTAGAGCTATTCAATCGACAAGCAATTCCGCGATGTTCTTAATTGTACCTGATGTTTAGACATTCTTGTATAATTTATCCTGGTATGACTTGGTGTTACAGTTAACAACATGGTGAAATTGACAAGGTAAATGATTTTGAAATGATTTTGGAATGAAATTGAATGAGTGTGTGGAGCGAGTTTTGAGTGAATTCAACGGGAGGTAATCCATTATCGCAAATTTTGTTCAGGATGAACAAAATTTGCGATATTGATTGCCTCCCTTTAATAAAATATACATACAAGTTCTATAGATAGCTTTCTATTTCTTCAATAACCCGCTATTAGACGCTTACAAATTGAATTTTGTTAGTGAAATCGCGATTTATCTTTATCCAAATTTTTTTTGAATGGCGCTGTTGATTCTATATTTTTCAATGAGTTTGAGCGTTTTTGAATGGTTTGAGTGAGTGTTTGGAATGAATGAATGGAGCACTGAGTAGGCGATTTAGAATGGTTTTGATAGGAATTAGCGTCAATTTCACGATGTTCTTAACTGTAATTGCTGCATCTGGTCAACAAATTATAACATGCCGTAACAGATCTCCATAGATGTGTGTGAAGCAGGCACTTCAATCGTCAATCGACATTCAGGTCTACATTGAATGACCACACCATCTCTACATTCGCAGAACATTTTGTAGACATAAGAAGATCTCTATTAACACTTCATTAACATTCAGGTCTACATTCAATCGTTTTCAATGTAGAGCTACGCAATCGACATTTAAGTCTACATTAAATTTCTCAATGTAGAGCTATTCAATCGAAACTCAATTTCACGAAGTTCTTTACTGTACCTGATGTTTGCACATTCTTGTATAATTTATCCTGGTACGATTTGGTGTTATAGAACAGTGTAAACCCATGTGAGTTCTGGCAGCCTTCATGGTGCTCCATCTGTAACTCATGCTTCGAGTTAAAGGGACTGACCATTAACACACGCCTGGTAAGTAATAGACCTGGGTCTTCGCCCCCTGTTGACCAATACTCGCCGTCTGGGTTTCCTGAAATTTGTACATGCATGGGACTCGTCATGTAAAAAAGGACTATTTCGGTTGTGCGTAAAAATTCGACCCTAGTCGGACTGTGCTGATTGCAAACTTTTTTACTTGGGCGAATCTTTGAAACTAGAATGATCATTATACCTCCCTGCATAAAAAATGAAATTCAACATACGATTGAGCTCTGAGCATGAATTTTTTCAAGTACTTGTTTTACGGAGGCCCTAGAAGGTCCCGTTTCGCACGATAGTTCATAAATGTGACTCGTCACTCAAAATACGCTACGTGGAAGCCTTCGTAAAATAGATATTTGAAAATAGATAAATATATAATGCATACTTAGTGTTTTGTATGAGAAAAAATATCTAACGAGGTTGGGAGAATTGATCATTGTCGAGGCTCTGCCGAGACAATTATCAGTTCCCACAACCGAGTTAGATATTATTTTTTTTTCCATACAATATGTGACACTAAGTATGTATTATATTTATCTTTTAACCTCTATTTGCCTTATTTTCATCGATGTATCTAACTGAAATGCAAGTTTCTAAAAATAACCGCATTATATTATTGTTCTAAAAATAACTATGTGATAACATAAAAAAATATCATACGGGATGTTATCATACGGATATTTGTATAGTTATAAGATACTATCCTGTACCGGTCAATCATAGCTTACATTTCAAACTCAATGCAGGATTGTTGAATGATCATTCAAGATTCAGAAACTGAGCAATGTGCGAACAGTTTTTAGCCTAATCAATCTGTGCAGTCCACGAAGTCTGGCTATTGTTGACGCTTTACGCACAACCAAGATGGTCAATATTCGTCTTTGGCGTCTCATACAGCTAGTTACATCGTGAAATTGACATTCATCTCAATCAAAACTATTCTTAATCGCTCACTCAGCGTTTCACTCATTCATTCCACACACTCACTCAACCCATTTAAAAGCGCTCCAAAATCACTTAAAAGATATCATCAACAAATACATTCAATTAAATAAAGCTATAGAAAAAATCGCGATTTCACTGGCATAATTGAAATTAAAAGCGTCTGATTGGTCCTTGGATGGATAGGAAACTATCTATAGAACCTGTATGAATTGATTAAGGGGGTGTAATTAATATCGCTCATTTTGTTCATCCTGAACAATATTAGCGATGTTGAATTACATTTATGAATTTCACCCAAAACTCGCTCCACACACTCATTCAATTTCATTCTTAACCCATTCAAAAATCATTCATCTTGTCAATTTCACGATGTTGTTAACTTTACATTCAACAAAACATCTAAAAGGACACTTGATTTTCATGTTAGAAAATAACATGCATATCGTTATTCAAACTCTTCTTCATTAAAGATTTAAAAAGCAATGTTTCAAGATGCAGCTTAAATAGAAATTAAGTTAAAATTCCGTTGAAATAAAGTTTACCTAGTTTCTGAATGGGACCACTCTATACAAAAATCGTATCGACATTTAGGAAAATCACATTTTTGACTTTTTGAAAGAGGGTTACATGTACTTTTTCGTCGCTTTTTTACCAACACCCTTCTGTCGATTTTGCCGAAATAGATTTGACTTTCGTGCAGAGACACTCAATAAATAATCAGGTCACATTATGCATTTAAAAGCATAAAAATAATCAAGTGTCCGTTCATACGTTTTAACTACTTGTAGTGTATATCTACAGGTATATATCGATTTTGACTTCAACTCCTTGGATATAAATTAAAAGCTAGTAAATTAAGCATCAAAACGTAGACACACAGAGAAAGGATAATGCATTCGAGAGTATAAAAAAGGCTGAAAATTACCAAAATGTAAAGAGAAAAATTGATAACCATTGAGGGGATTTTGATATACACTAAGTAAGCCGATTAGGGAAGGCCAGAAATAAGAATTGTAATCATAAGTGATTGAACGGAGTGCAATGCAATTTTAATTGCGCTATTTTGCTCGACCACTAACGAAATAAAAAGCCGAATACAATTTTGATTGAAACATTTCCTCCTTAGATACACTGGATGATATGTAAAAAGGCCAAGAAACTTTAACAAAAACGAAAAATCGCTTACGAAAATCGCCGCTTTGAAACCTGCGTATGACGTCAATATGGCGTTGGGAGTAATCTGTTGTTTATTTTAATCAATTAACCGACTTGGTGTCGTTAAATTGTAAAAATAAGCGAACCTTTTAGCAAGTTGTATCCAACACCTACATGATGAACGGCAGCTGGAGGCTGTGAATTCGGAAAAGGTGGCAGCACTCCACCTCCTATGCCTCCCGACCCTCCACTACTACTTCCGCCGGAAATTGGTCCGCTCGAAATAGACCCGCCCGGTAACGAACCATTTCTCAGCAATTGTGCATGCCCAACAGCCAAAAGGCATGCTAATAGACATACTCTCTGAAACGAAAACTATTCTGATGAACTTTGCTATTTAAGATGCACTGAATACTTATTTGAACAGAAACTTTTAATCATTTCCCTTACAAAACTGACTTAACACGACCCATGGACGACTAAAAACACTTTGTAAAAATGATCTTTACGGAACTTCTTATAAAATATTGAGAATGTAATGACAACAACATTAAACTAATAAATTTCGATATATATTTATTCTATATATTGATTATTTACTTTTAATTTCATTTACATTTTTTTCATTAATCAGACCAGGGTCAAATGTGCAAACCTTCAAAGGCAATAAGCAACGAATTATTCAACTAACGGTTTACGGTTTGAAATGTATAATTTAAAAACAAAAACGACAATCAAAACGCAAAAGAAAAAAAAATTAAGAAAGTGCGAGATGTTTTATGCGATTTCAAACATTTTCTAAAAGGAAGGAAATAATTTGCTACAGAAAATTCCTAGAAGTCTAACAAAATTATATTAGCGTACTTGGAGATTTCATTGTGACAGGTTTAACAAAATTAGGTATTAAGTCTTACCATCTTATCAGCTGTTAAGTAAGAAACTAAAAGTACGTAACATTACTTTAAAGGCAATCCCTTAATACATTGTCTTTACTAGAAAGAAAACGAGTTACTTTTTTTATGTTAAGGTTTCCATGAAATAGAACACTAAACCTAGCTTCATTTGATTATTTGTGCTTTCAGTACACTACACGTTGTAATCAACTTTAAATCTCATTTCAAAATGAATTTAAACATACTTTGATAGCAAATGTAATACGTCGCAATGGATAAGGGTAACGAGAAAAGATCAGTAGAACTATAAGATAAGAACTTTGGACATGGTAAAAACGACCATACCGTCACGCGAAAAATAGATTGGTTCCAAAATAGGGCAACTAGAGGTCGCAAAGATTTAACTTAACTTAACGATAAGCAAATGATCATCACTAAATTAGGAATGATACATTTTTTTTTAAATTATTTCAATGTTAGAAAAAGATCTAAACAATGGACGAAATATTTTTGTAGAGCTGTAAGATTAATTATCAACAGTTTATAGTCCCGTTGATAAGATTATAATGGAAATACTCCATCGAAGACCACATAACGTAGTTTTCATATTTCACATAGCTAAAACGTTTTTGTTTTTTTTTTTTCAAAACTAAGCACGGATTTATAGAGTATCTAGAAATACCAAAATTCCTTAAATTGTGGTGGATAACCGTTACATAGAGGATATTAAATGAGTGGACATTGAATACAGAATTTATTAAAAGAGTCATCTATAAACAGATAAAAACGAGGCTAGCACGATTGTTTATTGTTTTAGATGACGAGTTTAATAAATTCGGTATATTATGAGCACAAATTTGATAATCCATTCATAAACTGACCCAATTTATTTGCGAAAAATCGTCAAAAATTGTGAAATTCAAGATTTCAATTTTCTGCGAAACTTATAACGCCGTTTAAAACATTATGACGTCATATTTGCCGGTTACGAAATAGCGTTGCTATTCGCTCTGAGCTCTTTGCATAGTTATTCCACTAGTGTAATAACAAAAATATTCAACAGATTTTTTTGAACGTTTATTTTAGGCTTTAAAGTTTAGCCGTCATAGCGAAAATGATAATTGTAATGAGTTTCCGTAAAAATTAATCATGAAGGGTTGGGCGTCGGATCACGGCGTCTTATATGGCTTCATTGGCTGTGAATTTACACCGCCAATGAAAGTTACCTGTACTTTGGCAAACAAAAAACTGCTCGGAACATATTTTGTCTATGTCCGCAATCTGGAAGAGTCGACACGGTACCTGTATACTCTACACTGTACCACACATACTTCTAATGCTGGTCTGAAAAAAAAAATATAAAAAAGTACATTATGTGTACCAAACAAAAATGCGAATGACGATCTGGGGTATGTTATTCGACCATGCATCGAGTGGTGGATATACATGTACAAACCGCGAATTGCGTATTACGCATACTCGTTTGACAGAAAGAGTTCATGAAAATATAGGTTGACCCATATCTACTTTTGCAGTAAGCTAACAATTCAACAAGCAGGAGGAAATTACAGATTACAGTTTTAAAAAAAAATCTTTGAAATTTAACTGGTCTTTTTTTAAAAAGCAGACAGTATACTTAAAAAATGGCACGGGGCTGTTATTTCAAGTATTTTCGAATTCTTTTTACAAAACTATAAATTCTTAAGTTCATAACAGCGAGTGATGACCAACTAATATTTACTATAAAACACAAAAAGGGGGGATTGGAATGAAACGCTACTACACGAGTGATGACCAACTAATATTTACTATAAAACACAAAAAGGGGGATTGGAATGAAACACTACTACACGAGTGATGACCAACTAATATTTACTATAAAACACAAAAAGGGGGATTGGAATGAAACACTACTACACGAGTGATGACCAACTAATATTTACTATAAAACACAAAAAGGGGGATTGGAATGAAACACTACTACACGAGTGATGACCAACTAATATTTACTATAAAACACAAAAAGGGGGATTGGAATGAAACACTACTACACGAGTGATGACCAACTAATATTTACTATAAAACACAAAAAGGGGGATTGGAATGAAACACTACTACACGAGTGATGACCAACTAATATTTACTATAAGACACAAAAAGGGGGATTGGAATGAAACACTACTACAAACAAACAAGCGTTTTGAAATTTGAACTTGTCTACACTGAATAATTTTGATTGATATAATCTTCTATATCATTATAAAATTTTACCTTAATTCAAAAGAGAGAGAGAGAATGAAAGCAACGATTGAAGACATATAAAAGTTCCTCAGCAAAATGAGTACTAGGTACTCATTATTTTGGGCCTCAAAATTTCCACTTTTGATGATCTGAACTCGGAGCATCATTTCTTATCACAAATTCAACCCTTTTAGAATAACAAATCAATTCTATAACAGGTTGACGGGTTGCAACCTGGAGTCCATACCATATTTATACTCCATACTTCGAGCACGGAGGGACCTTGTAAAAATACAAACACACACACACATGCACACACTCACGCGAGTGATGATGCAGATCCATAATTTAAACGCGTCATTTCGAACCTGGATTTGAATGACGACACAGTTATCATCCATCTCGCTAAGGATGACGTAGCATATTTAACGTAATCATAGAAATATATAAGTCAGCATATCAAAACGCAGTGTTTTACTGTTTTTTGTCATAAAATTATAGTATGCCCAAACAATCTCCATAGACAATCGGCAAGAATTGTCAAGGTGTGATTTTATTCAAGTGTATTAAAAAACCCAAATTACTCCACTCACGTCTGAGATACTTTCCATTTTTCGGACAAGTCCGAGCGTTGTTCCGAATGGCAGGAAGGGTTGATGTTCGGAACATCACTCGGCCATTTCCGTAAACTGCAACAGACCTCGGATGTATAATAATAATAATAATAATAACTTTATTTAAAGAAGGTAACATGTTAAGACAACAAGGCTTATTTTCAGCATGGCCTTCTAACAAATTCGTTTTAGAGAATCAAATGAACACACATGCACTTTCCCACAAAATATTATATAAGTCAAACACACACGTACACTTACACACCCGCGCATGTGCACAAACGCACGCTCAAAAACTAAAAAAAGGAAATATACATAAGCATCACGTTTAAATGATTCAAACGGAGCTATCTGTGTGTATTTCCGTTTATTTATCGTCGCTACCATAGCACAAGCCCATATGAGCGACGCCCCCAGAAGACGGTTAGTTGTTACGAGAGGTTAGTGCAAGGATACATGACGAAACTACTGCTGAGATCCGCCATGGTTCTTTAACGTGCTCGGTGTGAGGCACCGTCTCACGGGACCTCGGTTTAACGTCTCATCCGAAAGACAATTAGTTTTGTTAGTGTGCCAGCCCGTGTTTAAACTCACGCCACGAACTTCAATGGTTTTGAAGTCCGGTGCTCAACCAACTGAGCTAATCGGGCTGACCGAAGCTATCTCTATATTTTTATTATATTAACAGTAAATAACGGCTGAAAAATCTTACTTTTTTAGAATGACGAACCATTCTCAAAAATTAAGAATTTTCAGCCGTTGTTTAAGAATCTAAAGATATTTATATAAGGATACGTCAGTGACTAAAACGAGTAGCGTTGGCGTCGTCGAATGTTTTCAATCAAAGTTTCGAGGCACAACGCCATTTTAACTGACGTTATCGAGTTTTTCCAATGCTTTCCCGTAATTCTTAAAATAGTCCGTCTATGTACATCCGAGGTTGATCGTGAGATTGTCCGATCGTTGTTCCGAATGGCAGGAAGGGTTTACTCACGCGTTCATTCTAGAATGCTGATAATTTTCTTTACTTTTGTAATAAGTTGTGGGTGGATGGGCGTACGTCGGTCAATTTATCTTCATAATTCCACCATTATTCGGGGCGATTGTACATATAATAAAATAAACATTTGTTACTAAGAACGGTAATCATTTCTCCCTTTCATTAAACATGATAGAATGAATCAATCCTTTCCTTTTCAGTGTTTAAGTATGTTCACCATTTTCTGTTAACGTGCTTATTTCTCTACTTCTTATTTTTTATACGTTTTTCTCTAGAGAGTATTTCGGCAAATCTGTCTCCTAATCCTTGTCATGCCAAGAGATGACTTGTTGATTTCATGAAGGTATGAAACTTTAAACCTAATCACACTGTATGAATATGCGAAGCGAATTTTTACATGGGTATGATTAGGTTTTTAGTTTCATACTTCCATCAAATAAAAAAATAGTCTCTTCATATCTTATAATTTAATTTCTTGAATAAAAAAAAAACTAAACCTCAAGTACATGAATTGTTCTTGGGACTACCTTCCGCGGAAGATTACAAAAAAGATGCGTTCTCAAAATTCAGCCAATCAGAATGCACGAATCTTGGTGAACACAACTGGTGTTCACATACGTGCAGCCTGATCTTTTTTTTTACTCCTTATTTTCCTTTTTAAATTTTATTTTCAAAATAAATCCTATCAAGCAACAAGTGCATTCGGTCCTTTCTGCACATTGATTCTAATGCAAATTCACTTTGTTTTTACTCAGCGTGACTAGGGTAAACCCTTTTGTTCTTCTTTTGAAAAAAAATGAATCATGACTGAAGACAAATTTGGGTGTTGTTGCCTTTTAATATCGGTGCATATTACATGAGAAAATTCGAATGAATTTATCTACGAGGCTCGTTGTGTTGCCCCCGGCAAGACAGAAATTTCCCAGGCTAGTCTAGGTTAAAACCTGGCGGTAATTTCAAAGCGTTGGAATTGTTCAGCACATTGCGCCGGAAATAGTAAAAATACTTTCTGACTTTAATGGTTCTGCAAATGATTTGCAATTAAGAGAATATTTGTTGATTTCATGGAGGTATGAAAGTAAGATCGGAATCACACTGTATGAAGCGGATTCAAACATGAATGTGAGTTGATATATAGTTCTGTCTCCATGCAATCAACAAATACTCTATTCATTTCTCTTCATTTATTATTTTTAAGCAAAATTGCAAAGATTTGTGGGTAACGAAACTGTATTCACACGGAACTACTTTGCGCGCAATCTTAAAAAGTAGATGCGTAATGAATGTTTTTTTTTCCTTTGAGGAATTAAATTAATTAGTCAGCAAATCGGAATTCATGAATATTGTAGGAGACAACAACAACAAAAAAATATTTTAGATATGTTCGTCAATATTCGTGAATTCTGATTGGCTGAAAAGTTGGTTTTATTCCCAAATGAAAACGGTTTTGAGTTCGCTGCTGTTTTGTGAGCTTCCGCAAAAAGAAGTCCTGCAAGAATGCGTTTCTTTACTGCCAAATCGTTACATTTTGCTTCATAATATTATATTATGAGATATGAAGATGATATTTTTTCATTTTAAAGAGGTATGAAACTAAAAACCTAATCACATTCATGTATGAATAAGCGAAGCGGATTCATAGTGTGAATAGATTTTTAGTTTCATACCTCGATGAAATCAAAAATACTCTCTCCATCTCTTAATTAAATTCTACCCAAATACTATTTATATGAGTATATGTTAATTGGTCGAGTCGTCACCGTCGTCGTTGTCGTCGTCGTCGTTGTTGTTGTTGTTGTACCTTATATTCCGATTTACCCCCAGTCTGAAAGCTCCTCTAGCAAGTCATTGCCATTTCAAAAAATTGGCCTTTACAAAAGTTTCATTAAAAAAAGGTAGAAGTCTTTGTATATTATTCAGGAATCCCCAGTTATGTGTGAAACATACATGTGAAAAAATACGTCATTAAGTCTGGAGGCAGAAAGTAATTTGTGAAAATACTTGCAAGTCATTCGATGACTCTGCTTTCTAATTGACTAGGATTTTGTATGAGATGGCCGGCACGTGACTCAAAAATGCTGTCAAAAGCAAACTTTCTTGGCGTAAAACTCCATCTGATGTGAATTAATCATTCGACTTATCTTATAAATAACACAATCAAGGAATTTTTAGTCAAGGAGGAACGTAAAAAATCGTATTAGGATTGGACATGTGTTTTACTTTTACCGTCGCCCTATTTCCGACTCGATTTACGGGGCAGACTTTTTTCCCTAATTGAAAAACTGAGCATTAGCCTATTTGAGTAGTAAACTTTCAACTTTCGAATTTTTCCAGTTTCTCAATGGTTCCTAACCTAAACCGAACATATGCAACACTCACGCATTTATTCAATAAGACAGATTTAATGGTGGACAAAATCTGAACATCTTCATTTATCTAGGTCTTGCTAGGACATACTTTCCCTGTGTCCGTATAGCACCTCGAAAAATAGAAGGTGTATGTATATTTGAAAATTCAAAAAGAAACGCCTTTTGGATGTTGTGTAAGGCAGTGTTTATGAATTAATTAAAGACATTGAAAGGAACGACGTAGTTTTTCTCTTACGAAACAAACTTTAGAGGTCACGTCTTTCGTGCCAAATTTGCGTTGAGTTATTGCAATGTATTCGATTCTTAATTAATGCCTTGTATAGTTACACGTTTTAATTGTTGTGTGTAAAGCAAGAAAACAAAGCAAGGGCGTAACTCCCATTACGCAATTTACGCAAGTGCGTAAATTATATAATCATTTGTTTAAAAAAAAAATACCGTTGCTGAATGATCATAACATTGAAACTGCAGCTTATTCAACCTGTAGTTGTGATGGTTTGAATATTCACCAGCGCTCAAATCATAGAAAAGGGAAGCGAATGGGCGCATTCATCTTTGGTCTCATGTTGGTCGCCTTCTGAGTGCGTATTAATTTCAAAGTCCTAGATACGCTTATGCAAAGCGATCGTATCAGTCTTCAAATGCATGTGATCTGTAATGCAAAAAAAACTCATCCAGATTGTGCGTAAAGATCGGTCAGAGTAGGCTGACCTGGATCGATACTTTTCGCACAACGCTGATTTTAGAATCTCGAATGATTATTCAACCCAAGGATATATTTTTTTAAAAGACCTCAGAGTGACAACTTCTGAGACAGATCTCTTTTTAGAAGTATTATATTTACGGAATTCACAGAAGACCGTTTTTTTCGTTACGCACACATAAACATTTTTCAAATAGTAATAGTTTAGATAATTTAAGTATGCAGTCGAAACTGTCATTCTTATATGTAAAAAGTATATTATACGACCAAGCGACTATTTCTTGAGGTTTCTTTTGTGTTCGCTTCTTACAAATTCTATTGTTTTGAATTTTTGCAACTTGTCTTGAAGTAAGAAGCGTGTTATGCTGATTCGAACGGTCTAAATATAACACTTGTTTTCCATGCAGTGCTAAAAACTTCGTATTTAGCTATTGACGGTTTAAATATTAACGATATTCAATTATTTAAAGCCTATGGTATAGTACGTTTGACTTCTATATGGACCAACATTTCGCAAAGAATCTAAGAATTGAATTAATGAAACGTATTTTTTTCTTGCCATATCATATTTCCCATCTAATACCATGAAGAATCTTGTTTTTCCGAATTTTTTGAATGTAAAATAAGGATTTTGTCCGTCCGTCTACATGTTCACTTCCAGCCTTTCATACCTTCTTGTGTCTGCATTAAACGGAACAGCGACTTGCAGAACCAAAAATAGTTCTGTTTGCATAGGGGCCGAGTCAAAAGTGTATGATTTTAAGTGAGTCGTTTTGGTATAAAATCGCGTATTTTTATAAAATAAATTTTGTCGAAGATTTTTAATTCCTTGGGACATCAACTCTGAGTGTATTTTTTCTTTGTTTAAAAACCTTTTGACCAGACAAATTATAATTGTTGTTATCCTTTCGAGACGAACCCCATATTCACCTATTTAGACCAATCAAAAAGCATTATTTAACGAAGTCGCTGTGAATTTCACGAGGAAAACTAGATAAGCAGGCGAGTAATAACGGTACAAATCACGAGATATTTTAGTTTAAGACGACATGCCCGTCGATATGCTAATTAGCACGCCCAAATAAGGAAGAATGGACATTTCTTCTGTCAAACGTTTAGTATAAAACCACGTGTTTTTACTATTGTTTACATCCTGTTACAACTGAACAGCCTTCTTCACGCCTCGTGTTTAAGAGCGGAAAATGTGAAAATATAAACATTAACTAGATAGACAAAATCATTATTTTGAAATCATTTTATTTTCAAAAAATATTTTTTGGAATGGTATTTAGCTGAAATTAAGATTTTACCACATACAAATTGCCAATTCAAACTCTATTTTATGAAATTGATGAAAAGGTCGGTCCATATAGAAGTCAAACGGACTATATATAGTAGTAAAATGATAAGATAGTTTGAAATAATCGAAGAATATTGTGATACTTCTTTTTCATCCGAACTGGGTTCCCAAAGGTCAGTTAACAACCAGACTGTTTACAAAATAACCAACCAATCAATCATGTTGTACAACAATTACAAACAAATAAACAGTCATATTTCTTCGTTTGTAAAGTGCTCAATGGGGATTCTTCAACAATAGTCCTCTACCGAGTTACATTTGACATTTCAACTATTCTATAGGTATTTATCAGGGCGCTATTATCTGTCCTACTCTAATCTTTAAGGGGGTTACGTTTTATTTGACTTCACCTCTTTGGGTCTTTGATACGATATCTAATTATATCTTGTGTATTACTATACAGATTTCCTCTACCCTTGAAGATAGGAAAAAGAGCATAGAATTTATAATTTCACCTAATAAGGAAAGCTGCGTACATGGAGCACTTTCCAGCTGGAATGTACAAGCAGCTGTGTCATTCGTGTGTACCATTAAGACAAACATATCATTAATATAACATACTTTCGAATTCGCAAAATCGAATGCTCTATCTTTCTATCAAATGAAATATTTCATTGATTAATATCCAATTGCATCAGTCCAAAAATTAGGAAAACTAAATATAAAAAAAAAAAAAAACATGTATCCATGTATTATGTAGAATAGTAACGCACTTTGTTGACTTTCTGCCTTTTCTTTAATAAATCTAAGGGTTAAGCCTCACGTTGCCAAAGATTCATAGTGCCACCTTGAATAATGCATACAATAGAAATACACCCAAGAAAGGTCTTTAATCCAATTTTGTTTGATAGCATTGTGATAGACAAATTAGCCGCGCGTGTGGTTTTGCCTTTCAGTAAACAAGATAAGACGTGACTTAGTATTGCAATGATAATTTTGAAATCCATTTTATTTCATTTTATATCAAAGCGCTAAAAACGCCGCTGGACTTTCTTAATTGTACAACCCACTGAGTTAGAAGACAAGCATGTCACAGGGATTGTGAAAATGCTAAACGGATACTTGCGGACTTCATAGACAATTATAAAAACAGAATTCCTTTGTGAAACAATCGATTAGTTCATCTTGAGTGACCGTCCTGTCATTTGAAGTTTTACTGAAAATGTTTGTGTGTCTAATAAAGCAAAAATCTTATTATCATTGAGTAAGACAAAATATTAGAAGCATAGTACACCTTCATTTCGTCGGGAATCCTCGTTAGTAGAGAGTTTGAGGAGAAACTTCACGATTCGGGTTCATTGCATATGCAAATGTCTCGGGTAATTTATTATGGAATTTATCTAATCAATGCTTTGAATCAATACCACTGTGAGACGATAAATATTGAATGATATGTCGGTGTTTTAAGATATCAATGTAATCTGGTATACTAGTAAGTTGGGAAAATTTATCATGACTCGGCAAAGCCTTGTCATGATAATTTCTCGTATCCGAGTCAAGATAAAATATTGTTTGATTTATCACGCAATCATGTCTCGGTGCTTAAATTTCACGAAACGAAACCTTTAAAATCAAACCGATTTAGGTGAAACTGGTTCCGGTAATGACCATGAATATGCGATGTTTCTAAAAATAGATTGCCTGATATCAGTTTATGTCATCAGGCAGATGAAATCATGTTAATACAGGGTTTATTGCATAACAGCGTTAGTATTAATATTAAAAGAATATCAAGTCAGATATAAACTCTTCTAGTTATCTATTCCAATTGACATATTAAACTGTTTTAGTGAAGATAACTGTGTCAGGTTGAATGCACTAAACTAAACGAGGTTTCATTGTTTCTATTATTGAAACTATTATGATTCAACTTTATTATTATTGTTATCAGTTTTATTATTGTTGTTGTTATTTATTTCTTTTGATAGTTATTTATCTTTCGAAATATAAAATCTGAAGAAGAATCACTTTATTTCTTGTTTTAAGAAAGATAGATTCATTACTTAATTCATGTAATATTTTTCTTCTTTTTTTCCGTTTCTATTTTTTCTTGTTCCTGTCATTGGATTTTGACCAAAGGCCATGTATAATGACAAATAAGAATAAAGTTTTAAAATGGAAAAGTATAAATGCTTTCGAAAAGATGATAGCATAATTAACAAAAAGGAAAAAAAAAGTATTGCAACATCCGATTTTCACCAAAGTGGTTTTGATCAAAAGTGATTTGTGGTAACTTGACGCTTTTTGTGCACAAGAAAACATTTTCCGCGGGTCCTATAATTGGTAATGAAACAACAATTTTTCCCATTCTGCCATTTCATTCATTTTATGAGTACATGTATTATGAAAATAACACGTTTCAGTTAATTATTCGTGCATAATTAACTATGGCTAAATCGAATATGCTAGATGGAATTTCAACCTAATTATTGTCTCTAATCCAAGAGTGATCAACACATTAACTGTACGGCCAATATCACGTTCATTCAATAGCGGCGACAATCACTTTTCTCCTCAAGCCCTGGATCAAATGAAGAATATGAACTTCATCACTACTACTGCATCTGACAACTGAGCCTGACTTTGAATAGGATATAACATTTCACATACTTGGCGATGAAGAATATCCAATAAATATTCGGTTGGGTCCATATTCTGCCTTTATTGAACGTACTCTTGTTTTAATAATTATTTAGATGTTGCAATACTTTATTCTGTGTATGCATTAGCAAGGCCCTTTATATCGCCCCTTTGATTAAGGTGCAGACCCGTTTGCGAATATTTACAACTTATTCAATGCTTTATGGAAATTCCACGCACAAGCTCATTTAATTTTTTTGCGAACTTACAAATATACTTAGCAAAAAAGGAAACTTTACATGACTTACTGAGGGCTATAGTGTGTCTTTGAAACCATATTGAATGGAAATGTTACTATTACATGGAACGTGAAAGCAATATCTGTTGGCGTATGGAAGGTTCACCGGATGTGTGTAAAATGAGGATTTTATTGGTGGTCTAAAGACAAAGGGGTCGATTTCAAAAATCACAGATATGAAAGAAAGTGTATCGGTGATGTTTTGAGTATAAGTCCTTGAACTTTTCGTACATAAAATCTGTCCAATATCATGAGTGACCAACGTCTGAACTAAAAACACATAACTGTCTTACAGTTATCCTTCCTTTCATGAAATGAATGAGAAAATAAGCGATGGTAACAACGCCTCTACATGACGTCCCTAGGGACCTATCTTATCTCGAGCGACACCTCTAGTGGTTGCGAACCGATTTTCTATTTATCATTTAAAATTAGACGACTGGTGCACCTATCCCTAGTTTCTTGTCATTTCTGATGGCACGGCTACAAAATTTCTTATGAACCACCAGTCGCCCCTCTATCTTCGGCGTATCTAGTGTCCCCTCGTTGGAAGACAATTGACACTTATCACAATAATCTTTGATAAATATGGGATGAAAGATGGCCGAGACGAAGAGCGAACCAACAACCTCATGATTGAAAACCATACTGCCTGTCCTTACCGGGATTGGCAGTTCTAAATCAATATGTAAACAGTGAATTGGCTGTCCCGAGTAGCCAAACTTAAGAGTGACGTTATAAATAGACATGCAAACTCTATGCTCACCCGTAGTCTGATTTCTACTTTTTGTTCGCTTGCTGTGGCATGTCCATTTCAATAAAAATGAGCAAAGTTTTTTTTTCGTGCCGATGCTACAAAATGAGAATGTCTAAGTACCAAAAAGCACTAACAATGAATTTTGGGTGGCTCAACACGAGTATGTGACCAAAACCGGAAGTGGCAGACGCACTAGCCCGGGCTCCCTACAAACGCGCAAAATCCTGCGTCTGTGTGTTCTCTGTTGTTATCCCGACTAGCTCATGTTGATAAAAAAAAAGGGTACAATCACTGTAAGTCATTCAAACTAGATCAAGAAGTATGTAAAGGTTTTGGGTTTTTTTAGATTAAGCATTTATTTGCAGACCTTAACCGTTCAAAAAACTTTTTGATGTTCTATTTGTTTCATTGATTTTTATTTCTTTTTTTTAAGAATGAAAAAAACAACGAAATACTGGTAGTTCACGGTCGGGCCAACGGCTAATTTGCACCATTGAAATACTTAATACTTATATCCACATTGGATTACATGTTAGTTTAAAGTTTGGAATATTGTAATAAATTCGAAATGACATGTATGTTCGAAGCAAATATATCGAATTATGGTACACAATATCGCCCGATTTTCTGTTTCGATTTGACGACGGATGTGTAGACCAAATAAATGATCTGGGATCGATTGCGACCCCGAGAATCGAACTCGGGCCTCTTTGATCACGTAGCTGATGCACAACCTTTTGGTCCTACCAACACCTCATCGGAACTTCTTTTACATGTATATGTAAGAAATACGCAGGTTTTTCATTTTCTAGAATTGATTAAACATGCAATCATACATGTTGCTATTTGAAATAACTAGACTTTAATTAAACCATACTTCATGAAATGACCCCAGCCGAAAATTGACCCCCTCGTTGTTTGATATCATAACAATAAGTTCTTATTCAAAAATGTCTATTTATAACGCCCCTATGATGTAGCACTGTACGTTTGATTGATGAAATTTCACGACCCCCAAGGGGCGGTGTAAACTTATTTATCAGGCGTCGTGGAAGTGAATAGAAACTCGGGTATAAATACGGGTGGCCATGTGGTGATATTGGGTCACTTTGTCGGAGATTTGGGCTCGTAAAGGTCAATCCGTGGAATCTCATTTTATAACAGGTGAGACACTTAAACAGCCCTGCGTTCAGGATGACAAAACTGTGCAAACTGTTAGCCAATTTTACCCCGCTTTGCACTTAAACTTGCGTGCAAAGCGGGGGTAAAATTGGCTAACTGTTTTCATCGTTTTGACATCCTGAACGCAGAGCCGTTTTAGTCTGCAAATATTCAAGTATTTATTTGTACTATGATTTGTTATTAACTTTGTTCAGTGCTTAAAAGACTCTTTTAGAATATACTTACTTCAAATGCTTTTTTGCAAAAATAGTTATTTATAAGGAATTAGCTAGAATTAGGCAGCATTTACTTCAAGTGTTTATTAACATAATAACCACCTTCTTATGCAATTTTCTCCGTATTGAAGAACTACGTTTCAAAATCAAAAGGCTTGTATAATTGCTTGATTGTAATGTGTTTTTGTTTAATACCAGCGTATATACGCATCTGGTGCTATGTTATAAGCCTATGTTTCAAGAATGAACAAAATAGTGAAGGCCTAACACAACCCAAAGAATAAAGTATCATAGATGCTTCCCTTACTCAAATCAATGATATTTACTATTATTCTGTCCGTTACGACCTATTTGCAATCAACGAAACCGCAAAACCACCTTTTATCTATCTATATACGATAGACTTTGTTTTGACGTAGTAAATTTCACGTTTTGTAGTTAAACAAAATGGGTCAAATGAGTACTGTTCTTGTATATACTGAGTACCATAAGAAAGTGTGCACTTTCACTTTTTGCATTTTTCTTGATTGTTACAAAATTCGAGGAAAAATATGGAAATAAATTTGTTATCATACTTAAGTCAAGACCTTTTGAAATTAAAAGTCAAATCAGATATGAATAAAGTATCGCTTGCTCCATACGTGCAGGCGGAACTTAAATCGTTGAGATTTGACCCTCTTACAAGTTTTTCTTGTGTAAGAGCTACGTGTTGATGTTGTATTGTAGAGTTTTCGAAGCCATTCCAAGCCATTCAAAACAAAAGTTTTATTATTTTTTTTCTATTTTTTTTTTTGCACTCGTTACGTGTACATCAACGTTATACATTGCTACGTTGTTAGGCCAGTAACTTGTCGTTGAATGGAGTTTGGCGTTCTTTGACACCTAGATTTGTTTATTGAAGGCCTTAGAAAATGACGATCTTGATTTCTACTGGAACATCAATGCTCAATCAATTTTGATTGCGTTCTAAATCTGACAAGGTTCGATTTTGTTCAACGACGTTTATTTGTAGTCAAATTACGCTGTAGCATCATGTGCAGTTGTATTGAAGATTTGATTTTATGCTTAGGTAAGCCGCAAAGATTAAACTGAATGCATTTTTAGACCAATTATCCATCTCACGCGTGAAGCACATGCAAAACATGCAAAATCAAATGTCTCAATTAAGCAGAAAATTTTTGCTCAATCGCGCAATCTTGCTTTCGAATATTGTTTGTACATACTCGTTGGGGTAGTCATACGGCGTTTCATGACCATAGTTTGTGTACTTTGAGAGATATTCAAGGTTCAAAAGTGCACACTTTCTTTTGGAACTAAGTATATGTATATGAATAATGAGTGATTAAAAAGAATTCATAGTTAAGTACGTACATAAAATATTACTACTCATGGCGTTTTTTTCCTTCTGAATAAATAATACCTTCTGCAAAGATTAATTCCAAAGAAGTACATGTACAATTGTGAAATGTGAAGGCCAGAAAACATAAATATGTTTTACTGTTTGTAATTCTAACAACACTGTATTAAAAACTTCGGATATTTCAAAAATAAATGAATGGAAATTTGATACATATCCGCTAAGATATCATGATTTTGTATTATTTTTCCCCCAAAGAAAGGTTAATCAAGCGCATATCTAGCACTCTTAACTAAGTAACCTTTTCATGTACTCGAAATTTCAGCTAAAGGCAAATACGGACAGCCATGAACTGTTTACTATAAATAATGATAGATTTATAATGATGGCATGCGAAATAGAAAATATCATTTGTTACAACTAATTGACAGCGGTTGGACTTAAATTTATTTCTTTTGAACAGTAAGACTTCTACTATTATTTGACTCCAAGGCGTTTTACAATTTATTAAATATACGCAAAATAATCGCAGAAGCAACGTTTACTTTACCTATCGTTGATTCGTGACCGAACTTTAAACTACAATTTAATTTTTCATCGATGGTATGCATGAATATTTCCATTTGAGAATTTTGAGATATTTGATTACTTTGAAATTTTGTCAAAATCATTAGTAAAAAAAGTCATACTCACGCAAAGTGTGTGTGTAGTAAAGCCAACACTGGCACTTTTCATATGGCTATGTCTCTAGTCGATGCATTGCATGGTCCAAGCCTCAGGAAAGGGCACACATTAGCAGAATAATTCGTGGTGATATGTGTAGATAAATACCGAAAGAGAATTTAACCTGTTCAGCGAACATAATTCTTGATTCTTAGCAGAAGTTGAAAAAATAACGGATATCTGTAGTTTCTGAAGAGCGACAAGGAATTGTGCTTGGAAATAGTTATTGCAAACAATATTGAATTTTAAAAATATCATGACGATTTGAAAGAGAATTGAATTGATTTTTTATTGGCCAAATGCATAAAAAACACGGTATTTTGTCGCTTTAAGAGGGAGATAAAATTTGACGAAATTTCTGCAATCATTTATCTTGCGAAATTGCGTTTGAATTACACTATCTGAAAAAGAAGCCTTTCAGCTAGACATTTGCAAAATTTAATATTTCTGGCTCATTCTGCTCAATTTGACTTAAGATTTAATGTTGACAGCCTCATCGTTCAAAGGCACCTCTATTTCTCGACGTCTATGCTTTTTAGCTTGACGACATAAATATTGCGTCATTTCGTCAATTTCCGACCTCACAACTATAAAACTTTTGGAAAATATCATTTATCGATATTAGAATCTGAAACCAAAGCTTCATTTGTTCGCAGCTTCTAGAACGTGAGGATTATATGAATATCTCGATTTTGACGATCACCCCGTATTTTTCTAGCAAGCCCAAATAAAATAACGGAGTGCTGCTCGGTTGTGAAACCTATGAAATATCTGTGTTGTCATGAACAGGAATTAATTCAATGACCGAAATAGAGACGACAACTTGACATACATCCCTAGCTGCGAATCGATACCAAAAACTGCAATCTAAGCGAAATCCGTTGTGGATGTGTCAAAGCGAACGGTTTCAGCCGTGCGCCATTTATGAAAACAGTCACACTTGTTTAAGCATTTTTTTAATTGTTACACTAAAAATTGAATTTAATATTCTCTTTCAAAGGGGGACATAAATAAGCAATGGTGCAGCAGATATCATTATATTTCTATCAGAGGAAGAAATTGTGACTCGTCAGGCGTAAAGAACCACAAAGATATAGAGAATAATATGTTAGTATCTTAAACTATCGAAGATGGGAGATTTATCATGACGAGGCTTAGCCGAGTCTTGATCATTTCTCAAAGCCGAGATAACATTGGTAGTTTAGGATGCTTATATATTATTTATCATGCAATCGTTCCCTAGCGCTGAAGTATAAAAAAACCGCTTAAAATCAAAGACATTTAGGTGAAAGTGTATGCAAAGTCCTTCTAAAAATAGACTGCCCGATATCATCAACTGTTATCAGGCAGGTAATATCAGGTCAATGCAGGCTCCATAGCGTGATGCAGTGCGGTAAGGGTCCATTCTAGTTAGACTATGCTGATTGCGCAAGCCTACTAAGATCGAACTTTTAATCACTTGTCTGTACTTCTAAATCTAAAATTTCCATTCTACCCTCATATTATAACTGTCGAAATGCGACACGCGAAATGCTTGATATGAACTGGAACCAATCTCTTTTTTCCCAATATACGAGTAACAGATGAGCTCTCTGCTAACCGTTTCTGCTTGACGACTCACAATTATAAACTGTATTCAAGGTAAGGATAGAAGTGCTCAAGTCTGCCCCAATTTTCTCTAGGTTATCTTGTCTTTATGAATACAAGCACATTAACCCATCTTAAATGTCCCGGTAACCTTGCAGATATCAGTGCGTCGTAGACCGTTTTGACTTAACTCACTTATACCTTATCTAATTCAAACAATAACTCTCTCGATAACAAGCTCACTAAAATCTTGATTGAAATGAACTGTTTCTTTTAATTTTCTAATTTTAATGCAATTTAGGAGGTTTGTTAAAAAAAAGGACAGCTAAAACTCTCCCAATTCTAGAGCCACCGTCATAGCGCAGTTGGAAGCGCGTCGGACTGTCAATCTAGAAGTCCCAGGTTCTATCCCCGACGGTGGCACTCATTCTTTCCGACTATTTGTCTCTCGCCAATGGGTTGATAATCGTAGACCTATGTGAGATAGCAGCCGGAGGCTAGGAAAGGATGTGATGGTAGTATTGGTGAGAGAAATACAAGGTATCCATTGTAAGGTGCTCCATCCTCCGTTAAATATCTGAAAAAAAGTTGAAAGCGGCGTAAAACTCCATTCAATCAATCAATCTACCAACTCTGGTGCCAATGCTCACTTAAGAAGTGTATTTTCTAGCTAAAGATGAAACCCACTGCATGTCCTATTGGTGAATATAGCACACACTGCAGTGGTCACCGCCCTTGGGTAGCAAATATTCATACAGTTAAGAACATCGTGAAATTGACAAGTTGGATGATTTTGGAATGATTTTGGAATAAAATTGAATGAGCGGGAGGAGCGAGTTTTGGGTGAAATGCAAGAGAGGTAATTCAACATTATTGGATTTTTTATCAAAGGAAGGTAATTATTATCGCTAATTTTGTTCAGGATGACCAAAATTAGCGATAACAATTACTATCATTTAATAAAAATATTCATACAGGTTCTATAGATAGTTTCCTATTTCTTCAAAGACCAATCAGACGCTTTAGATTTCAATTATGTCAGTGAAATCGCGATTTTTTTATAGCTTTATTTATTTTGAATGTATTTGTTGATCTTATCTTTTAAGTGATTTGGAGCGCTTTTGAATGGTTTTAACGAGTGTGTGGAATGAATGAATGGAGCGCTGAGTGAGCGAGTTAGAATGTTTTGGACTGAAATGAATTTCACGATGTTATTATCTGTATGCCTAACAATATGCAAAAGATTAAAAGTAATATCAACTCGGTCTGTATGAGAACCATGTCCTCAGGGCCCGAGGTTATAAAACTGTTCTCATTCTCAACTCAAAATATTGTCAAAATTAGAACTTAAATAACTGTATGAGCATACAAGATAATATAAATAAGTTGTTATTTTTAAAAAGTTATTAATATTATCTTTTATTTTCATACATTTACATATGTATAACGTCAGGATTATGGCTTTAAACTCAAGTGGAAATTTGAGAAAAATTTGAGTTGAGAATGAAAAAAGTTTTATAATCTCGGGTCCTGACTGTAGCATATTTCACCTTCTCAATGTATAAGAAGTTTACCCTGTACTATAGGGTAGATTCACGTTTTTTAGGGCATTAACATTTGCAGAGACCCGAAAATGGTTTAATGCCCGAGTGCGAAGCACGAGTGCGTTCAAGCATTTTGAGGGTCTCCGCAAATGTTAACGCCTGAAAAAACGTGAATTGACGCTATAACTGCATAAAAAAAGAGACTATTGTACATGTATTTATTCAAACATAAATTGCAAAATGATTCATAGGAACGCTTTAAAACTAGCTCCAACACCGTGTCGGAATAATTGCTTTATGCATTGTGCCGTAACTAAATACCAACGTTGCTTGGTAAAGAAATAACGTCATAAAAATTGACGCGAGAATAGGACCGACGTCTTTATTAATGTTCTACATTAATGTTAAACAAAGAAACTGATAAAGTGTATAGTCCTGTCTGAGGATATTTAAGGGCACGTGAATTTACTTATTAACCCACGTTTTCTCCAGTAAATGCCCGGGGTTTTTCCGTTTACGTATGCCTATAACGACCCGAAAACGCACATTTTATGCCATAATGTTTATTATTTCAGACTTCATCTCAACATAATGTACTCTAAAGGACTTGGTCTGGCGCTGTGCTTGCACCTGATTGCAGCCAGCTATGCAGCTACACTTCCAGAAGCCTTACACTATATTGGTGTAGGGTATAACTTATTGAGAGGAAATCCCGAGGGGAACTTCTGGGCTAAAGGAGGAGATGATCCGGGTCTAATGGCTACAAGAAAAATTCTCACGCTCTCCAGTGCTACTGACGTACCCGCCGAGGTTGTCTATGAATTCCACGATACTTGCAGACCTTCGAAAGAATTCTCTTTGATTCACGATCCCAAATCTTACCAGGACAAATTATTGGAGAGGATGAAAGTTATGGGAACAAATAATGATGCCCTTATGTCCATGGCCTTCACTCTCAGTGATGGTAAGTATTCATTCAAAAACCTCGGTAAACATTGTGAAAGTTCATGAGTTCAGAATTGTTGCTGAATTATTACGGGTCCCCTACCTTAATCACATCGTAAAACCGATACTCATCTCGATCTAAACTATTCAAAATTTTTCGCTATGCGCTCCAATCATTCTTTCTAAACACCCACTCCAATCACTAATAAATGCTGCGAAATAGTTCAAAATTTCTGCGAAATAGTTCAAAATAATCAATTTTCAACCAAATCGATCAAATAATTGCATTTTTTCATTGGCTGGCAGTGATTTTTTGTTGTTGTTTTTGTGTGTGTGTGTGTGTCTCCAACTTTTGCAGAATGTCTTCTCCTAATATACCTTTTCAAGATAAATGCTAATAATCTAATTTTCACAAGGGTGTCGTCATATACCATTAGGCCTGTCTCATATAATGAAAAGAAATCAAATAGTCCAAATGAATTTGTTACAATTTTCGATTTACTTTTTCTAGGTTACAAAGCCATCGAACAACAGACAGTCCGAGACTACTATGTCTTCCAGGATGACGAATCACTGTGTACTTCCGGTATGGCACGGTATAAGTTGTCACTCTCCCAGGGCAGCCATTTTGATGTATCAGACGAATTCGCTGCCGGTGCTTGTAGCCTACCAATCGTGTATGACCAAGATGCATACAAGCGGTTTATAGAAACCTGGGGAACGGTAATTAAACAGTATTATCTTATAACTATACAAATATCCGTATGATGACATCCCGTATGATATTTTTTATGATATCGCATAGTCATTTTTAGAGCAATAATATAATGCGGTTATTTTCAGAAACTCGCATTTCGGTTAGAAACATCGACGAAAACAAGTCAAATGGAGGTTATAAGATAAATATAATACGTACTAAGTGTATTGTATGAAAAAAATATCTAACTATGTTGTGAGAATTGATCATTGTCTCGGCAGAGCCTCGGCAATGATCAATTCCCCCAACCTCGTTAGATATGTTTATTCATACAAAACACCAAGTACGTATTATATATATTTATGTATCTGAGGTGTAAATTTACACGAAGAACGTGAACTACATGAACTAAAATGCATTTTTTTTAAATAAAAAAAGTGAGAAAAAAAAAACAACATCGATTGCTTTCAAAAATAATAAAAAAATATTTATAAACAAATTGAATTGATTCGAGAAATACATTGATTATCCCTATCTATTGATTTAAATCTAATGTCGTTATATATGCAATCAGAAAAAAGGAAATAATAAATGAAATGCTACTAAGTGAGATAAAGGACCATAAAAACGCAAGCCCTTATTGTTAACTGATTCCTTGCCTTTACAGAAATGTTTTTGTTCAAAAGCTATTCTTAAATTATTTCAACAGAATTAATTTGTATGGTTGTATATTTTGTGTTTCTTAGTTCTAACAATTTTCAACTAAACATTACATTCGTAAATTTTTATCTTTGTTCACACCAGAACCTATAACTCTGCGTAAAATGTTTATATGCTTCTGTTGTTATTGTGTTTAACTCTACAAACATAAGTCGATCTTACTATGGTACAACCAACTTGATATCTGTTATTCTGTTGTAGCATGTTACCACTGCTGTTGAAGTTGGAAAGTTCGAGATTAAGCGATATGTAGCTTCACTAAAGGACTACGTCGAATTTGTTATGGCTAACGTAAGTTTAAAATATTTCTCATCAGTGTTCTGATTATATAATATTAAGGATACTTAATTTAATATATTTACACTGAGTATCATTGCATTAAACAATATTAGAAGGAAACCGGAGTATTTCGATTACACCAACGACGGTCGGTTAAAGAACATCGCTTTTTCTAAAAACAACAAAATTGGTGATTTAAATCATGTGTAATTGTATTCTTGGCCTTGTCAATACATTATGACAATTTGTAAAAGATGTTTAAAATCGGAACTCGTTCGCCTTTCAGTCATCACGTGACGTATCAGTAGGCGGATCTTGGATGGAATATGCCTCTTCATTGGAGGTTGCCTTGGCAGCATTCAAATACAGATCTGCATTCCGTACTGTGATTGGTCAACTTCAAGACACGCTGACTCTCGGCAGCGACCAGAACCCAGAACCAATCGGTTACTCAATGCTGGTCATATCTGATATGCTTGACAACTCCCACTGGCAGAATATTGACGATTACAAAAAGAGAGGACTGTGTCCACCAAGTGCTGAAGCCGCTTTGGGATTAATTAAGACTAACCTAGAGAAAGCAATCACAGAATATGCCGGTCTTGTTGGCGCTACCACCCCAGTCTGTAAGCATTTCGACTCAATCGTTTTTAGCTCGGCTGTTTTCGGAGAAAATCCGAGGTATTGATAAAGCCTTGGCGTCGTCGTTGTCGTCGTCGTCGTGCAAAAACTGTGATATTTTCTAATATGTCTGATTCCACGGACGGCATTCACTTGAAACTTTGTACACATGCTCACTATCTATCAAGTAGGATAACTCTCTGTATATTTTGAGCAAATTATACCCTTTTTTTAACTAGATTTTTTATCCACTAACCAGTATCCAACAACCGAGCGTAGGCACCCGTAGGCGGTGCTCTTGTTATAATTTCAGATTAAGATAAATAAATTTTTAAGATAAATGAAATGATAATGACGACTTGAAAACATTTTCCGTTGTTATATACATGTGTATGCATGTGTATATATGCTTACGAACATTATGACTAATTTAAATATTTTGGTTATACATATTACTTTAGATATACACATAATTGAGCATGTGTGTGACATTTCCAACAATTTAAAAAGTGCGCTAAATAAAGACTCTGACCAGCCTGTGCATCTGCAAAGTCTGGCCAGATGCTTCATTTTGCGCTCCGTGGATAGAAAAGGACCCAAAATGTCTTTAGACAGTCAGGGGGTGTTCTTATAATACTGTGCAATTTTCTAGGCCAGTTATTGTTTGTGTCACACGCATGCATCAAATTGTTGGAAATGTCACGCACAAGCTCATTTATATGAGACAGTTCGTGACATTTCCGACAATTTCAAACGTTCCCGAAGTAAAAACCCTGACCAGACTGTGCAGCCAGCCACACAGTCTGTCCAGACTTTTTGTCATGCTCTCTGTAGATAAATAGGGTCTTTGTCCCTCGTAATAAGATCAATGAATATTCTTAAAACATTGTGTAGTTGTCTAGATTGCACAGTGTTTGTCCATCACGCAAACAAGAAATTGTTGGCAATGTCACACATTTACTTATATTATATACCTTTTCACAGCTAAGCCAGTTGCTATCCCTATCACATGGCCTATGGGTACATACTCACTCGCCAAACCCAAATCAGGCTGTCCAGCCGGTACATTTACTTGGTATGAAGGATGGAGGCTGCAAGATACTGAAACACAAACTGGAGATAACGCCTGGTCAGCTGGGAACAACTTTGCTGGTGTGTATTTCTATGGATTCAATATTACTACATGTAACATCAAATGCTGAGAGCAATATATTGAGAAATATAACCATTTCTTTCGTGTGGGAAAACGTTCTACTATTTTTTATTTATTTTTTTATTTATTTATTTATTCATTTATTTATTTATTATTTTTTTTACCAACTAAACCGATCAAACGCGAATAAACGCACCAATGCCCAATAGTTCGCAATGCATATATAATACGGATTCCTAGAATCGAAATATATAAAGATTCAGAAAACTAAGGAAAAAGCAAAGAGATTTTTCTATCAAAGTGTGGCTTGAAATAACGGAAATATCGGTACATTTGTTTTTAGATCGGATAAAAAAGGGGGCACGTCTGTTATTATTTATCTAAAATGACCTGACACTCATTATTTTCCGTCAGTGCTCGAGTATTCCCGCAGCGTAACTCAATTTCATTTCACCGTTTTATTTAATTTATTTCACATTTACATTAAAGAGACGCGGAAGTACAGTGGTTACAGGCGTCTTCCCGACCAACGAAAGTTAGTCGGGTCGAGTTCAATTCCCGACAGAGACACATATTTAAATCATTGTGATTATCATCAAAATATTGATTTTTTTTCGGGGTTTTTTTAATTACCTTTCTTGTCATTATTTTGTTATTTGGTTGTTTTTTTTTTTGTCACTGTCGATTAATATTCTTATATTCTTATATCATTCAATTTTGGTTGTTTGCACCAACCAATACTATGGTATTCTGATCGAGTGTAGATTTTTTTCGTACCTCAATGAAAAAACATATTTAGTATTTAGTAAGCATGTACTAAAGAGTAGTCCCAATAAAAATCTCATTTGCTTCATGGTATTGAATTATAACATATGAAGAGAATCGAGTTGTTGACGTTAATAACATAATCATACTTAAACAGGAATTCGATTAACGTGTTGAAACCCTGATATGTTTTTAATGTTATACCGTCACAAATTACATAAAAGCCTCTCCATCTCTTTAATATAGATCTAGATTGCAAAATTTATCATTATTTTAGGTAATTTATGGGCATGACTTTGCAATGATTAAATTTTAGTCAATTTGAGGCTGGCGGTAAGGATTCTGTGTCAAATACCAGTAGTCTTATGCAATACTGTTCAAAAAATCAAAGGCATCAAAATAGAAACTTAGAAACGTGTTTTCCTAAAAAAAGAAATAAAAATATTTCTGGTCAAGGTCCGGCTTGAACCCGTGACCTTCCGGTTGTGGGAAAGCATCCTTACCACAACCGCTAAATTTCCGTATAAACTATGAGTAGTGATTCAATTTATTACATCTCAACTTCACGAGTAAAAGTCTATATTAAGAAACATTTACCGACTAACAATAAGGGTCAAAAGGAATAATTGTAGACCAATAATACATTCGAAGGAGTTAGTTTTCTTGTTTTATTTAGCTTCATGTATAAAGAGTTTACTGATTAAACGATACTTTTCAGGAACCCTTGCCAAGGATATGTTTACACTTGAATATTGCACCAAAGGAGAGAAAATGCCCACAGATTTTGACCGACGCTGGCCAAAAGGAGATTATTGTATCTTTAAATACGGAGATTGTCCTGCTGGTAAGTATACGATATGTAATCGGGAACCTTCGGCGATTCTACGGAAAAGACCTCGAGAATAAAAAAGGCGATGCCATAAAAACGGTTTACATGACATCAACTACCCCGCCAAGGATGACGTTGCATAAAACAAAATCAATGAAAGAATTAAAGTGTGCATCTTATAATTCGATAACTAAGTGCAGTGTTTTACTGCATTTTGACATCAAATTATTATATGCCCTTAGATTCCTACAGACGATAGAAAAGAATTAACAATATGTGATTTTTATGGAGCGTATTCATTAACCCAAGTACCGCTAGAAGCCGAGTTTCCTAACGAATGAACCAAAGTTAGAACACTTACGTCCGAGGTACTTTCGAGTTTACGGAAAAGTCCGAGCCATGTTCCAAATGTACGATATGTAGCTTGAAATGTTCTAAAATTGTTGTTCTTATTCGTACCAATTTCATTGAGTTAGTGGATCCGTCATTGTTCTGCAACGAATCTGAAATGATGAACTTTAACAATGTTTACCGAGGTCCCCAAATGATTTCATTAGGGAAACCTCGGTAAACATTGTGAAAAATCATGAGTTTCGAAGGTTGCAGTTCTAGTAAGGGTCCAATACCTTAAGATGATTTTAATGCAAAACATAACTTGGGCCTTTTGTCGAAAATATCCAGAAGTTTTGAACAATAAAAAAGTACGATGGAATGCTTCATTATTCCAACCACAGACTAAACACTATAGATATATTAAATATAACAAGAGGGCCATAGTGGCCCTTAATCGCTCACCTGAATGAACTGTCTAAAATTTTCAAATGAAGTATGAGAAATAGATTGATGAATGTCTGAGCTAAACAAAGCTGTTGCTTCTATACAAATTGAGAATCCCTTTTTTATAATTTTTAGGTTGATTTACAAGGATTTTTATACAATTTTATGGTTGACTTACAAGGATTTTTATAATTGATTTCGTTACCTAGTTTTTGACCCAAGATGACCAAATTTTGAACTCGTCCGAGATTTCATCTAGACAATCAATTTGACCAAATTTCATTGGCCAAAAATTGTGGCCTCTAGAGTGCAAACAAGGTTTTTCTTAGATTTGACACTGTGACCTAGTTTTTGACCCCAGATGACCTAATTTCAAAATTGTCCGAGATTTCATCAAGACAATCATTCTGACCAAAATTAAGGTTGATCGAGCTAAAAATTTGGCCTCTAGAGTGCATACAAGGTTTTTCTTAGATTTGACCCTGTGACCTAGTTTTTGACTCCGGTTGAACCAATTTCGAACTCGTCCGATTTTTCATCAAGACAATCATTCTGACCAAAATTCAGGTTGATCAGGCAAAAAATGTGGCCTCTAGAGTGATAACAAGGTTTTTCTTAGATTTGACCCTGTGACCTAGTTTTTGACCCCAATTGACCAAGTTTTGAACTCATTCGAGATTTCATCAAGACAATCATTCTGACCAAATTTCAGGTTAATTGGGCAATAAACGTGGCCTCTAGAGTGCTTACAAGGTTTTTTTAGATTTGACCCTGTGACCGAGTTTTTGACCCAAGTTGACCCAATTTCAAACTCGTCCAAGATTTTATCAAGACAATCATTCTGACCAAAATTCAGGTTGATCGGGCAAAAAATGTGGCTTCTAGAGTGCATACAAGGTCTTTCTTGGATTTGACCCCGTGACCTAGTTTTTGACCCAAGGTGACCCAATTTCAAACTCGTCAGAGATTTCATCAAGACAATCATTCTGAAAAAAAATTCATGTTGATTGGGCAAAAAATTGTGGCCTCTAGAGTGCATACAAGGTTTTTCTTAGATTTGACCCTGTGACCTAGTTTTCGACCCAAGTTGACCCAAATTCAAACTTGTCCAAAATTTCATCAAGATTATCTTTCTGACCAATTTTCAGGTTGATTGGGCAATTAACGTGGCTACTTGAGTGCCTACAAGGTTTTTCTTAGATTTGACCCTGTGACCTTGTTTTTGACCCCAGTTGACCCGAATTCGAACTTGTCCAAAATTTAATCAAGATAATCTTTCTGACCAAATTTCAGGTTGATCAAGCAAAAAATGTGGCCTGAAGAGTGCATACAAGGTTTTTCTTAGATTTGACCCCGTGACCTAGCTTTTGACCTCAGTTGACCCAATTTCGAATTCGTCCGAGATTTCATCAAGACAATCATTCTGACCAAAATTAAGGTTGATTGGGCAAAAATGTGGCCTCTAGAGTGCTTACAAGGTTTTTCTTAGATTTGACCCTGTGACCTAGTTTTTGACCCCAGTTGACCCAAATTCAAATTTGTCCTAGATTTCATCAAGATAATCATTCTGACCAATTTTCAGGTTGATTGGGCAACAAACGTGGCCACTGGAGTGCCTACAAGGTTTTTCTTAGATTTGACCCTGTGACCTAGTTTTTGACCCTAGTTGACCCAATTTCGAACTCATCCGAGATTTTATCAAGACAATCATTCTGCCCAAATTTCAGGTTGATCGGACAAAAAATGTGGCCTCTAGAGTGATAACAAGGTTTTTCTTAGATTTGACCCTGTGACCTAGTTTTTGACCCCAGTTGACCCAATTTCAAACTCTTCCGAGATTTCATCAAGACAATCATTCTGACCAAAATTAAGGTTGAAGGGGCAAAAAATGTGGCCTCTAGAGTGCATACAAGGTTTTTCTAAGATTTGACCCTGTGACCTAGTTTTTGACCCCAGTTGACCCAATTTCTAACTCGTCCGAGATTTCATCAAGATAATCATTCTGACCAAAATTCAGGTTGACCGGTCAAAAAATGTTGCTTCTATAGTGCATACAAGGCAAATGTTGACGACGGACGATGGACGACGGACGTCGCACGACGCACGTCGCACGACGCACGACGGACGACGGACATCCACCTTACCACAATAGCTCACCTTGAGCACTTCGTGCTCAGGTGAGCTAAAAAGTAAACCTATACTCAATTGTTCCGAAGGGAATCATCAATTTTACACTTGTATTCGGATGGTTTCATATTCAATGAAGAATCGAAACAAAGTTATTCAATGGACAGACTTTAATTTTATAAAGGGCATTTTCCATTTTTTTTCTGTCAGGTTTCGCCGAGGGTTACGTGAAATGGGACGATGAAGACAGTTTAAACAAGAATGATTGGCAAGGGGTTCTTCCTGACGGTGTATATGATGAAGATACTTTACAGAGATATTGTTGCAGGTATGGATACATAAATAGACATTGAAACTGACAGTGATCAAGACAATTATTTTGATGATTTGAAATATTCTATTATGGTGTATCAATATTAAATAGAGGATAATCGTTTGTTTGAGTGTAAGATCGGTTTATATTTCATTGAGTGAACGACAAAAGCTATATTTTCACGAGGAAAATATAGCTTTTGTTGTTCACGAAATGAAATATTAAACGATCTTACTCGAAAAACCAACGATTATTCTATTTGTTTTATGCAAAAATGAGACAAAATATGAAATTTCTATGACATATTTTCGTAAAGCGCGTCAGTTTGCGCGTGATTGCTATGCAAAGCTCATTGTGACGTCACTTATTTCGCCCCGCATAGATCACGTCAGATAGGATGAAATGCACAAAAGCAGGGTATAAGTTTTTGATAATTTTATTACTTTTGCGGTGAGATTATCAAGTGATAATCTACCGTTATTTCTCGAAAAAACACCGAAAAGCATTAAAGAATGTGTTTTAATGTTACATACAATTCAAAACTGAACAAGCTGACGTGGGCTCGAACGTTTTTCATAGTTTTGAAGAATACTCTTTTTCTCTTATACTCTTTCAATTGTTTGATTTCGTCATAGGGCAACAAGTGTCTCAAAACCATAATATTTATTTAGACCGCAGATTTTAGGATTTTGAAACATATTTTACAATGATATTATTACAACTTGATCGCGCGCTGCATAAGATTAAATTAATTTATGTTGTTTCGTTTAAATTAAGTCTTCCAGGGCAGCAATTTCTTAAAATGTCTTTCCTACTAATTGTTTTTTCCAGATCTGACGGTATGCCAACTGAACCCATTATTTTACCGACTGATAAGCCTTTTTATCTTTTCCAATATAAA
The DNA here is from genome assembly GCA_948146395.1 of Fragum whitleyi. NCBI lineage: Eukaryota > Metazoa > Mollusca > Bivalvia > Cardiida > Cardiidae > Fragum > Fragum whitleyi. The sequence continues at coordinate 19,918,436 of OX411547.1, read as the reverse complement.
CGTGATGTGTGCCAGAAAGTTGCCAATATGCAGGTCTGTATTATACTCTAAATTTTCAAAATTGAATGAATGTAATTTAACAACATAAGACGTTTTACTTGTCAAAGGCTCATTAAAGATAGAAATCAAACTGGAAATAAACAAATGAAGGTAATTTTCGAAACATTCTTTATATAGAAAATATTTTCAGTATCATCCATTATACCAGAATAAACAGGGTTATTTAAGGTTTTCCATGTACTTCGAATTGTATGCGAAATTCGATTTCACTGATTTTATACTCCATTTGAGCATTTGGGTATATTAGGATAAAAAACAACAACATAAAATCTTCATGCCAACTTTCATAATATAAGCTAAAATATTTTAGGTTGCCGAAGAATGGTTGAGATGGGATGACGAAGATTTCAAGACACCCAGTAATTCAGAGATTGGTGCCGTACATCCGGGCATGGAATTCTGGAACGAGCCAACAGGCGCTAGCGGAAGTGAAATATACTACTGTTACTACTCACCACAAAATTAAATACACATTCTTGACGTTGTGACATTTAACATATTTGTAATAAATTCGATTCATTTCCTTAGATGTTCTAAAATCTTCTTTCAAAATATTAAGCTAATGGTAGAATGTGTATATTCAAGCGTGTCTTAGCGTACATTTGCATATAGCGATTACGCACTTTTTAAAAGTAACAATTCTGCGCTTAACTCGTATAGCCTTATCTCATTGTCTAACACATTTATCATCTGATTGGGTAAGAATTTTTCATTGTCCGGTGCTGGCTTATCACAGATGTGAATGTTTAAACGATGTGATCTGCTAAACTTGCTTAGGATATTGAAATAATAAGACGCAATGTCTCAAAGGACTTACAAATTATTGCATTTTCATTTTTTGAAACATAATGTGTATTTTTTTAATATTCCTTTTTAATGTAAAATTTCTTTTTTCTTGTTTGGGGTCAAATGCCAGTCATAGAATATTTTCACGGTATCGCTAAAACACAAATTTCTTTGTTCAATTGATTTTATTTGATACAATGGTCTTGACACGAATTCCGTTTCTTTTTCAAAATGATTTGAGCCTGCGCGTGACATTTCCAACAATTTGAAGTATGCGTTAGGTGCAAACATTGAACAGTATAGACAGTCACATAGCCTAATTAAAAATAATCATATGGTCTACACATACTGTAAGACCTTATCTAGCTACTAAATGCATAGTGAAGACTCTGGTCAGATTGTGCGGATGCACAGGCTGGTCAGAGTCTTTGCTTTGCGCATATTTGAAATGGTTGGAAATCTCACGCACAGGCTCATTTTATGTCTACAATTATTTTGTTCTCTCGTTTTTAGGCAATATATTATTACATTATCATTATATCTTTGTACATGAACATGTATCATACTAACATTTTTTGTTTGGTGTTCAGTAACAGTTGTATTCATTTCTATCTAATGAAATAAAATTTACTATGTAAATAGATAATTTGTTATTTCTTGAATAACCCGAGAACAAATGAGATAAGGTTTAGCTACAAGAGACACTTTTTGATAAAAAGATCTGTTCCGTTTTTTCCAGTGATAAAACGCAAGAGCGATGATAAGCGGTTTGAAAAGTCTAGATGACAAAATATTTTAAATCCAGTAAATGAATTTTAAACAATAAAATTCAGCTAATAGTACGTTGACGAGCACAATAAATGCTGAGAAAAAATCGTTTCTTATATAAGAACTGCAAGGTCCACCTTATATAATTTCCTGCTTAAATAATTCAATTATTAGTGTGTCCATCTCCGTTCTTGCATTCTGAATTGTTAAAAAAAATGATTTCAATTCTCATTGGCAACAGTTTTGAGTACACAGCTATTTTGTAAGCTTGAACAAAGAATAGTCCTTTAAGAAATTTGTCTCATGATTGACAAAACTAAAGATTTATCCTTAATGATATTAGATTTTAAGAAATGAAGATAGTATTTGTTGACTGCTTGAATGCATTTAAAACAAGAGTCTTTATCGCATTTATGTATGAAATCGAGTCGCCAACTTGCCAACAGTTAGTCTCTATGCAGTCTAACCAGGGTTTTTTCCCGCATATCGAATGCGATTCCTGTCTGCGAGATAAATCACAGTTACCCACCGCCGAAGCATTTTAAGGAATTAAGAAGTCGCCTGTAATAAGGCTTTATTTTTGTGTTTAAGCCATATTTGAACCCTAAAAGTATGCACATTCTTCTTCATTTTGCAATTGATCTTTATGAAATTTTGACCGAAAGGAATTATACATTTAAGAAAAACATTATTAGTATAAGCGTTTTGTGGTATTTTGTGGTGCAAAGAAAAATAACAAAACTCTGGTATTTTGCGCCAGATAGCATGATGATATACTTTATGATGCAATGAAACTTGTGTTGATGATATCACATGACTTATTTCATAAAATGACATCAAGCACTTCTTTGTTAAGAAACAATTTCCACATTCGTGGTCATTACTAGAAAAAGATGTTATGACTTTATAATAATAATGCTATTTCTTCTTCCAACAAAGTTTATCACAGAAACAAGAAACTTCAGGTCATTTTTTCTTTCCACGAACTTGAATTGACAACTTATTTAAGTTCTCATTTTACAAATTTTAACATTTTCTGGCTTTCAGTGCTATCAGTACTTTGATTAGTATATTCTATCCAAGTATTATTCTGATGAATACACTACATTTTAGACTCAAACTCTGACTTGAAATGTTTGATTAGAAGTATTTCTGTTAAATGTTGCGGTACATATATAAAAAGATTTTATGGTTCATCGTAACTTATTTAGCTTACATTTACTTCAGATTTACAATATATTAATAAAATGATTATGACATAAGTTATTTTTTCATTTATGAATATGATCACTGGAAACAAATTTCCGACCATCTTTAAAATTTTGTAAATGATTTAAAAAAATAATTAAAATTGTTGGAAATAAAGAACAAGGGTACCAGAGCCACACAATATGCAGCCAATTATCCCCGACAAGATGCACGAGGTTACTCTGGGAAAAAATTCATCGAAATCCGTCCTTAGTTGTAGAAGTTTCCACGATGGCCGGACGGACGTATGGCCTACTTACGTCGAGGCGAACGTACAGACGGAGATGACACAAATATTCTTCCATCTATTGGGCTTATAGAAAAATCACAATTATCTGATTCCATGAAACCCAAGAGAAGCTTTAAATTTCGAATAAAAAAACTGGTTCTATTATTAAAGCTATACAATATTCTAAAATATATTTCCCTTTTCCTTTCAGACCTTAATATGCGCCGGTCAAGCAATTGTCCAATTAAATACATAGATTTTTTCTCATGATTCAATTGTGGAAAAATTTATTGAGGGGAAAAATTATATCAATAAATATTATATTTCAGTGTTCTTGGCAAGAATCTGATTTTGTGAATCGCTTTGACAAATTACAAGGAATGTTTCTTTAATTTATTGATAAACACTTACAATATTTATTTTAATATTTATTATATTTATTTCTGAAGATAAGATTGGTTTAAATAAATTAGAATGACTTATAAAAGATCGAAGAGAATGATCTATCAAACTGACAAAATATTTGCCGCCCCCCGCTCCCCTACACACACACCCACACACCCACACACACACACACACACACACAAAGACCAACAATCAATTAAACGCGATAGAAAATTCTCTAATTTTTCCCTTAATACTAACCCTTTCGAAAAACCTTTAAAAAATGTATTACAGGGGGAAGATGAATTGTTTTGAATACATCTTTTTTTTTTACAAGAAATCAAAAGAAAAATATATTGCGTAAAAGTTTACAAAGAATAGATAAAACAGGAGATAGTAAATTAATTCATAAATGTGACCCGTCACGCGAAAAGGGACCATCTGGGAACTCTGTAAAATAATTTTTTGAAAAAGAGATTGGGTCCAGCATATGTCAACCAGAGGTCGCATTTCTAAAATCTTCCACAAGACGGAAGATTGGCCATTCTAGATTCAGAAAATAAGCATATTGTGAAAAGTTTCGACCCTAGTCAGTCGGCGCAATCCGCGCAGTCTGACTAGGATCAACACTTTACGCACTACCAGATGGTCCCTTTTCGCGTGACGGGTCACAAATGGTCTAATCGTCCCTTTGTTAACCACAGTGTCTATTCATGCTGATTGCAGGGGACGTGTATTCATTTTTTCAATCGATTTCATTATGAAGAGAAATATTGATATTTTAGACGAAGAGGGACTATTAGATTAATGCGTAAGTGTCTATCCTAGCTAAACCAAGCGATTTGCGCAGCCTAGTCAGGATCGACCTTAATTCACCAAATTGCTGTAGTTATCTTTGTTATATTTACAAATTACCTTGGGCTTTTTTTCGATTCTAACACCTTCCTTTCACCTGATGGTCGAGAGTTTGATATGCTACCAATAAGGCTTTCACATTAGACTGCGATTGCCCCGCGATTTCACGAAGCTCAAGCATTTTTATTACATAATGGATTGAATGTAAAGTTGTATAAAATTTGATGAAAAGCATTATATAACTCGAAAACCAGGCGAAAGCTGTTAATATCAAGGAGGATTCAGGAACATATAGTGTTAGCAAAATACATGTATTTAACATACTTAACATTATTGCACTGAAAACACCACCCCCCCCCCCCCCCCCCCCGGCAGAACTAAGATAATAAACAAAGCTTTATATGTTCAATTATATGAAAAAATAGTAAATATTCAACCATTTTATTTGACATACTTATTTTAAACATCGAAGTAGAAACGCCGTATTAGTCTAGAAGAGACGAATCGAAATCGCGTTGACCGCAGTTCAGTTGCTGCGCCACTGCGTTTCATGGTGTTTCACTGCGTCCATAATGCGATATCGGGGCGCTGCCGAGGCGCTTCCGCTGCGTTGTGGGCGATCACATGGTGCTGGTGCGGTTATGTCACGACGCCATCTCGACTAGTTGTGGCATTCCAAAAAAAAAGCGCACCATGGCATCGTGCTCTGTATTGACTTTCGGCGTTCTAGGCGATTGCATGGCGATCCCACTGTGCTCCTATTGCGACCAAGGCGGTGCCACAGTGTCCTTACTGCGCCCTGTTTTTTTCATCCGCGGAACCAAAGCATAAAGCATTACGTTACTCTCCATTCATTACTCCTGAGACAATACGCTAGCGAAACGTCGTTTCCATGAATATTTATTACTATTGTATATATACCTTGATAAGCGAACAAAAATGACTAATGCTTCTCGCCCAAAAAGAGATTGAATCGAGTGTTTCTGTTAAAAAATTAATCTGGAAATTCCAAGTGTTAAAACCTTCCTTATATAGCAAGTCTGATATTTGCCAATTTGATTTTGGTGCGTAACAAAGTTACAATATACACTGAAACAAACTTCTACATGGCCACTTTGTTTTTGCTGAAAAAATGATATTTTCTTTGGTTTCTGAATTGGAAGTAGCTGAATATTATTAGAAAAATCATTTATGGTAAATCTTAAAAAAAAAAAAAAAAAAAAAAAAAAAAAAAAAAAAACCCGACTTGAAAAATTGGGAGGAAAGCAATTTGATGGGAATTCAAGGGTACCCCTGATTTCAAAATTAACATTGGCGGGTGGGGTAATTTAAGCATTTTATCTTTGTGTGAGAGACAAAAAAAGCCTGAATGTTATTTTCTTCAGTGATTTGGTATCTGGTACGCAATATACATCGAAAATTGTCATTTATAGGATTAATCGCCGAGTATTTCGTAGACCGAAAAATTGAAAATCTTAAAAAACATCAGCTTTTGTCACTTCCGTGTTGGAGGGTTCTTTTTTTTAAACGTTTGCTACAGACACCAAGGACAAAATTTCGAAAGAATTTACTGCAGCATGATGAAAAAATTCCCTGCAACATGATAAAAAATCCCTGTGGCATATTAGATACGGTTTCCCTACAGCATGATGAAAAAATTCCCTGCAATATAATGAAAATGTGCCCTGTAGCTTGATGAAAAAAATTGCTACAGAGCAGGATGAAATTATTTACCTGCAGCATGATTAAATAATCCCTGCAGTATGATAACAAAAATTTCGCCGTAACTTTGGGAAAAAATCATTCAGCATTTAAAAATTGTCTGCGGCTTTTTTTTTAAAAAAAAACCATGCAGCATGATATAGAAAAGATGTACGGCAGCATGTGTAAAGTGTTTTCCTCACAGCATGATAGAAAATTTATCCCTGCAGTACGATAAAAAATCCTTCATAATGAAAATTTGCTTTTACCACAGGATGATAAAAGTTTTCCCCGCAGCATGATAAAGAAAAATAACTGCAACATGATAAAAAAATCAAGTAATATGATTAGAAATGTCCTGCAGCATGATTAAAATCCCACAGCATAATAAAAATATTAATGCAGCTTGATAAGAAAAAAAGAACCTCGCGGCATGATCAAATAATTTCCCCACAGCATTATTAAAAAAAACGACACTGGATAAAGCATTTCCCTTCAGCATGATTAAAACATTTAACAGCAGTATGATAAAAAAATTCCCGCAGCATGTTAAAGAGATGTTCCCAGCAGCATAGTAAAAAAATGACGACAACATAATAAATAAAATTCCCCGCAAAATGATGAAAAAAACCCTCAGCATGATAGGAAAAGCATAGTAAAAAAAATGCCGGCAAACATAATAAATGAAATCCCCCCCATTAAAATGATAAAAAAAACTCAGCATGATAAGAAAAGTTTTCCTGCATCATGATTCTAAAATTCATAGAAGTATATAACATAATTTTTTCATGCAACAAAGTAAATGTTCCCAGCAAGATGATAAAATATTCCCCGCACCTTATTTTAGTACATGTAGATCACAGCATACAAAAACCTTTTAACCATGACACTATAAAAAAATTGTCTGCATGATAAAAAGTTTCCCTGTAGCATGATGAAAAAAGAAATCCCCGCAGCATAATAAAAAAGAAAATCCTGTAGCATGATAAAAAAAGTTCCATGGGGCATGATTAAATAAAATTCTTGAGGCATGATAGATAACTTGTTCCCCCCCCCCCCCGGCAGCATCGTAAAAAATATTTCACTGCAGCACGATGAAAAATGTTCCCCGCAGCCTGAAAAAATCCTGCTGCATGATAGAAAACTTTCTCTGTAGATTGAGAAAATACCTACCACATGAAAGAAATTTTCTCTGCAGCACTATAAGAAATTTAAACGCATCATGGTTATAGATTTCCCCTAAGCATGATAAAAAAATCCACGCATCATGAAAGAAATTTATCCGCAGAGCATGATGAAAAATTTCCACGCGGCTTGATTAAAAAATCTTATACTGCAGCATGACACCCCTTCATCCCCTTCCCCTAGCATGATGAAAAATTCCCACAGCATGACCAAAAATATTCCTCGCAGGATATGATAAAGTTTCCGCGGCATGATAGAAAATATTCTCTGTAGTATGAATAGATATGTGCGGCATGATTTATATTTTTTCTGTAGCATTTCAAAATATCCCCACCAGCATAAGAAATTACTCTGCTGCATATTAAAAAAAAATCTAAGTAGCATTATAATTAGTTTCTCCGCAGCATAACAAAAGAAAATTTCCTGTAGCAAGGTTAAAAATAATTCGCTGCAGCTTGATCAAAAGTATTCCCTAATGCATAAAATTAAGTTTACGTGGCATGATGAAAATATTCCTAGTAACAAGAAAACAATCCTTTGCGGCATGATAGTCATTATCTGTAAAATGTAAAAAAAAATCCTCGGCAGCATAAGAAATTACCCTGCTGCATGATAAAAGTAAATTTCCAACAGCATTAAAAGGAAGTTCGCAGCACGATAAGAAATCGCCCATAAAGGATGTATGGATATATATAAATATATATAACACATATGGAAAATATTTCTTCAACGTATGATAAAAAATCTTCCTACATCATCACGAAAATATTCCATGTATCATGATAAAAAAAATCCTGCAGCAAAAAAAAAAAAAAAAAAAAAAAAAAAAAGAAAAAAAAAAAAAAAAAAAAAACCCTGTGACTTAAAAAGTTTTCCTTGCTGCGTGATTATAAAATTTCCCTGTAATAAGATAAAAAAGATCCCTACAGCAAGATGAGAAAATTTCCTTGCACCATGATAAAAATAATCCCCGCAGTATGTTATAGCAGAAGTAGAAAAAACCAGCAGCATGAATTCAAAACCCTGCTGCATAATATTGAATTTTGTCCTGCAACATGACGAAAAAAATCCTCTAGCTTGATGAAGAAATTCCCCGCAGCATGCTAAAAAATGTCCCTGCAGCTTGGGAAAAAATCCGGCAGCTGAAAAAAGAAATCCACAGGATGATTTAAAATGTTCTGAATTTTCTTTTTTTTTTCACAAAGTATGATTAAAAATTCCTTGCTGCGTTATCATGAAATTTCCCCGCAATATCATTAAAAGTTCCCTGCGGCAAGATAAGAAAATTTCCTTGCATCATGATGAAAAATTTAGCCCATAGCATGAACAAATAGACAGAAAAAAAATTGCAGCATGAAAAACATGTATATATATTTTTTTTTCTCGTAGCATGAAAAAAATATTTTTAGTGTTGCAGAGATTTTTTTTATCGTGCTGCAGGGAGAATACAATTTGTCATGCTGTAGCATTTTTTTAAACATACTGCGAGGATTTTTTTCATCACAATTTCATGCTGCTGGGAATTTATGCTGCTACGAAAATATTTGTATAAATGCTTTTGGATTTTTTTACCTCGCTTTTGTAAAATTCTTAAAATGGAAACAATTTAAATCATGATGCAGTGATTTTTTGTCAGTTTTTTTTTTGCAAGGATATCTTTAATCATACTGCACGGAAAAGTGCTGCAGGGAATGTTGACCTTGCTTCGGAAATTCTTTTTCATCCTGCAGGAATTTTTTATCATACTGCAGGAAAAAATGTTTTCATGTTGTGGGAATTCATATAAATGTTGCCAGATATATTTTTATCCTGCTGAAGGAAACTTTTGAAATCATGTTGCAGGGTAAATGTTTTAATATAATGCAGATTTTTCATTTTCTTGCTTCGGGGAATTATTTTCATCTTGCTGTGTTTATATTTTTTGAAAAAAATTATCCTGACGCTCGATTTTTTTATCATTCTGCAGGATATTTTTTTAATGCTGTGGGACAACTTTTTATTATGCTGCAAGCTTTTTTTAATCATGCTGCGGGGAATATTTTTCACCTTGCTGCCGGATTTTTCTTTTCATTCTACAAAAATCTTTACTCTATCTGAAAGAAAATATTTAACATGCTATCATCCTGTGGGAATTTTTATTGGAATTATTTTTGGTGCTGAGAAGATAGTTTTTAATCACGCAGAGGGAACATTATGTAGCATGGAATTTTGTCCTGATGTCATCAGAAAAATATTTTAGCTGTTTTTATTTTACGTAGATCTACTCCGTCGATAATTTTCTATGAAGCTGAAGGGATTTTTTTAAAACATGCTGGACGGAACTTTTTATCACAGTAGGGTATTCTCTTATCATGCTGCAAGGATTTTTTTATGTTGCAGGGAAGAAATCTAAAATGTTTTTTTTTTTATTCTGCAGAGAAAATTTTCGTCATGTTGCAGGGTTTTTTTCTCTCTTTTTTTCTTTCTGTAGAGAATTTTTTCATCATGCTGCGGGGTTGTTTCTCTTTATGCTGCCGATAAAATTTTATCATGCTGCAGGAAAAAAATATTTTGCTGCGGGTATATTAATTATCATGCCGAAAAGGGTTTTGTTTCACTTTGAGGAGTTTTTAATCATGGTGCAGGGGTATCATTTTATCATGCTGCGTGGACTTTTTCCATCTTGTTGCACGGTCGGGGATTTTTTTTTATTATGTCATGACACAGGTTTTTTTTCTTTTTTACATGCTTTGAATGGATTTTTTATCCTGCGGCTTGAATTTTCTAACCAAACTGCTGGTTAACTTTTTATCATGTTGCTGTTATTTGTTTTGTATTAAGTTTCAGTGGATATTCTTTGTCATGCTGCGGGGATTTTTTCATCGTATTGCAAGGAAAAAAATTATCCTGCTGTCGGGATTTTTTTTATCATATTGTAGGATTTTTTTCATGCTGATGGGATTTTTTTATGTTGCTGCGAAGATAGTTTTTAATTCTTTCATTACGACCAGGGAATTTTTTTCTAATGATATAGGAAATCATGTTGCAGGGATAAAATAAGCCGTTGTGAAAATTATTTTACGAGCTCCAGCGATAATCTTTTATAATGCTACAGGGATTGAATTTTTAAATCAAGCTGGGTGGGGGACTTTTTTTTAACATGTAGCAGGATACTTCTTATCATAATGCGGGATTTTTTAATGTTGCAGATAAAATTCAATTCTGTTTTCATTATCGCAGAGAAAATTTTATATCATGCCGCGGGGAAAATTTCGTCATGCTGAAACGATTTTTTATATTACTGCTGGTTAATTTTGTATCATGCTACCGGAAAATATTTCATCACTCTCAGGAAGGGGGACCTTTATCATACTGCAGTTAAACATATATAATGCTGCATGTAAAATTTTGATCATGCCGCTTGCATGATTTTCTATCATTCTGTGTAGAATATAATTATATACTTCATGATTTTTTTTTATCATGCTGCAGGGGCTTTTTAAGTATCCTTTTTATCTTTTAATCGTGCAGCATGGATTTTATTTTCATGCTGCAAAGAAATTTTTCTTTTATGTTTGCCGGGATTTCTTTTTGCAGGCTGTGGGGAATATTTTTTCATCATGCTGCTTGAATTTTTTTAATTATGCTGTAGGGAAATTTTTCCATCATGCTGCGGGGATTTTTTTCTTTGGGCTGTGGGCAAATTGCAGCAAAAATTGCTGTGGGGAAAACTTTTTATTGTGCCGGTGGTGTTGGGATTTCTTCATCATGGTGCAGGGGAATATTTTATCACGATGATGTGAACTTTTCATTATGATGCGGGTAAAATATTTCATGCTGTAGGATTTTTTTATTATGCTACTGTTATTTTTGTATTAAGTTGCAGCGGATATTTTTTTTATCAAACTGAATTTTAACTTAATTGCAGTCATTTTTTTTTATCATTTTGCTATTTAAGCTTATGACGATGCAGGAAAAAAATATGATGCGCCTCAGAAATTCTTGGCGACAGAATTTCTTTTATCATTTTGAAGGAAAATTTTCTTATTACGCTGTCATGAAGATATTATAGTGGTTTTGTTTTTGGTTATTTTTTTTTTATGCTACGTGGTAAATATTTTTCTGTGCTGTAGGAAAAATTATCTATCGAGCTACAGCTATTTTTTATCATCCTAAGCGGAAAAATGTTTTTTAACATGCTGAAGGAAGAACGTTTCATCATGCTCTGAAGATTTTTTTAAACTATGCCACAGGAAATTTTTATCATCATTAGGCAAACTTTTTTCATCAGCCGCAGGTAAAAAAAGAAATCATCATGCTTAGAGGATTTTTTTTCTATGCTGAGGGGAATTTTTTTCATCACTATTCAGGAGATTTCTATCAAGCTGTTGGGAAATTTTTAAACATGGTGCCGGATTTTTTATCATGCTGCAAGGACAATTTGTAGTGAGGGGATTTTTTCATCATACTTCAGGGAAGACTTTGAATCAAGCTGCAGGTACTTGTTTCATGCTGCGGGAATTCTTTTTATCACACTTACAGAAAAATGGTCTATGAAACTGCGTGTTTCTTTTTAATTATTCTGAAGAGATTTTTTTTTGTGACGCAAGGAATAATTTTTGTCATGCTGCAGGTAAAAAATTTCATTGTGCAAGGATTTTTTTACAATCAAGCACCTGGTTTTATTTTTTGCTGTGAGGAAAAGTTTTTACCATGATTCGGCGAAATGTTTTTATCATGCTGGTGGTCAAACTTTTTAATCATGCCTCAGGGAAAATATATCATCATTCTGCGAGGAAAATTTGAAAATAACCTGCGTGGAAAGCCTTTCGTTGCGCAGGCTTGATACTTTTAATGCTTAGAGACACTTTATTATGTTGCAGAGAACAAATATATTATACTTCGATGATTTTTTTCTGTCATGCAGCAGGGATTTATTAATCGGGACGCGGGAAAATTTTCTATCATGCTGAGTGGAAATTTTTTCACCATGCTAGAGGGTTTTTGGGTTTTTTTTTCATCAGGTGACAGGGAAAAATTTTCTAACACGATGCAGTCAAAATATTTATCACACTGCGAGAGAAAAATGATTCGGCATGATGCTGGGGAAAACTTTTTATCATGCTTCGGGGAATTCTATAATCATGCTACCGTAAACATTTATCATACTGCAGAAAAAAATATTACATCATGCTGCGGAGAAATTCTTTAAACGTACACGGAAATTTGTTGTCATGTTGCACAGAAAATGTTTCATTATGCTGACGGGAAAGTCTTTTAACATGCTTCGGGGAAGTATTGGTGAACGAAGGTTTCGTTCACCAGTGCTATTTCGCAAGTCACACCCTGTAGAATCTTAATAGTTTCGAAATAAAGCAGTGCCCATTCGGATTCAACAAAGTATTTCTCTAGACTTCTCTCCGCAGAATCACTGTTTATTTCGTTAATAGCGTGATAATAGAATTCTTAATCAAGTGAAGATAATAAAAATTCCTCTTTAAAATACAAAATAAAGTTTCAAATTTTAATCGGGCGAATGGATGATCCGCGTAAGCTTGTCGAGAGTTTAGAGGAAAAAGAAAGTTTGTGCGTATACACTGTGCGTTTGATCTAAGCCGTAGCTATTGCAACTTGTAGTAATTTGCCGGTTAATCAGGTTAATTTTGTTTCTGCATGTTGAAATTGAATAACCTTTCTGATTAATGAGAGACTAATTTCTGAGAAATGAATAGTCTACACACTATTGTTGTTTTCTTTTCTTTGTCTCCCTATGTCGGTCTCTCTCTCTCCGTCTCTCTCTGTCTGTCGCTCCCCCTCTCTCTCTGTCTGTCGCTCCCTTCCCCCCTCTCTCTCTCTCTCTCTCTCTCGTTCTCTCTCTCTCGTTCTCTCTCTCTCATTCTCTATCTCGCTCTTTCTTCTCTCTCTCCAACCACCACCCACCCACACCCACACATCCTTTTAAAAAAAATGATACAAGCTGGTGTTACGATATATATATATTTAACATATATAATTAATATATATATATATCGTAACATCAGCTTGTATTATTGTTTTTCAAATGTCATAATTTTAAATGCAATATTCTTTCATTATAATGTATACTGCCGAACTAAAGTTAAGGGCCGGCCTCTAATTTTCATATCTTTAGTCGGAAGTTGTATGCAAAACCACGAAAGATAATAAATTAGGCAAAGTGTGTTTTTCAAATGCTTTAACATCTGCTGCGATAGACTGACAATGTTATGCAAACATTTGAGTTCGGCATCAATGTTCCTAGGGCTCTTTAAAAAATGCCACAACCAGAAAATATCCGTTGAAAGATTTTAGGATTTAGTTGTAGAATCAGTTCTCTTGGAGATTTTTTAGCCTGATATTAAACAGAAGCAAAATAAAGGTGAATGTGAACTGATGAGTCAGATCAACTGACTTATTGCTATTAATTGACCCGTTGGATATTCATCGGTGCCGGATGGAAGAACTTACACCAGCTGGTGTCCATCAGCTCCTCCATTTTTGGAGATTGTGGATAGCGACTCAAAAATAGTTGCCGCATATCCCTGCTAGCTCCATGTTTCATCAAATGCTTTCCAGAACATGATTTACACACCCGTCCCTGAACTTACAGGTTTTATGCAACTTTAGGAAAGAGAGTTTGGACATTTTTTGTGATTCGTCTTCATCTGGGGTTGTTTGCAAGTTTGTTTTCCGTTCTCCAAAGTAAAAAAAATATTTATTTCAGTTTTCGGAAAAAATAAAATTGTTGCAGTGTATTTTCAAGAAATGACAAGTGATTATTTCACTGGCCTTAATTTTAGTTCTGCATTATATAATATATCCCCCACTTTCTAAACCAAGCCTTCAGCGTTTTGATTCTCCTTCGGGACCCATAGAGTTTCCTTTGTCCAACAATTTTGTGCAATTTTTCGTTTTTGTCGCCGCTATGTCAGTAAAGGTGAAATGGCGGTCAGCGCGTCAAATAAGATAACTTTAAGATAAATAACGACGATAGTCATTTGACTGCATCAATGCCCGTCTCGATTGATCCAAAACGCTCGAAAACTCTAGAAAACGGGCTTTATTTGACGATCTGGAATAACGTTATTTGATTAAAATGTACCAGATTGAATGTTAAACATAGAATTGACAGCAACATAGGTCATTACATTGTATTTGATTTTGTGTCGCCGCCATAGGTCGTCGGAGTTTAACGGCGAAATTGCCGAGAGGAGATATCTTCAGTCGTAAGTGGACTGAAAAAGAAGGGATAGATTTTTATTTGTGTGTTTTTGTGTGTGTGTGTGTGTGTTTTTTTATCATCGTAAGTGTCCCTTTGAGTCACGGTGTTGATCAGCCGTATGCTCGCATACATCAGACGTCAAGGGATAAGATTGCGTTATCTAGGCGTTTATTTTTGACTCGTTCATCACATTTGTAAATTGAATATTTACAGCAACATTTTAAAACTGGAAAAAGTCCAGATTAAATGAGCCTGTGCATGACATTTCCAACAATTTGAAATGTTCATAAGGTGCAAACATTGAGTGGCGTTGACGGCCACACACTGTAAATATAAAGTTACCTGATGGTCTACAGATACTTCCAGACCTTGTCTATCTTATAAACGCATAGTGAAGACTCTGGTCAGACTGTGCGGATGCACAGGCTGGCCAGAGTCTTTGCTTTGAGCATGATTGAAATTGTTGGAAATCTCAGGCATATGCTCAAATCAGATTTTTGTCGATTACTAGTAACCGATTAACAGTAAGCCATTTACCATGAAGAGCCACTCCAAGAGAGGTATTTCACGTAATTATCTCCCTTGCGTACTCTTCAGTCAAAGGGACATAACAATGCAAACGAGGGGGCATCCTTCTTTTCTCCACTCTTTATTTCATTGAAATTTATCCGGATGAATCAGTCGATTTCAACTATAAATGAAATAGATTGTCAAACTTTTATCACTCAAAACAAAACTTAAATGTCATTAGAAACTACTTCGACCGACTTTGGGATTTTTTTTACTTGAAATACTGAAAAAAGCGGCGTTTGATTTTAGTTGGGTGAATAAATCGCTGAGATATCTCTTCAGAGTTTTCTACTTGATGAATTCATATTTTTTTGGTCGAAACAGATATACTTCACTTAAAATCTACTGTTTTGAGAAATCACTTTGATTTGATAAGTTTATTTGGAATTCTTTCATTTTGACTATTCATTTTCATTATTTCCATAATAGTAATTGCATTATTGTTCGACAATAATCGATCGTAAATGATTAACTGAAAAATTACAAAAAAAAAAAAAAAATGAAATATAATAAAAAAAAAAAAAAAAAAAAAAACAATAAAAATAAAACCAGACAACAAAAACGACATACGACAGAATGCAAGTTCAACATAGATATAATGTTTTAACCTAGTGAAAAATAAAAGACGAAAACATATTGAGAGATAGAGACAATTTAAAAAAGGGAGAAATAATTCTATCGCAGCTATTTACGAGTCGCTATTTCATTTTGGTAATTATTCCAAATGAACGGGTGTAGGACAAAAGCCCCCTGGGACAAAAGCCCCCTAGGACAAAAGCCCCCTGGACAAAAGCCCCTTGGGACAAAAGCCCCCTAGGATAAAAGCCCCCTAGGACAAAAGCCCCACACTATAATAAATATTGGTATATAAATTTCCATTTCTATAACTTTTTACTGAACATTTAAATAAAATAGATCCTTTTTTGTTTGTTTGCTGCCATTATTAAAGGTAAATTTTCATAATTCTTAGCAATCAAAACCATCACTTAAGTCCTCTTTCTAACAACTCAAAATCAGTTTTGTTTGAACTTTATTTTAAGAAAAAACAAAACAAAGAAATGTACATTGATTAGGAATACCCTAAATATGTAATTCCTTCATTTTTCCTTTATTCACACATTTTACATTCATGACATCATTGAAACATAATATTTTTACTGACTTATTTCACACCTTCGAGAGCACAAGTAAACATGTAGTTTACAAAATGGAAGGTGGTGACAAAATCAATTATGAAAACAGTATATCTTTGTTTTTTCACACCTCTGATGACCATTTTATAATTTTCTTTTTAATAACAATTATTTTTTAAAAAAAACAATTCAATAATGAAATATCAAACCAAATTAGAGGAGGATATTTTCGAAGTTATCTTTTCTTATGGATATTTACACACAAAGAAATACTTTTACCATCACCCCCCAAAAAATGTCTATTTTCATTCTATAAAAATGACTGAAATATTCACCTCTTTATAGAATTAACAAATTTATATTCACAAATTCATATATAAATCATAACTTTTTTCAAAAATCACCAAAACAACACATTTTCATAACCATGGGGCTTTTGTCCACTTTTCAGTTAAGGGCATGGGGCTTTTGTCCCATGGGGCTTTTGTCCATGGGGCTTTTGTCCCAGGGGGCTTTTGTCCTAGGGGGCTTTTGTCCGTACCCCAAATGAACACATGCTTATATTTTGAAGGGCTTTTAAATACATTGAAAATGCGCACTTCACTGTTTCAAAATTAATGATTTTGTAGTTCTGAGTTTCACTTGAATATCTTTCTTCTTGTGCAGCTTTTTTATACACTTACCTCTTACGAATCCATCTAATTTTCCAAATTCATGAATTATTGAACGCACAATTAGAATACCCCTTTGTGGATATATCTTCATCATGAAGATGTGATAGAAGTTGAATACGATTACGTAATACCATATGTCACGTACGACGCTTAATTGACACCAGTACAGTGTTTATTTAGCGCACGTGTTGTAACTTATAACTTCTGCTTTAGTGTTTGACCGCTCTTTGATCTGGGGTCTATGGTATATTGAAAAACACTTTCAAAAACCATACACACACGAGATGATTAAACTCAACCCTACATGGTTTTTTAACACTTAAGTTTTATCAAGCATTATGAAAAACAACAGTGCTACTAGGGACTTATGCTAAAATATTTTAATGATTCTAAATGAGTATCAGATATATGGCTCCTACACCATGAAGAACATGGATATAACTAAGTCTGGTCTTTCTGTGCTATTTACAAAAAACGACTTATTTATCTATATGTATTTATTATCATTATCATTTAATTTTTCCGTAGTCTGAACATTTCTTGTGAAAAAAAAAAACAAAAAAAAACGCCTTTGGGCTTAAATAACATTTTACACAAAGAAAGTTATATTGCAAGGTCAAAAAATCACACGGGCCTACATTTCCGAAATCATGCTTCACAAAGTGAAAGATCGTCAATGTGTTTCTTATTTTGTCACGCAGTTTCAAAATCGCAATATCACAAACAATTTATTCAACGAGGTGGTGTATTTGTTTGGAATAAGCGTTCAACGATTCATATGTTTTCTTTTTTCTTATTCTTTCTTCTTTTTGCAATAATACATTTCCTTGTCTAAGTGTGTTGATTACGATGTGATGGTATTAATGTTTTATACAAAGACATTTATGAAATACCATATAAACAAATAATTGAGTAGACTTCGTTTTTTTGTTGTTTTTTTATAAACAAATAATTGAGTAGACTTCGTTTTTTTTCTCTTCTTTTAATAATATTGTGATTTTAATGAAAAGCGAAATAAATGACAAGGTCTGAATAAAAAAGGGAATAATGTATGAATAAAAAAAGTTCATAGAGAAACTTTAATGACAAAATTTTAAAAAAGTCAGTATATTATTGCAACAAGAAATCAAAATACTTCTTCAAAGGTCAGGCACGCTAGATAAAGTTAGATTAAGATAAGTTAATCAAAAGCAAAAAATAAAAAATGACAAAAAATAGGCATGGAGAATTTAAACATTAAAACAAAATTTTATTTTATGTGCAAAAATAACTTTGATAACCTTTATAACGAAGAGAATTTTGTGGTTTGAAATAAACTATTTCACTATAAATTTTTACCTGACTAAAATGACATGCCCCCTCGTTTGTAAAAGGGGCGGAGTCAAGCGATTTCCGCGCATGCGCAGACTTATGTGAAATACCTCTAGTATGTCATATAGCAAAGCTGCGCTCGAGTTCAACTGATTTCTTATTTCTAAAACACGATGAAATACAATGCTTCGTCGTTGTTTTCTTTCAAGATGACCCGAGGTGCGTTTTTTACATTAAGATGAAAATTTCCGCTAAATAATATTATTAAGACGTCATAAGAAACGATTTTCAAAATTATGAGTGAAAACATTCGACGTCGTCAAGGCTACTCGTTTTAAGCCAATACAAAACCATCTTCGTTTCCTCATTAAGGTATCTTAAGATTCTTATTAAGCCGCTCAAAAATCTTAATTTAAAAAACGCTACATCTTAAAAATCTTAATGAGATTCTTAAGAATCTTAATCTAAGAAACGCACCTCTGTTCTTTAAAGAAACATTTCTTCTTGAAAAACGCGCTAGCCTAATTTGACAAGAATCTTACAGAAAATTGAATCGTGAATTGAGTCCACCA
The DNA here is from genome assembly GCA_948146395.1 of Fragum whitleyi. Classification (NCBI taxonomy): domain Eukaryota; kingdom Metazoa; phylum Mollusca; class Bivalvia; order Cardiida; family Cardiidae; genus Fragum; species Fragum whitleyi. The sequence goes on along the minus strand of OX411547.1, from coordinate 19,899,741 downwards.
TTTGAAAAACCTTGATATGTGAATATAGTTTGATTATACGAAGGTCGAAAATGAAATCCTAAATTTATTGTGCTCCGTATATTTACAGACTAAGAAGTTAAACATTTACGCGTAAATGGCTGAAAAGAATTTATTCAGGGGTTGAAAATAACAGACATATGTTTACATAAAATTCATCTACCCATTCTATAATGATTGGGAAAGATCCTAACTTTTCCCGAAGTTTGTTTCTTCTGAATTCTTGGTGATACGCGATGAAGAATTTCTCAAAATATGTCAGCATCTACTCTTAGAAAATGTTTGTATCCTTTCGCGTCTTCTCTGTTCAGCTTTAGGTTTCGATATTGTTCATAAGAGGGTCGATGTGTTATCCTATGTTTATGCATTCCAGCGTTATGACCTCCTACGCCTAAGATGTTTGGCCTTCATGCCACAATCACGGCCATGAGTCTGTCCCTTTGGACCTCTTTCCACCTGAATCACAGCTGAAATTTCTCATTTACCATGCCTAGTCATCTAAACTAGAAAGCCATGAATGGCTTGTGTCGCTCCACAGGCTTGAAATTCTTGTAAAAACAAATAAATGTTTTGACTAGATTTTTAGATATTTGGGGTTTACTGATGTTGAAAATGATTTTCAAAGTTTCAACTATGTAACAAATAGAGAAATGACCTTCACTCTTAAAAGACATATTTTTCATCAAATCAAAATAATTTTTGGCTACATGATAATGTCGGTCAGCCAAAGATCATACCAAAAATGTTTGATTGATATGCATCAGATACATTCTGAGAAAATAATTTTTGGTACACTGATAAAGGGGCACTCAAGGATCATTCTAGTGAAATTTGGTTGATATCCAAAAATTAGATTCAGAGAAAATGATTTTCAAATTTTCCACTATATAACATATAGAGAAATGACCTCTGCCCATAAAATATATATCATCTGATCACAATGATTTTTTGTAGACTGATAAAGGGGCACTCAAGGACCATTCCTGTGAAATTTGGTTGATATCCATCAGTTACATTCTGAGAAAATGATTTTCAAAGTTTCCACTAAATAACATATAGAGAAATGACCTCCGCGCATAAAATGCATATTTTCCATCCGATCATAATGATTTTTTGTAGACTGACAAAGGGTCTCTAAAGGATCATTCCAGTGAAATTCAGTTGATATCCATGAGTTACATTCTGAGATAATGATTTTCAAAGTTTCCACTATATAACATATAGGGAATTGACCTCCGCCAATAAAATGCATATTTTCCATCCGATCACAATGATTTTTTGTAGACTGATAAAGGGTCACCCAAGGATCATTCATGTAAAATTTAAATGGTATCCATTGATTAGAATCTGAGAAAACTCACTTTTTACCATATTTGGAAATTAGCCACGCCCATTAAATCCATGTTTTTCATTGGATCAAAATTTCTTGAACAACTTTGAAAGAGGTTCATCCAAGGATCATTCCTGTGAAGTTTGGTTGAAATTCATCCAGTAGTTTCTGAGCAGAAGATTTTTAAAGAAAAGTTTACGACCGGACGGACGCACGCACGCACGGACGGACGGACGCACGACGGACACAACGCCATGACAATAGCCCCAGTGGCTTTCAGCCAGTGGAGCTAAAAAATGAAGTGAAAATCTATATCAGTACAGCATGATCACCGTTTTTGAACTACTAGCACACGATCAACTCGATCTGGTAGGGTGAAAATCGAGTAGAGATCCAGTTGATCGGGTATTGATCGCGTAGGGCTCGAGTAAACGTCGGGATGATCGGGTGGAAATCGGATGGACGGTCGGGCTTCGATCGAGAAAGGGTTGTGAATGCTCGTGCAGAGGTTGGGTTTGAGCGAGTTGCGATCGGGAACGAGGCACTCGATTGCCGTAGGCGTAATTCTGTCGGGTTCGGTCGGGGAACTTAGGCGATCGAGTTGATCAGATCGGAAGTGGAACCTAGCTATAGGGTTACAGTAAGATTTTGGGCGTTATTCTGTAGGGGAGGAGGGGGGGGTCACAATTCTGTGTGAGGGTCACTGTTGTACGTGGGGGAGGTCATTATACCATGACCCACCCGGTCATAATGTTATGACTAGGGGTCGATATTCTACATAAAATAATGACCGGGGGGTCATTATTTTATGAGGGTCACTTTACAATGTTACGCCGGCCCTTACGTAAACTGAAACACAAACAGGTATTACTGTCATTCATTTGTAAATGTAAAATATTTTGTTTTATCTATAAACATCATTATTTTCTCTTTAAAATAAACTGTAAACATTCATCCAATAGCCATTGATTTCACACACGTAGACAATTGCCGGTCACAATATAGACCTGTATCACAGACCTCCGTATTGGGATGTATAATGGCGTCTAGAGCGTCTTGGTAATGACAGCTATCGCCTTCATCTAGAAAAATAAAGAAAAAGTCATAAAAATTCATCGTACAGCTAAAGCATCGAGAAATTGACATTCATTCCGATCAAAATCATTCATAAAGCGCCCCGCCCCAATCATTCATTCCAAACAATCACTCAAATCGATCAAAAAAGCTCCGAAATCATTAGAAAAACGTTCCAAAATCATTCAAAAGGACTGATATTTAATTCAAATCTATAAAATGATTCTACGATTTTATTGGCTCGTGTGGATTTTATATTGTCTGGTTGGTCAACTTATGCGCATTAACAGAAAAGTATGTACATTTTATTTAAGGAAGGTAACACATATCGCTAATTTTGTTCATCTTGAACAAAAGTAGCGATACTTGATTACCTCCCTTTAATTTTACTCAAAACACGCTCCACAAACTCATTCAATTTCATTCATTAATCATTCCATTCATCTTGTCAATTTCACAATGATCTTAACTGTTTGAGTAGTTTAAATATAACAGGGTAATAATGCAGCCAATTTAAATCGATCGACTAATCAAAATACCCATTGAGCCTCTGCTCGACATATGAGCCTTTGCGTGACATTTGCAACTGTTCAAAATTTTTGTGAGGTGCAAACATTGAGTAGTGTAGAAAGCAAAATACTGTAAACACAAAGTTACCAAATGGTCTATAGATACTTTGAGACATTACATGTATCTATCTACTGAACGCATCTAGTAAAGACTCTGGACAGACTGTGCGGATGCACTGGCTGGGATAGTCTTTGCTTTGCGTATATATTAGAAATTGTTGGAAATCTCATGCACAGACTCATATGTATGTGTTGGATAGATGCATTGCAGCCTCGACAACACAAAAAATGCAATAGATATATTCGTTGGTCGATTAAAGAAGGCCTGTGACGTTATCTTTCACAAAGAGCAAAGCAAAAACTCACAGACTGGCCAGAGTCTTTGTTTTGTGCACATGTAAAATCGTTGAAAATGCCACGCACATGCTTCTTCTATTACCGAATGAATGTTGAATTTCGAGATGTTTCACTTGTTTTAATTGGCTATTTTAAACGTCTAAAGCATACATATAATAAGCTTTAGTTACGGCGTTTATATCACGCCCTAACGATTTGCTTTTTGTCCCAAGTCATTGGCTATATAATATATTCAGTTCCAAACGAACAAGAATTCACATAACACTTTTGAAGAAGCTTACAAAATAGATGCGAACTCAAATTTATTTTCATTGGGAATTAAACTTATTTGTCGTATATAACGGGTTTCCTTACTCATTCTATCTATGTTTCCAAGATGTGTACACGGTTCGAAATTAGACTCTTGCTTAAAACGTTTTTTATACTTACTTCTTATGTGAAATGTGGGTTTTGGAAAAGAAGCCGATATATTTTCGTATCGATAGGAGCAAATACGTGCTACTCTGCGATAACTCAATACATAATACATTACATACAGTCTAATTATTTAAGAGGTTAAGAGAGTTTTTGCTGGTTTCATAGAGGTATGAAAGCAAAAACCTTATTACACTGTATGAATACGCAAAACACGTGAACAGCTAAAATGAAATAGTTAATATATAGCAGGGACTCCGAAACCTAGTGGATCCTTATGAGCTTTACTATCTAGTCCTTGGAACCCTTTTCTATTGTTGTCGTACAATGACTCGTGCGTTTGCTTTCATGATACCAAAAGTTGATTGAATTTCCACACGACAGTGAAATGAATAAGCCGCAGATGGAGGTTCGTTTATACCCCCGCTGGATCCGCCACTGAGCTTCTCTTAGTCTGTCTGTCAAGTACTGCCTGGTTTACATTTACTTGATTCCAATGCGAGAACTTACATATTAAGGACAAACAAGAGGACCATTATGGTCCTATATCGCTCTACCGAGAAAGTCAACTCATGAATTAATAAGCATGTTATAAATACCAGAGATTTTTTGATGTATATTTAGGATGGTTTTGAAAGAAACACTTTAACTTCGTCCTACTGCAAATTGAATTTTTGGTGAACGAACGTACTTTTATACCATGTCAGGAAAATCCTGTAGGATGTTAATACATTCGAAATAAAGTTGTGCCTCTTAACATTCAATTTAGTATCTTTCAAGAGATTTCTCCGCAAAATCACTGTTTATTTCCTTAATGGCGTTTTACTAGTATTCTTCATCAAGTGAAGATAATGAAAATTCGCCTTGAAAAACATAAAATGATCTAGCAATGTTTATCAAGGGAATTTTTGATCGGCGTCAGTTTGTCGAGAGTTTAGAGCAAAAACAAAGTTTGTGTCTTAACACCGTAAAGACAGATACTATGTTTTGGACCCAAGCCTTCGCTGGTACAACTTGTAGTTATTAGCCGGAAATATGTGTTTATTTAGGTCATGTCCTCTTGAACTTACATTCGGCAATACTCGAGCGATCTCCGACGTCTCCGATTGAAATGTAGGTTACAGAATCGGCCGAGTTGAGACGAATGACACATCAAGACACCTTGAGTCATTAGAAACGGTAACCCGGTTTTACATAACTTTTCAACACGCGACAGTCAGTCTCGAGACGGGTTTTTAAGAATTATTAGACACGTTTTTTACATGTACAACCTTTCTTGTACCTTTTATTTGAAAAGGGATGAACGCCGCTATTAACATTTTTACTGTAAAATTGCAGTGGCTGAAGTAGGGCTGTAAGGATACCCTCGAATATTCGGTGAACCGAATATCTTATTCCCAGCGAAAACGTATCGTATTCGTCTGTCTCAGAAGCGAATATTGGCGAATACCAAATTCGACAGGCACGGAAGAAATTTCATTTGGGCTATTCTACTTTGCATTTTTTTAAATCTGTAAAACCATATCAATTAAAAAAATTATTTGAAAAGTAAATAAATGATAGCTAAATATCCAACCCTAGATACCACTCCAACTGACGAGTAGATATTGCAGTGGTCAAGGGGGACCAGATTCGTCATGCACTTGTTTACAATTCGACAGGCGGGTTTAGTTGTTAAATTATTCTGGAAAAGTCATTGCGTTTTTTACAGAAATAAAAAAAAATAAATTAAAAAAAAAAAAATAATAATAATCGATGAATAAAATCTGGCTCCATCCTTCCCAAAATACGTTTAGAATTGGTTAACTACAGTTTAAGCAAAACTAGCACCGAGCAGAAAAGTCTAAAATCAGCCGCAATACTGTAATAAGATATCGATAGTGAGTGATTTTACTGGCATCCAAACTCTTGAAGGTAAAAAATAGGTTCTCATGCAAAAAATAAACCAACAATTGTAAGGATTCTCAATTCTTATGCGGAAGAAAGTCGGGAGGAAAAAACATTGTATTATACTTATACTATTTGTCAGACATAGTCATGCAATTGTTACCTCCCTTTAAAAAAATAAATTTCTTAAATAAGATTCTTATTCGCTTTTGATGTGGAAATTAGGTTACAAAAATTATAATAATTATAAAGACTTTTAGTTTGCAATTTATTATAAAGCAATTATTTAATATAAAAAGTTATACTTTAATTTCTAAACCTTAAAGAGAAATTATCTATGAGTTTTACTGATAGGGCACTAGACCTCCTTCAATCTATACCTAAATACTTCTCATCCTGTAGATAGCCTGTGTTATAAAATTGAATAACGCCATAAGTGCCACGGAAGTGGATTTGACTTCAGGGCCCGAGGTTATAAACATTTAGAGAACGTCTCTAATAGAGAATGATTCTTATTCTCTAACCGCTGAGAATCCGCTCCTGGGAGAATTTTGACAAAGGGAAGATTATAAACGTCTTCAATCACGTTCTCAACAGAGTAAAATTTTTACGCGAATAAACCAGTCTATTCTCATAATTAATTTATTTTTATACTGAGCGTAAGCGGCATTTTCTGTTGCCACTATAAACAAAATGGCGGTACATCAGTCGCTTCGAGACATTGTTTTGTCGAACCAGGTCGGTTAAACCTATGTCTATTTACCTGTTACCTGTGCGTCGAGACCATTTGTAGGCTGTTGCCTCTGCGGTCCTTTTCTTTAATTGTGTTTCGTACAATGCCCGCTTCCGGCCCATAACAATCCGGTAAAAATTTCACTGGAATATTTTCCAGTGGTTATTTAGTGCATTCTTAAAACTATTTACAGTTTTACAATTTACAACATCCTGTGGCAGTCTGTTCCATGTATTTACAACACGTTGAGTAAAATTAGACTTTCTAGTATTTGATTTGCATAGCTTTTTGTGGATTTTGAAGTCGTGACCTCTAGTTGTGTTTTGTGACGATTTGAAAGGAAAAAGCTTGTTTTTATTTACTTTATCTATGTTGTTCATTATTTTGTAGACCTGTATAATATCTGATCTCTGTCGTCTGTATTGTAGAGTTGGAAGGCCAAGGTGGAGTAATCTCTCATTATAATTTTTGTCTTTGATGTTATGTATGATCTTTGTTGCTCTTCTCTGGATGTTTTCTAGTTTTATTTCTTCGTTTTTATAGGTTGTTGACCATACATTTGAACCATACTCAAGTTGCGGACGGATAAGACTTTTATAAAGGATGAGAAACATCGATTTGTCCATATAGGTGAAGGTTCTTTTAATCATTCCCAGGAGTTTATTTGCTTGTTTAGCCTTTTGATTGATGTGATCCTTAAACGATAATTTGGAGTCTATTTGGATTCCTAGGTCTTTTTCGGAAGTGTCCTTTGATATATCTTTCCCGGCTAGCTTATATTGTGTATTTGTTTCTTTTCCAATATGCAGGTGCTTACATTTGCCTTCATTGAATTTAAGTAGCCATGTTTTTGACCAATCGTTCAGTTTATCTAAATCTGCTTGAAGTACTTCTTGGTCTTCTTTGCTATTTACTTTGGAATAGATTTTTGTGTCATCTGCAAATAATTTGGTACAATTACTGGTGATGTCTGGTAGATCATTTATGAAAATAATGAATAGAGTGGGGCCCAGGACACTTCCTTGTGGGATTCCGCTTGTGACTGGCGCTGATTTTGATCGTTTCCCATTTAATGTTACCCTTTGTTTCCTGTCTGTCAAGAAGTCTTTAATCCATTGCAACAGATTTCCCTGGATTCCGTATCCAACAAGTTTCCTGAAAAGACGTTCGTGAGGGACTGTGTCGAAAGCCTTTTGAAAGTCTAAGTAGATGACGTCAACGCTATTATTTTTATCCAATTCTTCCGTCCAGTCATCCATTACCTCTATTAGCTGGGTAGTACATGATTTACCCTGTCTAAATCCGTGTTGCTTTTCTGAAAAAAGATTATTGTTCTCCATGTGTGTTGTGATTTCATCTCGTATTTGTCGTTCCATTATTTTACAGAGAATAGAGGTAAGGCTGATTGGGCGATAGTTTGATACTTCCTGTTTAGATCCTTTTTTGTGTATTGGTGTTACGTTTGCTACTTTCCAACTCTTTGGTATTTTGTTTTCTTCCAGTGATTTTTCAAATATTATTTTTAGAGGTTTTGCTAAGGATTTTGCACATTCTTTAAGTAATTTAGGATGGATATCATCAGGTCCTGGGGATTTGGACTCATTAAGGTTTTCTAGATGTTTGACTATGTTTTCTTCATTAAAGGTCACATTGTTAAGGATTTTATCTGTTCTCTTTTCAAATAGTGGAATATCAGATTTGTCTTCAGTGATAAACACACTCTGGAAAAAGTTATTGAGAATCTCAGCTTTATCCTCATCCTCTGTTATGATTTCTGCCCTTTCGTTTTTTAAACATGGTAAGACGTCGTTTACTTTTGTTTTTGTTCGGATATATTTCCAGAATTTTTTGGGATTGGACTTCATACCCTCTACCAGGTCTTTTTCATAATTTTTCTTGGCCTCACGGACTATTTTTGATGCATATGCTTTTGCTTGGTTGTAGTTATCACGATTTTGGTCACTTTTGCAGTATTTGTATTTCTTCCATTTCCTTCTCTTGGTTTTGACTGCTTCAAGGATGTCGGATTTCATCCATGGAGTATTAAACAATTTGGCTTTGAAGTTGTACACCGGTATGTTTTCCCAAGTGATTTTATAAAGTATCTCGACAAACTTCTGCCATGTATCTTCAATACTCCCATAGTTGATTTCTTTGTCCCAGTCGACATTGTTAATTTTTTCCCGAATTGTTTCGTAGTCTCCTCTGTTGTAATTTAGTTTTGGGGTTGTATTCATTGCTTGTTTAATTTCTTGAGTTTTTATGTCAAATTCTATAATTTCGTGATCACTTTTTCCTAAAGGTGCATTGTGGGTTACATTTTCCACTAATTCCGATTCGTTTGATATAATTAAGTCTAGGATGTTTGCTGATTCACCTCTATGTCTGGTAGGTTTTAGGATATGTTGGGTTAGGAATGAGTCTTCTATTATTTCAAGGAATTTAGTAGCTAATTGGTTTGAATTTGTTGTAGTTGTTTGTAGCTCCCAGTCTATGTCTTTTATGTTGAAGTCACCCACATGAACAATTTGGTCAAATTTTATGCTTTGGATTTTGTTTGAAGATATAAGACATTTCATTTCATCAATTACTCTTGGGTCTGTAGAAGTTGGGCTCTTATATATGCATGAGAAGAGTAGATTTGAATTTTGGTTTATTTTGATTCCTATTTGGATGTATTCTACGTGAACTGTCTGTATGTTTTTTACTTCAAAGAATGGTAAATTGTCTTTTGTGAAGATCAAACAACCTCTCCCTGTGAATGTTTTGTTTGTTGGTTTGTGGCAAATATAACCCTCAATGTTCCAGAGTGGAGATTCATATTCTAAAGAAGAGCAATTTTTGGGGAAAACTTCTGTAACTGCTATGATGTCATAATCATTTTTGTTACATAATAAGTTTAGTTCTGACAGTTTGTTCGATAACGAGTCTGCATTTGTATACATGACTTTAAGATTTGTATTTACAATATTTTTGTGATTAAAAATAAAACTTGCATCCTAGCTGTTTGGTGTTGAATTGTTTTGTCTATGATGATTTAGTGTGTTGAAACCACCCAGGATAGTTTCATCAAATGGTAATGTTTCGTTTTGACGGTTACTTTTGTTGATCAAATCATTTGCTAGAATTTTTTGAGATACAAGTTGATGTTGTAATATTACCGGATCTATGCCAGATTGATGGTCAGTTTTGGTTGTGTCATTAGTTTTTGAACGGGATACCTCTATGACTGACTCGTCTATGATCGTTTGTTCATCATATTCGTCTTGACTGATATGACTGATTCTATCAGGCGATTTCTCTTTCTTTTTGTTTTGTCTCCTCAGTTTGTTTTGGCATCTTTGTTCGGGTGTAAGGTCTTTCACGATGATACAATTTTTCAAGTCATCATCTTCTCTGATGTGTTTTATTTTGGAAGCATTATCTAGTATTTTTTTTCTTTGTTGTTTGTTTGTCAGGATTATCTTTAATGGTCGCATTGTCCCCTCTTTAATATTTCCGAGCCTATACATAGTGGTAATATCCGGGTTTTCAACTCCAATTATACTGCATAATTCCCCAAATTTTCTTTCATCATGTTTTTTTCGTAATATGGGGGTTTGTCTGCTGCTTTCTGGAAGGTTAAAGATAACTAAGTTTAAGGCTCGTCGTAGTTGGTCTTCTATCTCTTTAAGTTCTTTCCTCACTTGATCCTGTAATTGGCTCTTTATATTTTTTTCAATTTCTTCAGATAATTCTGGTTTAATTGTATCTATTTCTTCTTTAACATTTTTCTTTATATTTTTGTTTATATTGGTAATTTCTCCTTCCATTTTGTTAAGTCGGCGCTCTGTGTTATCTTCAATATTTTTTATTCTTTCCGAGATTTTGCTCATACTGGGAAAATTCCTTTTACAGTTATTACAGGTCCATTTGAAGTTGTCGTTTTGCTCTTCTTTAAGTAGTGCGATTAAGGCTTTAGATATACTTGTACATTCTATGCAGAACGTTAATTCACACACACTGCAACAAAGAGTTTCAGTTTTTAGCTCCACTGGCCGAAGGCCAGCGAGCTATTGTCATGGCGGAGTGTCCGTCGTGCGTCCGTGCGTGCGTGCGTCCGTCCGTGCGTCCGTGCGTCCGTGCGTAAACTTTTCGTTTAAACATCTTCTCCTCCCAAACCAATGGGCGGATTTTAACGAAACTTGGTAGAAATGATCCTTGGGTGATCCCCTTCTTAAATTGTTCAAAGAATTTTGATTGGCCCCTAAATATGGGCGTGGCAGGGCGTGGCATTTTTTCACTTTGAAATCTTTAAAAATCTTCTCCTCCCAAACCATTGGGCCGATTTCAATTAAACTTGGCATGCATGTTCCTTGGGTGACCCTTTACTTAAATTGTTCAAGAAATTTCGATTGGCCCATAAATATGGGCGTGGCAGGGCGGGGCTTATTTTGAGCCTGAAATCTTTGAACAACATCTCCTCCTGAACCACTGGGCCGATTTCAATGAAACTTGGCATGCATGTTCCTTGGGTGACCCTTTACTTAAATTGTTCAAGAAATTTCAATTTGCCAATAAATATGGGCGTGGCAGGGCGGGGCTTATTTTGAGCCCGAAATCTTTGAACGACATCTCCTCCTGAACCACTTGGCCGATTTCAATGAAACTTTGTCAGAATGTTCCTTGGGTGACCCTTAACCTAAATTGTTAAAAAAATTTTGATTGGTCTATAAATATGGGCGTTGCAGGGCGGGGCTTATTTTGAGCCCGAAATCTTTGAACCACATCTCCTCCTGAACTACTGGGCCAATTTCAATGAAACTTTATCAGAATGTTCCTTTGGTCACCCTTTACTTAAATTGTTCAAGAAATTTTAATTGGTCCATAAATATGGGCGTGGCAGGGCGGGGCTATTTTGAGCCCGAAATCTTTCAACGACATCTCCTCCTGATCCACTGGGCCGATTTCAATGAAACTTTAACAGAATGTTCCTTGGGTGACCCTTTACTTTAATTGTTCAAGAAATTTTCATTGGACTAAAAATATGGGCGTGGCAGGGCAGGGCCTATTTTGAGCCCAAAATTTTCAAATGACATTTTCTCCTGAACCACTTGGCTATTTTCAATGAAACTTTATCAGAATGTTCCTTGAGTGTCTCTTTTCAAAAATTATCTCCTCCAGAACCACTCAGCCAATTTCAATGAAAATTTACCAGAATATTTCTTGGGTGACTATTAACTTAAATTGTTCAAGAAATTTTGTTTGGTCCATAAATATGGGCATGTCAGGTGGGGCCTATTATGAGCCCGAAATCTTTGAACCACATCTTCTGAACCTTATGTTTTAATAAGATTGGTCAAGGGTTGCAGGTTTATTCTGATTGAGTATTTTGGTGCAATATGGACCAGAACCATTTAATCATAACTAAATAGGTCTTAGGAGATTTTGGAGTGTTAATGTATTCATTTAAAGTAAGCTTTATTTAATGAAAGTCTAAAGATTTTAAAGCCAGTGGAGCGATACAGGCCATCTTGGGCCTCTTGTTTCATTTATCATTTTTTCACAGGCTGGACAGCTATCACTTGGTATACGTGGTCTTTTCATCTTTGGAGTTGAGCTAGCCATAGAGTATGCCATCTCTATTGAACAAGGCTTCCTTATTCAATATACAAATATTTATTTCTTCGTTTTATTTTGGGGGTATTGAGGATGATTTTATAGTTGTTTTTTTTATTGAACAAGGCTTCCTTATTCAGTATTGTTTTTTTATTAGATGAATTCTTGTTGTTGATTTTGACAGACAGGAACTTTAGGGTAAATGGGATTCTGTTCTCTATACCGGATTTTTTCAGAAATTTTCTTAATTTAGTTTGTTTTGTTTTCTACAGAACAGGGCTTCCCTATACTGTGCACTGTACAGTACTAATTGCAGTAACGTAATTTGATTTAGGAACAGGGCTTCCCTATTCAAATCGTATTTGGTTCCAAGATGTTTTCTAAATTGTGTCCTAGTTTAAATTGAACAGGGCTTCCCTAATCATTAATAGATTTATACATTTTAGTGCTGGTAGTTTATTGAGATCCTTCAATTTGAAATTTGAGTCTGATGAATCTTTCAATCCAAAGTTTGGCTAGATCAGGACCTGGGTGTACACCGTCAAGTAAGAGGTTGAAGTTATTTTTGTATCGGACGTGAGTGGAATTTCTCCTTTTGTTAGATTTGACTAAGTCCTGCTCAATTTTTGGAGTTTTGTGTATATTTAGCCTTTCTAGCTTGTCGTTGTAATAGTCTATTACTTTACACAATTTTCGATCCTGTTCTCTGTAGTTATCAAGTAAACTGGTCGGGCAACCTTTCTTTTCATTCCATTTAGCAATAGAGTAGTAGGGACAGTTTAGAAATACAACATCAGATTCACGATTTTGTTGTTGGATGGCAGATCTCATGTATCTGTATTTGACGATTAGTCGGTCCACACATTCATATGGGTCATTTTTGAGTTCAATATATCTTCCAATTTTGTTGGTGAATTCACAAGTTCCAAACCATATGAAGACTAATGGATTATTTGAATATTTAATTATGTTGATTGCTTCTCTTTGGAATGTCAAATTGTCAACAGTTGCCCCTGGTCTGTGGATAATTTTTAGAAGCCCATAGTGTTCTTGCTGTAAGTGCCGGCTTAAATAATTTCCCTTGCTGTCACATATAATGAAAGTGTCTCTGTTAATCTGAGTATTTGATTCACGGTTCAGTTGACTGTTACGGTGGTACTCCTTTTTTAGTTTTGAGACTGACATTTTGGACAATTTTCTTTTTGCTCCATTTTGGATTATTTTTGGTTATTTATTGTTGAAATCAAATTGTTTTCGTAAAAAAAAGATCCAAGAATTATGATTTCAGAATTAAGTTCCCAGTTCTTCACAGTGCTTCTATTCTATTTTTGGAATTTCATAGATCATTTTTATAATCGTTTCTGTTGACTAATGACCAATTATTATCTATTTATTGTTTTCTGTATGTTGGATGTTGTTTCATTTTTCTCAATCTTGTTGATGGGTAGTTGTCGAAACTTTAAATTTTAATCTAAGATGGCTGCCACCATTTTAATTCACATTTGATCGGACATCATAGTTCAGTTGGGGTTTTTAACAAAAATACAGGATACTTCCCTCAAATTTCTGTACAATCTGTTAGACGGATACTTCTTGATCACTGTTGTAACTTTTATGATTACGGATGATGGAATTCTTCGAAGATTACGATGGATTTTTTAAATAAAATTCGAGCACGAAATTTTTCATGTCTTCCCGGGCCGGAAGCGGAAGTCAAAGGACGAAAATGGTTTTATCTTGATCTAAACTTTGGACTGATTGCATAAAGAATCGTCTACTACGTCTATAGAACGTCAGACGATCGAAAAAGATGACCGTGTTTATGGTAGGTTTTCCGACACATTTCGGTTATCATAAGTCGCGCACCTAGTTCATTCTACACCCGAACGGATTATTGCAGTTATGCAACAGGTTTTCTTGGTGTCCTGTCAACTCGGCCTGTTAAAAACTCGGCCCGCGTAAAACTCGGCCTGTGTATAACTCGGCCCGTCAACTCGGCCTGTATATAACATATAGTGTTTAGCCTAGCCTAAACGGATACATAAGCACACTTATCAGATAGTTAATCAATGTGTGAAATGTACTTAAAGGAGGTGCGAATTCACAAATGATGACTAAAATCTACGATCATTCATATTTAATACGCATATAACTTGTCATCTTCTTTTGTGCTTAGAAAATTTGAAAAATAAATTTGAATAAAAGGTGAATTATGTATTTAATTATATCTTTTTATCTTATATTTACACAAATGCCAAATAATAGTAAAATAAGATTATTATTATTAAAAAAACATTTTAACGAGTGAGTATTTATTAATAAATATTTATCAATTATCAAAAAAGCACATAAGGTATCCAAAACTGATATTTACATTGCATCGTCATACATAATACATAAACAGGCAGAGTTGACGGGCCGAGTTAACGGGCCGAGTTATTCACAGGCCGAGTTGACTGTGAACCGTTTTCTTTCGGAATACCACGAATTGATAAATCTTTAAAGCATTGTTTCTTTATGTAAATAGAAAAGAATGGCAACAGGGGGGGTTTAATGGAGCCCCTAATTAATACCCCCACCCATCTCGATCCGCTAATGGGCGTGATGACTAGGAGCTTGTTCGGTGTCAGATCTAGCAGTCACTTGCCTTTTCTATATCCCAAGACTATGCTAAGATCATCTAAATATTACATTTTTCCTTTCTTTTGTGCAGTGGCAGATCTAGTCACGGTTTGTGGGGAGGGCGGTCTAATATCCTTATTTTTGTCTTTGATGATGCCGATATATAAAGAAATTGATAAGAAATAGAAAATAAAAACATTCTGGGAGACACATTCTAGCTGCGTACCAGTTCTTGCTAACTGACCATTTTCTCAGTAAAGACATTCATTTAAAGAAAATATTTTCTGAATAGATGTTGTTATTTTTTAAGATAGACAAATGAAACTTTAACAAATTATCAATATTGTGTTTTCCTATCAGAAAAACGTAAAATGACCCTTAGACACTTTTTTCAAACCTGTGGGGCGTTCTTTTGTAGCTTGGAGATAGGTAGGGCATATTTTCTCCGTAGGGCATAGTTTGGTATGACCAGTTGTCTACATAACTTGTAACTTGGAAAGGTTTCCTTTCCATCTTTACTGTGAACAGGGATGGTTGGCGAGAACTGGTTTTCAGTGAGAATGGGTCTCTAACCAGTAGCAAGTTTGAGCCCCCTTAACAGGAATCTTGAAACTGGGAAGGTTTATAAATGACATTTGAAGAAAATTAGTTTGTAAGTTGATCATCTCATACATCCAGCCCATGATAATTTAGTTTTTAAGTCAATTTCAAAGACTCTATCGACTGAGCTAAACAGTCTGAGAGCATTGTAAATGCAAAAAAATATGTAAAAATATAATATTTGACAGGAAAAGATGCCTTATGGATTTTTGCTTAGAATAAAACTGTTGAGGCAATTAAGTCCACAAATATTATTGGATTTCCTTAAAAGACTCACAGGATGATTATTGGGTCATATGGCAGGGTTCTTATTGAAAATGGGGGGACTGATCTGTCGGAAAATAAGTGAAAAGGTAACTTAAAGAATGTCGCTCAGAATATTCTTCTCTATGTGATAATTTTAAGTCCACAAATAATATAGGATTTCCTTGAAACTTTCAGAGGATGATAGAAGGGTCATTAAGAATAACAAAAGCTGAAATAAGCTAAAATAGTTAAATTGCTTAACAAAATTTATTAAATTGCCTGAATGTAACATCCAGTTAAATTGAATTACATGTGACATCAAGTTAAATTGAATTATTTGTATGGTCAAATGATATTTTGATTTTGATCTTTTACAGCCTAACCTTGAAAGATGACAGATGTGGATTGACATATAAATTGATAGCCAAGGGTATGGAGTCTAACCGTGGATTGTAGTTGTGACTGTGAGTATTTTTAAATTACACTACAAAGTGTAAGCCAATATTAAACAAAGAGATGCAAAAAATAGGAATTATAAGTATTTGTTAATATACCAAAAATAGGGTTCCAAAATACATTTGTATGTGATTGTCATATTCTTTTCATAATTTCATTGTTTTTCAAAGAAAAGCCAATACTGATTACTTAGATGTGTATTTCATGAAATGATAATTGCATTTCCCTTTTTGCATATTTTATGCTTATAAAAAAATCTGTTTTTTAGAGGTCAAGATGAGGTATATGTTTTCATTTATATACAAAATGAAAATCAAAGATTGAGGAAATGTTAGTGAAGAAAAGAAATTGTTTTCAATAAATCTTTGCCTGAAAATTTTCAGTGCTTAATCATGCATAGCCATACTTTTTACAACAACCTTTTTTTACAGATTCACAGACAGGTGCTGGCAGGAGAAAACAGTTCAACATGTACAGTGGTGAAATTTACCAGACATTTATGCCTTATTAGCAAACAGAAATTAACAAATCAACTTGAGGACATTTCCTGACAAGTGATTAAGATATTTTTCACAATTCTGGTAGTCAATTCGTGCATACAGTGTCTGATAAACCCGTCTGCTGTTCAAAGTATATTCCTTTTGTACACAAAGCTTTGACAGATAAAGTAGACTTGAATCAGTCTGATCTAAGCCCAAACTGTCTGCTCAGTAATTTTGGTTAAAACTTGAACCAGACTGTATTAGTGCCCCTGGAAAGGGCATTCCGTTTGAATTAGAGTTCATTTCAGCAGGATAAGAGTAAAGATTAACTTTTACAGTCTTAGTTAATTTGACTTACTGTTAACATTTTTTTTTTCAAAATATATCAACTCTCCATCATATAGTGATCACCTTCAAACAATGATTCAAAGAGCGCATATAGTGAAAGTGTATGGAGTTGTTGTCTAGAGGTTATTGAAAGACTGTTTTTAGATCCATAATTTTGACAAGGGGGATAATTTTTTTCCTGATTAAAGTTTGATTTAACCAATCTGCTTTAATTTAGTTGAAAAATGAATTTTTTCCTTTTTATGAAGTTTTTAGCTCACCTGAGCACATCGTGCTCAAGGTGAGCTTTTGTGATCATTGAATGTCCGTCGTCCGTCGTCTGTCGTCTGTCGTCCGGCGTCAACAATCTTAGTGTTTACACTCTAGAGGCCACAAATATGGCCCAATCTTCATGAAACTTGGTCAGAATGTTGGCCAGGTCACAAGGATGAACCCTATTGAAAATGGGAAGGATCCATGCCATATCATGGGAAAAGGGGCCATAATGACAATTTTCTTATTTACACTCTAGAGGCCACAAATATGGCCCAATCTTCATGAAATTTGGTCAGAAGGTTGGCCAAGCCACAAGGATGATCCCTATCGAAAATGGGAAGGATCTGTGCCATATCACGGGAAAAGGGGCCTTAATGACAATTTTTTTGTTTACACTCTAGAGGCTACAAATATTGCCCAATCTTCATGAAACTTGGTCAGAATGTTGGCCAGGTCACAAGGATGAAGCCTATTGAAAACGGGAAGGATCCATGCCATATCACGGGAAAAGGGGCCTTAATGACAATTTTCTTGTTCACACTCTAGAGGCCACAAATATGGCCCAATCTTCATGAAACTTGGTCAAAATGTTGGCCAGGTCACAAGGAGTAACCCTATTGAAAATTGGAAGGATCCGTGCCATATCACGGGAAAAGGGGCCTTAATGACAATATTCTTGTTTACACTCTAGAGGCCACAAATATGGCCCAATCTTCATGAAACTTGGTCAGAATGTTTGTTAGGTCACAAGGATTAACCCTATTGAAAATGGGAAGGATCCATGCCATATCACGGGAAAGGGGCTTTAATGACAATTTTCTTGTTTACACTCTAGAGGCCACAAATATGGCCCAATCTTTATGAAATTTGCTTAGAAGGCTGGCCAAGCGACAAGGATGATCCCTATTGAAAATGGGAAGGATCTGTGCCATATCACGGGAAAAGGGGCCTTAATGACAATTTTCTTGTTCACACTCTAGAGGCCACAAATATGGCCCAATATTCATGAAACTTGGTCAGAATGTTGGCCAGGTCACAAGGATTAACCCTATTGAAAATGGGAAGGATCCGTGCCATATCATGGGAAAAGGGGCCTTAATGACAATTTTCTTGTTTACGCTCTAGAAGCCACAAATACAATTCAATTTTCATGAAACATGATCAGAATAATGGCTAGGTCACTAGGATGAAGCCTATTAAAAATTGTAAAGATCCATGTCATATCATGGGAAAAGGGGCCTTAATGACAATTTTCTTGTTTACACTCTAGAGGCCACAAATATGGCCCAATCTTCATGAAACTTGGTCAGAATGTTTGTTAGGTCATGAGGATGAACTCTTTTGAAAATGGGAATTAACCGTGCCATATCACGGGAAAAGGGGCCTTAATGACAATTTTCTTTTAAGAGCTCTAGACGCCACAGATATGGTCCAATCTTCATGAAACTTGGTCAAAATGTTTGCCAGGTCACAAGATTGAACTCTGTTTAAAATGGGAAGGATTCATGCCATATCACAGGAAAAGGAGTCTTAAAGATAATTTACTTGAAATAACTAATGGTCACAAAAATGGACCAAACTTAGTGAAACTTGGTTTTATGTAGAAATTATCTTCTTTTTACTTGATGTGATGTGCAAGTGATCAAAGAGAGTCAGGTGAGCGATCTAGGACCATCTCGGTCCTCTTGTTTGGTATACTGACCATTCTTAATTCTTCAATAAGTAGTCAACTGTGATAAATTTCTGCTGCATTAAACTGTTTTAAGGAGTACAAAAGTCGTTACAGCCCATATGAATGGTGTTTTCTTGGCTGAAGGGTCACATAGATTTCATATATCAGTTTGATTATGATGGGTAATAATAGATTGAGATAAATACATGACAGTTAGCTAGCCCTACGTTCTGGATGAAAACCTTCACAAACCATTTGAGTACTTCTTACCCCTTAGCACGTGTGATGCCTGTAACATTAAAAGCAGGGTACCATTTTGTTCAGCACACTTATGTTTACAGTGAGCAAGACATAGTTTTTACAATAAAATTTTGTGTCAGTGTTAGAATGTTCATCCGTTGTCTTGCTGATTTTGTTCAGGCAATACTCTGTCAATTAAAGATGGATTTCAAAATAACTTGACACAATTATTCACCAGCATGAGCTATTGTGCCATTTGAAAGAAATTTTCAGATAGCACTGAGGTTAAGTTCACAGCACAAGGTAAAATGCAAAACATGCAAAACAAGCTAATTGAATGTTAGCCAAATTTTTTGCATTCTGAACTCTGTGCTGATTTTGAAATATATCACATAGAATCAAGTTCCCTTTAATCTGGTTTATGTTGCACCTGTGGCTTTATCAGAGGACAAATATGCCTCCCTTTGGCACTTGTTCTTGTTAGCGCTAGCTCAAGGGAAAAATTTAATTCATTTTTTAAGCTTCAGAAAGAAATGAAATCAAATGCTTTAAATTTATGATGGTGAAAAAATGTTTGACTTGTCATAAATGTTAAAAGATTTTGATGACAAATTGACTGGTGTTTGAAAAATAAAAGGTGTCAAATAGAAACAAATTTGTTTGTAATGAGTCAAGAATCATCTTACTACAGTATTTCAGTTCTATGGTATTTAAGTTATAAGAGGTGTGCATCAGACCATGAGTTCCTGTCATTTTGCTTGTCCACCTAGATTTCTTTGAGCAGTCATCTGCTTATCCTACCAAAGGTCAAAATAATCATTGGCCGAAAAGAAGGGGGACAAATGACCAGTCCTATGGCCAAGATCTGTGGGTAAAAAGTATCAAAACATGCATGTTTTTCTACCAAAATATGCTGTGCTTGAACTTTACTACTACCTTAGGTCTCATAATTTATCACCTAATCATGAAACAGAGAAAATAATTCTTTTTGCAGATAGGTGCATATTTGTGGCCTCTTGAGTTTAAACAAGAAAATTATCATTAAGGTCCCTTTTCTGGTGAAATGGTATGGATTCTTTCCATTTTCAGTGGGGTTCATCCTTGTGACCTGGCCAACATTCTGACTAAGTTTCATGAAGATTGACCCATATTTGTGGCCTCTAGAGTATAAACACTTAAATTGTTGTTGAATGGACAACAGACAACACCCAACAGACTTTCCATGATCCCAAAAGCTCACCTTTAGCACAATGTGTTCAGGTGAGCTGAAAACATTGTGAGAAAGGAGGAGCCAAATGTGTAATAGAGCTTTCACAGGTAGTACTGTTGAGAGAAATGCCAGGAATCCATTGTTAGGTGCTCCAGCAATGTAACTGGAAGATTGTTGAAAGCGGCATAAAACCCCAATCAAACAAACAAATATTTTTTCTTATGCTATAAACAGTATTGTTTCATTGTAAAAAATCCATCAAGACATATCTATCTTATAAAAAAAGAACCTTTCCTATTTAGAATCAATACTTTTATATGTGACCTGTCACGCAAAAAGGGACCATCTGTGAAGTTAGTAAAATGAATAGTCATTTGAAACAGAGGTTGGTTCAAGAACAGGCCAACCAGAGGTGGCAATTCAAAAATTCTTTCACCTGAAGGTGGACTGATTATTCAAGATTCAGATGATAAGTAAAGTGCGAAAAGTTTCGACCCTCGTCATTCTGTGCAGTCTTACAAGGATAACTTTTTTATGCATTTCCCAGATGGTCCCTTTTTGCATGACAGGTCACATATATATATTTTGAACAAGAGGAAAATGAGAGCCTGTATGGCTCCACTGGTTTCAACATCTCAAGATTTGAAAGTGAGATATTGAAAAAAGAGGGTAATGAAAGAAACCTTCATTTAGAAGGAACTCAATCCCCACCCTGCCACACACCATATTTATTGGCTTAGCGAAATTTTGAGAACAATTTTTGAAAACGTTCATCAGAGGAACATTCTGGTAAAGTTTCATTGAAATTGGCCCATTGGTTCAGGAGGAGATAAGTTTCAAAGATTTTGAGCTCAAAATATGCCCTGCCCTACCAGACCCATATTAACGGGCCAATCAAAATTTCATGAACAAATTTTGAAAAGGGTCAGCCAAGGAACATTCTGATAAAGTTTTATTGAAATTGGCCCAGTGGTTTGGGAGATGTAGAGCAAAGATTTCAGGCTCAAAATAAGCCCCGCCCTGCCACACCCATATTTATGGGCCAATCATAAAATTTCATGAACAATTTTTGAAAAGGGTTACCCAAGGAACATTCTGGTAAAGTTTCATTGAAATCGGCCCGGTGGTGTCAGAGAAGATGTTTAAAAAATGTTAACGGATGTACGCACACACACACAATGGACACTAGGCCATGACAATAGCTCCATTGGACTGAGTCCAGTGGAGCAAAAAATGGCTTTCCATTTTTAAAATGTTTAGCCTACTTTTTCTGTCCATCTTTTGGCCTACTATCAAATTTTCTTATACAATTCCATATTTGACTGACTACGCCAGTGGAGGGATGAGGCCCTTTTCAGCTTTTCGATTTTTTCGGAGAAACCCCGAGATATTAGGATCACCTTGGCGTACAAACTATCACCTTGGTCATATCTCTGTTTTTATTGAAGATATCTTCATGAAACTTGCAATGTCGATAGCGCAGTTCCAAACAGTTGTAACTGCCTATAAACATATGGGCAGTTACAACTGTTTTACGCTGAGCCATCAATGTGTGTTCACAATCACAAGAGCTATCCAGACTAACAAGGGGGATAACTGCGGAAGCATTTTTGTAAGAGTTATGCCCCTTTTTTTACTTAGATTTTTGCATTAACCACCATCTGCAGCTGAGGTGTGCTCTTGTTTCCTTTGTTGCTTTTCATACTCGGATGTCCAGCGGGCGTATCTTGTGACACTTTGTCATCTTATTCTTTGATTGTCAAACATCTCAACCATCAATGTTCATCCTAATTAAGAGCTCTTTTTTCCCTTGAATGGAAAGACAAGACCACTATTTTTTGTTATATGCTGGATGAATAGTGGTCTTACTGTTGTTTGAACTCATTACCCAATGATTGCAAGTCCACTTCTTTTGGAAAGAGCAACCCAGGCCCAGTGTTCAATAAATTTATTAATCAAGTTTGATAACATGGTGAGAAAAGAAAAAAGTTGCTTATAAAAGAAGATTATCTTTAATCTAAAGCTTTCATCTTTATGTAATGCATGAATCCCTCACTGAGGAATATCTTGAGAAAATTAGGTTTCCAGTTGTACAATCCCAAGCAGAAAATCTTTATTTGCACATGGATCAAGGTTGGATCAGTGTTAGACAGTTGTAACCACTTATATATTTATAGGCTGTTGCAACTATTGAACATTGAACATTCAAATTATGTTTAATGGTCTTCTAAGAAACTTTCTTGAAGAACTCCCAAAATACTGTGAAGTATCCACTTACAGTATACCATACACAGAAAGTAGCCCCTTGAATTAAACCTTTGCATGCTCAACCTGCAGGAAGTAAAGGCAAAGATCAATGCACTTATGTGCAGCCTGATCCTTGTCCACACCACCTGTTATTCATTTGATGTAATTCTACAGAGATATAAATTAATCATAACATTTCTTACAAGCCTTGAAACTCATCTTCAGCTAATCCAATTTTCTTGAAAGAACTTGTTAAAATTGACCATGTATATTTTAGGAAGATTTTCAAAGTTTAGAATATTTACCGGTAATATTTACAGTATTAAATTTAAGCCTACCCATGAAACAGATCATAATTTCTTCGATTTATTTGCATGAGACTACAAGGGGTAAGTGATGAAGAGCCTCAGTAATTTAAACAAAAAGTATGGTTAAACAAACAGACAAAACATCATGACAATATTAATTAGCTTTCTGCCATTTTGATTGAAATTTAAATTTCACAGACATTTCAGATATTGAGAATTTCAAGTTCTACTTTTATTCAATTGCAAACAATTCCAGAAAAATTTAAATTAGAATTGTGAACGGATTAATAATGTCCATGGTCGGGTGGTTGAGCATCTCTTGATCAAGAGGTCCAGAGTTTGTTTTCTGGAAGCTGCTATCACCATTCTTTCTTAAACTGGGTCTTGAACTTGGTACAACTGAATATCCCTGGAGACACAATCAAATTTATCAGCAGTCATACTGACACAAAATTAAACTGGCTATCTAGATTTTTCCCATGCTCTTTCCTCTTCTATTGAATACATAGCTGTTTCCATGAAAACAACGGAGATACAAATGTCAGGGCATTTTGCATTTTGAGAGGTCTATAATACAGTTAAAGGATGGAACTATATCATTTGACAGTCATTTAGGGTTTAATGCCACTTTTACTGTAATTTGGCCAAATTGCAGTATTCATTTAAATCCATCCAGCACTGCAGTTTCCTCTATACTGTAATGTTCTGTAAGTAATTTGTTTTCTGAAGATCACAACTGAAATAAAGAAAATACTGAAATAATTAACTTTTATTTTTGAAAATGTTATCGAAAAATGGCATTAATGTCTCATGTGTGAACATACATGAAATATACTTAGCAAAAAAAGAAACTTTGCATGACTTACTGAGGGCTGTAGTATCGCTATGAAACCTTAGAAAATACAGAAGTTACTATTACATGAAACTTGAAGGCAATATCTGTCGGTTTATGGAAGGGTCAGTACCGGATGTTTGTAAAATGAGGTTTTTATTTGTGGTCAAAGGACAAAGGGGTCGATTTCAAAAATCACAGAAATGAAATCAAGATTGTCGGTGATGTTTTGAGTATAAGTCCTTGACGTTTTCGTGATTAGAGTCGTTCCAATATCATGATAGACCAACGATTGAACTACATACGCATATTTGCTTGCAGTTATCCTTTTTTTTGATGAAATGAATTGAAAAATATGCAATGGTAACGGGGCATCTACATGACGTCAAAAGTGGCCTATCTCATCTCGGCCGACACTTCATGTGGTTGTAACTGATTTTTTGTTAAGTAATATGGGTTTAAAGGTAACTTTCGATAGTTTTACATTACAAATTCGACCGCTGGTGCACCTATTCATAGTTTCTTGCCGTTTCTCACAGTACAGCTAGAGCCTTGATCTGAGGCACCAGTCACCATTCTCTCCCAGGCGTATCACTTGCCAATTGTGTGGGAGAGAAATGACACTTATTACAATGCTTTTTGTCAAATATTGGATGAAAGACGGCCGAGCCAGAGGTTGAACCCACAACCCGATGAATGAAAACCAGACGCGTAACCGATTGTCCTAACCCGGCGCAGCAGTTCTAAACTGAGAAGTTAAAATGTGAATTGCCTGTCCCGAGTAGTCAAACTTAAGGGTTGCGTTATAAACAGACATTCAAGCTCTATGTATACCTGTAGTCTGATTCCTGCCTTTATTCAATTATTGTTATATTCCCGTTTCATTAAAAATGTTCAAACAATTTTGTTTTTTTGAGCCGATGCTAAGGAATGAGTATGACTGTGTAACAAAAATCACTCAAAATGAACTTTGGGTAGCTCAACACGAGTATGTGACCAAAACAGGAAGTTACAGACACAACAGTTGATCTTATGCAGGACCCTACTTGTTGGAGACAAATTCTCGCCACAAACGAGTTCTCACCAACTGACCATAGTATACACGCAATATTCATTTACAACAAATTATTAACATGAACCTGGTTGGTTGGCGAGAACTGGTACTCAGTGGGAATTGGTCTCCAACTAGTAAATGTACATACATGTAATGAGGGACCCTCATCTAACACTCCATGCTTTATAAACATGCCAAAGGATTTTGACAGGCAACATGGTTTAAGTTTTATGGTTCAATCAAAGAGTAAATTGCATAAATAAGACATGTTCATTCATCGAGTCTGTGCTACAACTGTAATTGTGCATGGAAATGAATATTTCAGTTTCAAATTGATACATAACCACCTAGAGGAAGGTTGTCAAAAATCCCCTGTCTTACCCCACCTCCATAATAAACCAACAACCAGAGCGTTATAATCTGTTTAGAGCAAAATGAAAGATATGTTTCGGACACGATAACATAAAAAATAAAATTAAAGATAAAATCAACACGTAGTGCTATTGATATTAAGAGACACAAACACTCATTTCCTTTAAATCTTCGAGCGCAGAAAAACTTCCGGGTTTTAAAGCTAATGGACGGCTTGTTTTAATGATAATTTACGGGCGTTTTGAAAATAATCGACAGATAAGTCGTTGATTTAGCAACTTTTTTGGAATAAGTTTTCGTTTCTATTGAATAAAAATAGGACAATACTTGACAATGTGGCCAAATAAAAACGTTACGCTGGGAATATCTAACGATTTACGATTTTTCTTCTCCCGCCTGAAATTACTAATCAAAGCGCTCCATTACCTTGTTTAGACTGGAAACCCTCGATTTCGATCTAAAAGCTGCCCCAAACGAACCATTTTCTTCCCTTTTTCGCTTATTGAAATACTGAATCGTGAGGAAAGTCAGTGTCGGCCATCTTGAATCCACTTTGAGAATGGTTAGAGTAGGTCCGGGTAATTCCGTACATGCGGGAAATTCCGTACACTTGAATTAATTACGTATTTCTTATAAGATGCATTTCAAATTATTTTAGAAATAAACCTGGTTTTAAACAAGCCAATATACCTCAAACCATATATCGGATAATTACCACGCAATCGTAGCCTTATGTTTTGCTCATCGCCGATTTAAGGCGGCACTACCTGAGTCACTCCCTAATTCTCAAATACCCAGTCAGATAAGTACGAAAAGGTCACTCGGTACCATCTGTCCAAATGTCTGTATATATACCCAATGCTTACGTGAATTGTGAATCATAGTTTAACTTATTGAAGAATAAGAAATACTTTTCACTCTCCTGGTAATATTTTTTTGTAAAACCAAGTCCTTTGTAGATAAAATGAGATTTTTCATACTGTACGGAATTAGCCCACATTTAGAAAAGTACAATTGTAGGGCGAGGCTAATTTCGTACAGGCCAATATTATTTTACCCATCAATATCATAACAAATGATAATTTACATTATATATTTGTTTAGGATAATCAAAACCTTGAAACTACAGGTTGAAAAGGCTTGACTAACGCGCATTTGCCCAGAGGCCCCAGAGCAATTAGTTTTTCTTCGAGAAACAGTTTAGCCTAATGAAGCAGTAGTTATGTACAGTGTTTTGATCGCCTACTAACGTTTAAAGTTTTCTCAGTGGATGCGCAAATCCGTCTACCAAGCATGAGGAGGTCCCATTATTCCCTCATAGGCTCGCCACACTTTATACTTAGAAGCCCATGTTTGCCTTTTATGAACATTAACCTGTCTAAATTATGAATATGCCCCATCCACCAAACTAAGCTATTACTTTTACCGCCCCGTTATTCATAACCGATTTTCCCGACGAAGCGTACGAATTAACCCGCTTATGTACGGAATTAGCCGGTATCAGCTACGGACCTTATATGTAATTTTTCTAAACATATGGCATACTTTTTAGAGTTAAATAAGGAGTATTCGCTAGAAGAATTATAATAGCATTAAGAAAGGATGTTATTATGACCGTCCTAAAAGAGACGTTCTCAAAATAATCGAAACTATCCAAATCCGTACGGAATTACCCGGACCGACTCTAGAGCATGCCCCTACCCAGACTTAAATTTTCGTTCTCAAACGGCGATTTTGTTCTCAAATAGAGAACGTTCTCAGTCTCTAATTTTTTATAATCACCATTTTTTCTGAGAATCGCCCGTTTGAGTAAAATTCTCAAATAGAGCCTGAGAATGCAATAGAGAATGGTTTATAACCTCGGGCCCAGATATGATTAAAATGAATTTCTTAGGTTATGGTTTAAAATACTATTAATAAGTTAACAAATCATAACTTTAAACAATGGGTACAGTTTAACACATGACTGACTGCTATTCATAGGTGTTTCTTTAGTTGGTACTCAAAGACCTTTTCATCCTCTGAGAAGAAACAAAGATAGAAAAAAAAGTTAAAAAAAAGTTAAAACAAATACAACAATTAATCTAATTGAAATAAGCTTTAACATAATAACAATTACTTTTGTAAAAACATACACCATTGAATATACGTTGAAGACAGTTTTAGATAGGATTAAATCTTTTTTTCCGTTTATGTTTAATTAATAAATGTAACTATTTCAAGTGTGTAAAAGAAATTTTCACAGAGTAACAACTCATATTCTAACAAATATTATTGTAAACAGGATTTTTCCTCTCTTTCCCTTTCTTTGAATTTTCAGTGAAATTTCCGCTGAATATCGGAAATTTTGTCGAGACAATTTCCCTATTTTTTTAATTCATAAATTCTCTTTTCTCATTGAATTCAATATATCACTCTAGAATGCCATCAGGTTCGTTCACCATCAGTACTTTCAGTGCTTTGATTTCTTCAGTTTTTCAGCATTTCTGGTACTATGGCAACCAGGGTTATTCATGAATCTCTTAATAAATTTAGTAGGCCTACATCCTTAGAACATCGCTGCCTATTTTAAGATTGATTGGCCAAATAGTTTTAGGAGAAGACGATTTTTTTCTAAGATTTTCGTCAATTTTAGGCATTTTTGTTACTCTAGAAACCAGAGGTTTTATCGGATTACATATTTAACACCTTTAGTAGAGCTTTACCATAGGAATATCCCTGTCAAGTTTCAGCTTGATTTGCACAGTGGTTGAGGGGAAGAAGATTTTTTTCGAAGATTTTCGTCAAAATATCATGCATATTTGTTACCATGGAATTTTTTGTGAAATTAAATAATTATAACAATATTAGTAGAGCTTCCCCCAAGGAGCATTTCTGTCAAGTTTCAGCTTAATAGGCCTTGTGGTCTAGGAGAAGATTTTTTTCTTAGATTTTCGACAATTTTTCGGCTAATTTTCAGCCTTTCTGTTACCATTTACACGAGAGTTTTTGATCGAATTAAATTCTTTTAACAACTTGCGAAGAGCTTCACCCAAGGAACATTCTTGTCAAGTTTCAGCTTTATTGGCCTTGTGGTCTAGGCGGAGAAGAGTTTTTTTTCTAAGATTTTCGACAATTTTTCGTCGTGACTGGTTCACAGTCTACAGGGTCACAATGCGAGGACTAAACATATCAAGGACAAAAAAAATAGAATGGATTTATCAAGCATAGACGTACAAAGTGTCATAAAGCAGGCGACTCAACAGCCGAAATACCACCTCCGAGTTTGACTGTACCATTACAAGCCGTGACCGGTTTACAGCCTACTGGTCACAATGCTGAAAATAAAATTAGCAATGACAAAAAAGGATAAAAAAAGATTTAGGCGTTTACGTACACAGTGTGATAAAGCAGGCGACACAACAGCCGCAATATCCTCCTCCGAGTTTGACTGTACCATTACAAGTAGTGACTGGTTTACAGTCTACTTGATCACAATGTGGAAACTGGCATATCAATGACAAAGACACATTCCAAAGGGAGCCAAAGACAACGAACGAAAAGATTAACATCATTGTAAATTGTGGAATTAAGGGGAATATCTTCGGTCAATGAACCTCATTTTGAACCCGAAAGTTGACCTATTTGATAGATAAAGCCTTGACTATCAAAAGTATGTTATTTCTACCAACCAAAATTTCAATTTTGTCTTACCTTTCAAAATAAATTAGATGTATCTTAATTCGCTGTAAGTATATAGGCCTACAAATTCGGACAACGTAATGTTTTGAGCCGGGATGTTGTTCCCTGGCGCAACCAGCCCTTGAGCACCCGATTCTCTCCTAAGGTCAGACCCCTTTCAATTTTTGACCACCTTTGTTCTATATAAAATTGCTCAACTTTCAGGTGCTTCAACGGCTTTCATAACACTTTCCTTATATATTACGTCATCAGCGCTTCATTAACATCCATAGTCTTACCTTTTGAAACTAAAAAACTTGGTCAATCTGGTTCCAGTTTTGGCTATTCGAGCAAAAGTAAAGGCACCGTCTTTTTCTCACTTATGAACAGGACAGTTAGTTCGGGTACGCCCTTGTCCTTTATCCGTCCTATCGGAAAGGCACAGGTAAGATCAGGTACGCTACCTCAAGACCCGAATCTACTGATGATTATTAGAGAATCGTAACTATTTTCTTCAACAAGAAAGTTAACGTTCAGCTCAATGAATAAATTTATTTACATGGAACTAAGTACCAAAGTGAGATGGAATTTATATTCAACTTAAGTTTTACTCTCATTTGAGGAAAATGATTTACTTATTATATACTAGATTGTCCACCTACTTTAACAGGTATAAATAAAATTGGGCCTGATCATCCACTCAATCTTGCGCATCTTTTTTATTTTGATTTCATGTTTAAATTTGGCCTATTCTTGATACTTGAGGAATTTTCAAAACGTTAGCTGCGGATAAGCGCATCGTCAAATGCACAAAATACGTATAAAAGCTGTCGTAACGTGTCTCGGAATTTGATTAGGACTAAAGCACATTTGACCAAAAATGACCAATCATAGATCTATGGTAGGCACTTACTCGCTTACTCGTTTAGCCCGGCACCACTGCTAAATGCACACAAAACGTATGCTAAACGGTGAAATTTCCATCCGTTCTCATAAGCTTGATGTAATCAGACAATGGTGGCTAAATTTTGCGAAAACAGAACATAAAAAATACTGATTGTGTAAAGTATATAGCAGGGATGTTAGGTGGGTGTTCATCGGTATCCTCGCGGATAATATTAAAGCGGATGACATCTCAGAAGGGGTTAACGGGTGTAATTATGACGTATTTAAATACCGGATTAGCTAAAGCAACGTATACACCACGTGTGCTGAACGGAAGCAAAATTGATAGAACATGGATGACTTTTTTTTACACGATTGCGTTCTCTATACTTAATCGATTTCGGGTTGGAGTTCCAAAGATGCCCAGCGGATGTATAGAGGATTAAGGAGGTATGACGGATAGTTTCGGATACGTAGCGTTAGTACTTAGTTAATGTATCCCATTTACATCGTGCAAAGTGGACAGTTTATCCGCTCGATTCGAAACTTTCTTTGCGGATGAAAAAAAAAAAACAAAAAAAAACTTCAATATGACTCTTAAATCATACTGTGGAAATGTCAAGGACATCCTAAATATTTTTGGACTTTTTTCAGTTAAAGAGGACCATGGTGGCCCCCAAGTGGCTCACTTTAATTAACTGTCTTAAAGATCAAATGAAAAGCTAATTTTGGAACGTGTGTTTAAAACATCTCCTGATAATTATCAATGAAATAAGGCAACACAAATAGTTCGCGTCGAAAAAACAAATTTAAAAGAACGGTATTGACAAAAATACGACCGTGATTTATTGGAAAATTTTACCTGGCCAGAAATACGAACACGCACATGCGCAATAGTTATGACGTCACTGCGAGGGATTCCCCGTTCTAGATAAACAAAGAGAGCATCGTAAATATGACCACTTTCAAATGAAACGAAGAAAATTCTATCCTGTTACCCACTTATCCACATGTTCAACTGAGATCGTTTGGGCCCACTCGCTTTGAAGATGTAGTATCATCACAGTCTGAATCCGAGTCAGAAATGTAGGGTGAAGAAATCGAGTCAGACCGGTACCTGACAGCCTCAACGATCGAATCGGGAATAGCTCTCCGAGTCTAATCTATTGTGCAAGATTTAATTTCGACCTACCAATAAAATGGTTGTTAATGATATACCTAAGATATGTCACATGTTTTTGTGGAAAATTCAAATTTCGTTGCCATTTTTTTGTTGTTGTCGTTTTTTGTTTTTTACAACGCTTACTGGAAATCCCGATTGACCATTCTTGTCAATTAAAATATGAAAAAAGTGGTTGGCGTTGGGAACCATTTTAAAATACACAAAGATTAAAAATCTAAATTTCAAGCAGTTTGATTACAAACTTTTAATTAATTTTCAAATATGTCAATGACATCAAAATTTAATTATTTATCCCTTTACATGATTATACAGTTATCACCATGTTACAAAAACGGTGCAAAGAAAATTTTTATTCTAAAGATAACCACCAGAAAGGGCTATGAAACTATACAAATCGTTCTTTAGCCCCCAAAATGTTGCAAACGCAGCTGTATTAAAACTACATCTATGGCATTCTAGTCGCTTGGAAAGAATATAATGTTTATCTTACCTATTCTGCGGTGTTTTCGAATTTCAATACCGATTTTAGCGTTTTGGGCATTATTCCACCAAACGTAATTTATCCATGCGATCACAATTATCCATAATTCAACCTCCATTGACAGAACTTTTTATTGTTCATTTATTTTTTGTCACAGCTGTTTGCGCTTTCTCTAAGTCTCATTTTTTATAATTTAAATCAAAAGTTAGATATCACCCCAGACTCTTACACCGTTGCAAGAATTAAAAAATAAAGGAGAAAGATAAACAGAAGTCCTTTCATAAGCCGCAAATCACATGTGTAAGTGTCATAAAGATCGTCTTTTTTTTACGCAACGTTCCATACCACGTGTCAAAGTTTCTTTGATCTGTCCGTGTCGATGCACCAATCAATTGTCCATGTCATATATTGATAAGCCCCTAATCACATGTGCTTGTCGCCTTTATTTTGGTCAATATAACAGACCACATGACAAATTTTCTTTGATCTATCCGTGACAATGCACTTATCAATTACCCATGTCACTGTTTTTTTTTAAAATTACACACATATTCTCAAACTAAGCGAGAAATTTCAGTTGACACAATCTGAACTATCTCATACACAAAAAGCACTTTTTCGACATGCTTCAAAACAGTGCAGCTATAGATTTGAGAAAGCTGAAAATACAACGTTTCTAATGTCAAATCGATGTCAAGAGAAGAAATGGTGAAATCGGTCATTTTTAATCAATTAAATTCTAAAAATCTGTTTTATATGAGAATAACAAAATCAGTACATAGTTTCGTGGTTTATTCCCTTTGTCTTAACCCATTTCGTCTACACTATAAAAACATTTTGGGTAAGATGAAAAATTCCTATTTGGTCTAAAGAAAGAAAGAAAGAGAAATGACATCCATAAATTTGTTCATTCATTAACGTTCCATCCGTTCGTAGATTCTTTCACAAACCAATTCATTTATTCTTTCTTTCTTTTGTTCATTCATTCATTCCCTAGCTGAAAACTTTATATCTTGAGGTCATTTTATTTCTTTAAGTTTTAAGTATTACTTCTTGCTACTGATGCAAATCATACATGAAATAGAGCTTACCCTGATCCCTTCAACTATGCATAAAAACGTCCCCTGACCCCAGGTTTTAATGCCCAGGAAAGCAAAATGGTGCTATTTAGCTCTAGGAAATTTGAGCTGTCACGTCATTTTAATGCGTCAATGGTTATCAAAAGTGTGTCATGCTATTGATAATAGTTAAGTTAAAACTGTCTCTTTACCACCTAAATTGATTGTCAGTTAACAAACTCCGGCGATCGGATTGGCGATCGTAATTGGCAGTTTACTATTAATCTTCAATACTTGCTAGTCACGGGTTTACACCAAAACAATAATTGGTGAAATGACGTACACCAAAACAATAATTGGTGAAATGACGTTGCTAAAGTTTTTTTTTCCATAGTAGATGGTGTTCGGTGAGTCTCTTTTCTATTCTTTTTGGACTACTCTCGGTTCATGCTTTCTCGCTTCTCTAGAGTCCTACCCTGATCTAACGAGAACTAAAAGAGGATAATTCCCAAAGTATTTAGGCTGCGACATCCAGGGGCAACACAATAATGCAAAATTCAAGTACTTTTTCGAGTGTAATTTATCATAAATCGATCTAAAATACGTAGCCGCTGACAAATTGTATATCTATCCCTCGTGGTGACGTCACATGCCTAAGTCACGTGACCGAGAAGTTATCAACGACCGGCTACAGGTGTGTTTATCGAAAATCGTGAAATTCACAGTTATAAAAAATCATTTTTTTATTCTGGATATTGCATCGTATTTAATTTTTACTTATGAATACATAAAGAAACGGTTGAAAACGCTTTTCATTTTACCTTTAAGATCTGACTTTTTTTTACCTAGTTTTAACCTCACTTGACCCAAATTCGAAACAGACAGAGATTTTTTGAAGACAATCAATCTGACTAATTCGCAGGATGATTGGGGAAAAATTTGTAAGCTCAGGCAAGCTGCAGAATGTTTGAAAGTCATTTACATTACATTAAAACAGTAACCTCACCTGCGTTCAGATGACAAAACAGTGCAAACTGCAATATAGGGGTCTTCGGTATGACGTCACAGCCCACTAGCCAATAAAAATGGTTGGCGTTGAATCTAGATCACTATTTTCGCTGAATTTGAGAAAAAAAGATGCCAAAACTATATATTTTTGAAAAGTTTATCATCCGAACTTTTCAAAAAACATGTTTTTAAAGAAGATTACACGATTTTAGATTTAATATCGCTGCTTTGAAATCACCCCTATCCGAATAAGGAATAACATCGATTTAGTTGATTTTCTGCACACATTAATCATTTGTTTACCGCTGATTTATCTTGATTTGATAAAATCCTGATTTAATGTCTTCTTTTAATATCTTACAAATATATAATTAGATTTTTTTTTTTTTTTGTTTATGCAAACAAAATCGTTTGGTAAATCGGCATTGGTCGTCTTTCCCGCTCGTTCAAAAATTAACCATTAAAAATACATCCAAGTAAAATCTGTAAGACTTTAAATAATTCGGCACGTTACAAATTCTCCTTAGATGCCTAATGACATTCCCTAATTAGGGTATCTAGATTGCTTGATGACCAGCTGTGTTTTTATCGATTCTTTACCAACCCTTTCATCTTGATGAAAAACAGTGAAATGGTATTTGAATTGCGCTAATAAACTTCGTTGAAATAAAAAGGAGTCAAAACAGAAGATTTTTCATATGCTAAGTATATTCCATGACCGACGGACGTATGATTTGAAAGATTGTAAAACGGGCGGACAGACGTACGGATGGATGGGAGGACTGACAGACGCGTAGCCGGATTGATGGACGGATGGGTGGACGGATTAATCAATGAAAAGCACGCAAATTAATGAATAACATGAAAGTTAGAACTTTAGACGTATGATGGAACATGATGATGCATGTAAAGGGGAATGAATGAATGAATGAATGAATGAATGATTGATTGAATGAATGAATGAATGAAGGAAGGAAGGAAGGAAGGAAGGAAGGAAGGAAGGAAGGAAGAAACGAATGAATGAATGAATGAATGAATGAATGAATGAATGAATGAATGAATGAATGAATGAACGAACGAAAGAACGAATGAACGAGTGAATAGCATTTATCTATAGCAAGTTGTAAAAGAGCCTGTACGTGAGATTTCCAACAATTTCAAATATGTGGAAAGCAAAGACTCTTGTGCATCCGCACAGCCTGACCAGAGTCTTCACTGTGCGTTTAGTAGCTAGAAAAGGTCTTAAGTATCTTTAGACAACCGGGTAACATTATATTTACGGTATGTGGCTGTCTACGCTACACAGTGTTTGTACCTCACGAACATTTCAATTAGTTGGAAATGTCATGCACAGGCTCAAATGATTTTGATCATATCGAAAATATTTATATCATTTGCTGCGGTAGATCAAGGATTACTGTAAAATGGTTTCGAACTGCCCTTTCCTTTTAATGCCCAGTTTAGATTGAATTTCACTATAATAATTAAATGACACACCCCCACCCCCCACCCCAACCCCTGCAAACCCTCTTTGGATTTGCCAATAATTAGACTGATTTAAAATAAGTATAAATTTTCACTATTTCTTACAAAGATTACAAAAATGTGCATATTTGGGTAACTGTTGCATCTATAATTTCAACGAGATGGCTTTCGGAGCTTTGTAATCTTAAATTTTACTTTTCTTTAGTTACAATGTTTTGAAGCATGTGGAACTTTTTGTATGACAGCATGTTATTTCTATGCCTGATTAAAGATAATATTTGATGTGTAAACCGAGATTTCACACATTATGCTTAAAGACTAGTTGGGTCCAAGTAAAAGCCACCAATCAGTGGCGTATGACATGGGTATTATAATTGATTGTTATATCGCCACGGCCAGATCCAAGAAAATTCGAAATGTGGTATAAACGGTTGCATAAGAAATGGGCGATCTTTATGACACGTGCACGTGTGTGTGATAAGCGGCTACCGTATTTTGACATTGACGATACTGATTAAGGCATCCGGTTGTGATCAAGGAGATTCGCCGTTTTGTATAGATCATTGCGTAAAAAATGGATATATGACACATGTTTGTGTAATTAGCGCAGCTGATCATTTTTCATGTCGCGTAATGAAAATTCTCTGTTAGGATTTTTATACCTTACAATATGTGTTCGAAAAGCAGTTTCGTCCGAATTTAATGTGACTGGCGACATTCGCTTATTATCTTGTAAGACCTTTACTTATAAATGTGTGTGTGTTTTCCTCTCATCAGTTAAGTTTGGTTTTAAATAATATTTGAATAGTTTTATGGTGCTTCTCAATATTTACAGGGGAAAATGATTAATGTTGTTAAGATAATTAAGGATTAGTACAAATCTTTCATCTATGTTTGGATGATCCGAGATGGGATGAATGTCGTTACTGAGATTAAGAAAAAAAATCAGCATTGAAATTCAAATCAACAAGGAATAGGTGAGATATATCATATTTTATTGCTGAGTGGCCAAAATGACGTAAATACAGCTTCACTAGATTCCTACATTCGATAATTCGGTTGCTCAACTACGATTTATTTGGATTCATAAGCCTCTCCGGGTGGTTATCTTTCGACGCAAAGTATTCATTTCAAAGACATTGTCACATGATGACAACTGCATAACCAAACGGTGCGGTGATTCGTCTACACTTTAACACCTTTGTCACTTGGAAAATATCATTAGAAATGTATAATCTTACTACTTGAATATTGGATATTTTGCTCTTCGTGTATGTAAAAATGGTTGGCAACGCCAACCACTCATATTTTGATGACGTCATCGATACCTGTGCCGAAGTCCCCTATACCCTCTTTACACACAAGTGCACATGAAAAGTGAGGTGTAATTTGGAAACAATTTTTGTTATCCTGAAAGGAGGCCAGATTTTCTTGAAGGATTGTTTTGTGATAATGTTTTAGAAAGTAAAGAGTCCATTGCATGTGATCTGATAATATTTGTTGCAGATGGTATGTACAAGGTATCTCTAAGATGGACGCCGTGACCTCAGTTTTTACCCCACTTGGCCCAATATCAAATTTAACCTATATTTCATCAAGACAGCCATTCTGGCCAACTTTAAAGTTAATTGAGCTTAAAATATAACTTCTAGAGTGTCTATAAGGTTTTCCATTTTCTAAGATTTGACCCTCTTATCTCATTTTTGACCTCGCCTGACCCAATTTCAAACTTGACCTAGTTTACAAGACAATTATTCTGACCAATTTTAGGTTCGTTAAGCAAAGCATTTGGCTTGTAGAGCTTCTACAAGGTTCTTTCTTAGATTTGACCCAGTTACCTCATTTTTGACCCCATCTGACCAAGTTTCGAACTTGACATAGATTTCATCAAGGAAATCATCCTGACCAAGTTTCAAGATTATTTGATAAAATATATTGCCTTTAGAGTGTCTACAAGGTTTTTCTAAGATGGACGCTATGACCTCATTTTTGACCCAACTTGACCAAATTCAAATTTAACCTAGACTTTATTAGAAGACCAATTTTCGAGTTGATTGAGCTAAAAATATGACTTCTAGAGTGTCTACAAGGGTTTTCCAATATCTGACCCCATTTTTGACCCCACTTGACTCAATTTAAAACTCATTAGAGATTTTGTTCAGACAATCATTCTGACCAAATTTCAGGTTGATTGAGGGAAAAAAATGTGGCCAATAGAGTGTCTACAAGGTAAGTGTTGACAACACACGACAAGGTTTTTCTAAGATTTTACTCCTTGGCCATTTTTTTCCTTACATGACCCATTTTCGAACTTGAGAGTTCATCAAGATTAACATTCTGACCAAATTTCAGGATGTTTGGGCTAAAAATATGACCTCTAGAGTGTCCAAAAGGGTTTTCTAAAATTTGACCCTATAAACCTGTTTTTTGACCCCACTTGACAAAATTTGAAAACATGTCCCAGAGTTCATCAAAATAATCATTCTGACAAAATTTCAAGATGATCGGGATCTCATTTAACCCTATAGGCTCACTTTAACCACTTCGTGCTCAGATGAGCTTACAATTATATTTTGATTGAAAAGCCCTTTTGCTTTGTTTTAACATGTTTCAATCAATTTTTATGACAAACAATCCCTTTGTCCCTTCAATTCACCCTATGAGAGTTTCAAGGAAACGATAATATGTGGGAACTCTATTGCTATTAAGATAGTGGAACTGTAATAAATCCCCTATATATTTGAAAGTAAACATTTACAAAAATCTCTGTCAACATTTTTAAAGTTCATTTGTTTGAAATGATGCGGAAGTATTACAGATCCACTACCTTAAAAAAACTTTATACATATGTATGGACAGACCGGCAGACAGGATCCACGCCCTAGCTTTAGTTCTTCTGATCTTCAGGCAATAGGCCTTGAGCTTAAAATTGGGAAAATGCCTTTTAAACATCTAAAGCACCAAACAAAAATAAGATTAACAGATTTATTTGAGCATAGAGAAAATGTGTTTGACACAAATGTTAAATATTCCAATAACAATTAACTCAATTAACGACAAAACAAGAGCTATGTTGGACATGGCCATCCCCCACCATGAAAGCTTGATAGTAACCTGAAGCCTAATTTAACAAAGGGTAATAACTCCAAAATTATGCAAGTCATAGTTGTTGTTCGTGTGAGCTGCACTTCTCCTCCATGAGATCTATCCACCCATAAAGTTTCAAGTTGATAGCTATTTAACTTTCAGAGATATGCTCCAGACAAAATCTAAGTATTTAAAATAACAAAGAGCAATAACTCCATAATCATGCAAGCAAGAGTTAAAGTTATAGAGCACTGCACCTCTCCTCCATGAGATCTATCCACCTATAAATTTGATAGCTGTTATACTCTAGGAGATTTGCTCCGGGTAAATTTAGTGACGAAATGATGGACTGAGACCTATACTATATCCCCTTTGCCGAGGGATATTAAAAATATAAGATATGTAAAATTAGGTTTGCAAGTGTCATGTCAAAGGATGGTAAAAATGCCAATAGTTTTGTGTTTCTTTTCTCTTTCTGTATAGTCAAAGAGCGTTACAACAAAAAAATTTGTTGGTCCTAATTTATCCTTATTTATTTCATCTTAAATCTGTTTATAAACATTCAAAAAGCGTGGTTTACCTATACATGATAGGGTTCTACACTAAGTTCTATAAGTAAGGAGCAATGAGTCCATAATGCTGAGAACTTAGTTGAAAAGAAGAAATTGCTTGATACAAGCAATTTCACCTTTTCCACAAGTTTCTCCTTCAAAAGGGATGGTTTTCTATAAAAATACTACTAGTTGCAAGTAAATGTTATCTTTAATAATTTCAATAGTGAAAAAGGTGTAAATCTTTGACAAGGATTGAAAAAGAAACTGTACTTAGTATTGATTGTTTTTTATGTTTGTTGAATTATTCTTGTATTGACTACGGAGCCCATGGGACTCCTTACTAACAAAATCAGGGAGTTCCAACAGGTAAACAAGGTGTCTTAGACTCCTGGACTCCACTTAATGGCAAACCCTGTCATGACATCAACAGGTGACTAAAGTTTGAAGCAAAGTGCAGTCAAGCTATAATCTACCTTAACTCTTGTCATGCTTAACCCAGTATATTCCTGATTTGGCAGGAGGTATAGACAAAGATTATCATTCACATGTGTGCAGACTTATCTTTGTCTATGCTTTCTGATTTTTCATTTTCAACCAGAAAAGTTAAAAAAAATAAAAACAGAAATAGATGTTTATACTGATTTAAAATTTCTGCTATCAGTACTTTCTGCTCTTTGAAATCAATGCAATTTTGCAAAGGCTTTTATTTAGAATGATTAGTATTAAGCAAAACCCCATTCCACCATCATCTTATTTAGTAAAGAATTTCACAGATAGACTCTCCAATTATCAGCATTAATTATCAGCATCAATATTAATAAAAACAAGAGGACCTTTGGCCCTGGTCCGCTCACCTGAGTCAAAGCACCTAAGGGTAACTTGCATTACTTTTGATTCAGATGATAATGTTATTGAACTGTAACAAATTTATGTGTAAAGGAAAGTAATCTTATGGTCAGACCAGTAGATTCCACAGTCTCAGTTTTACTATTTCTGTTTAAAAATACAAGATCCAAAATGGAACTGTTATCAGTTGGGTTTTTTTGCATGATCATTTTACAAGAGAATATCTGGGATAACTTTTAGTAATGCGCACCTGGTGGCCCAACAGTTGTAATTTTAGCTATCATAATTAAGGTCTATGAACTGATCATCCTAGGCAAATTCCAAAGCTGTAGGGTTTTTTGTTCATCAGAAGAAGAATTTTAAAGATTTTCTTAAATGGAAAGTCTGTAGGGCAGATGGTTTATCAGAAGAAGAAGGTTACAGATTTAAGAATTGCTCTGAAAAGCTACCCTTCCCCCCTGGTGCTCTGCACCTGGTGGCCAAACATTCATGATTTTAGCTATTTCAGATAGGGTCAATGAGCTGATCATTCATGTCAAATATAAAGGCTGTAGGGATTCTGGTTCATCAGAAGAAGACAGTCATAGATTTCAAAATTTTCAACAAAGCACTACCCCCTCCCCCCAGATGATCTGCTCCTGGTGACAAAACAGTCAAGATTTTAACTGTTTTAATTAAGGTTTACAAGCTGATTATCCATGCCAATTTTCAAGTCTGTAGGGCTCCTGGTTCCGAAGAAGAAGAAGGTTAAAGATTTCAAAATTTACCCAAAGCACTCCCCCCTCCCCCCTGGTGCTCCACACCTGGTGGCCCAACAGATATGATTTTAGCTTTTTCAATTCAGGTCTATGAAATGATCATCCATGCCAATTTTCAAGTCTGTAGGGCTCCTGGTTCCGAAGAAGAAGAAAGTTAAAGATTTCAAAATTTACCCAAAGCACTCCCCCCTGGTGCTCCACACCTGGTGGCCCAACAGATATGATTTTAGCTTTTTCAATTCAGGTCTATGAAATGATCATCCATGCCAATTTTCAAGTCTGTAGGGCTCCTGGTTCCGAAGAAGAAGAAGGTTTATGATTACAAAACTTACCCAAAGTACCATCAACTCCCTCCTGGTGCTCCACACCTGGTGGCCCAACCGATATGATTTTAGCTTTTTATGCCCCCGATAGGGAGGCATCATAAATTTGACTTGTCTGTCCGTCCGTCCGTCCGTCTGTCCGTCCGTCTGTCCGTCCGTCCGTCATTCTGTCCAAAAACTTTAACATTGGCCATAACTTCTAAATCAAAGCGGTGTCGGGGGCATTGTCATCTTACAGTGACAGCTCTTGTTTAATTCAGGTTTATGAAATGATCATCTATGCCATTTTATAAGTCTGTAGGGTTTCTGGTTCCGAAGAAGAAGAAAGATTACAAAATTTACCAAAAGTACTCCCCCCTCCCCCCCTGTTGCTCTGCACCTGGTGGCCAAACAGATATGATTTTACCTTTTTAATTCAGGTCTATGAACTGATCATCCATGCCAATTTTCAAGTCTCTCTTCGTGCTCAGGTGAGCTAAAAACATACAATTATTCTTTATCTTTATTGCAACAATGAGACAAAATGTGAAATTTCTAGGACATATTTTTGTAAAGTGTGTTATTTTGCGCGTGATTGCTTTGCAACGTTCATTGTCAGACATCACTTATTTCAACCCGCATAGATGACGTCAGATAGGATGAAATGCGCAAAAGCAGGGTATAAGTTCTTGATAATTTCACTGCTTTTGCGATGAGATTTTCAAGTGATAATCTACAGTTATTTCTAAATGAACCACTGAAAATCATTAAAGAAATATTTATATTTAAATTTTTATAAAAAGGCAGAGTTAGACTCATATACACTTTGTGCAGGTACATGTAAAAAACAAAACAATATGAATAACAAAATGTAAGTGGCTTCATTAGTGAATAAGTTCGGTTGCAATCATTCATAATTTGTACATACACGCATATAATTTCAATACATATTGTTGTCTTTGGACACTTTGGGTTAAGTCCATTATCATTACCATTTGAATTATTTTCTTTTTTTAACATTGGAACCACCTAAAGAAGCAAGAGGCCCAAGGCAACAAGTAATGTTCCACTGACACTTTATTTGATATATAATCTGTTTGTAAATAGATAATCATCAATTTTTGCAAGGTCCTTTTTTCCATCACATGGAATAATATTTCTAAGCAGGTTTTATGTGCCCATAGTCATATGATTAGCAAAACTTTATTTCACAAAAATCTGTCAAATAATGTACATGTTATGATAACAAGAAATGTTGCATCACAAAGGCCCCCTTTTTCCATGACACAGCATCATATCCCTCAAAACCAAAGACAGTTGGTAGAGCATTTCAAAAGGATCATTCATATGCAGTTCGGCTGAAATCTGACCAGTAGTTTTAGAGAAAGATATGTTTCATTTTTTGTCACATAGGACCTTTTTTTAGTGACTCAACAGTCCTAAGAGCCCGTGTTTTTAGCCCAATCAAGATTTCAACAAAAAATCTGACAGAGCATGTGTTAAGCATTATATATTCCTCCAAATTTTGGTTAAATTCTAATTGGTAGTTTCAGAGAGTTCTTTTTTTAAATTCTAATATATGGGACCTTTTTTTGGAGATGCAACATCCTGTAGAGCCAATGCTACAGTTAGTTACATCGTGAAATTGACATTCACCTCAATCAAAACCATTCTAAATTGGTCTCTCAGCACTCCACTCATTCATTCGAAACACTCACTCAAACCATTCATAAAAGCTCCAAACCCATTGAAAAATATAGAATCAACGTCTCTCAAAATAAATTTGGATAGAGAACGATTGCGATTTCACTGACATAATTCAAATTGTAAGGGTCTATTAGGTTCTTGAAGAACCTAGAAGCTATCTATAGAACTTATATGCATATTTTATTAAAGGGAGGTAATCAATATCGCAAATTTTGTTAATCCCGAACAAAATTTGCGATGTTGAATTACCTCCCATTGAACTCACTCAAAACTCGCTCCATACACTAATTCAACATCATTCCTGAATCATTCACATTGTCAATTTCACGATGTTGTTAACTGCATCAACTGATGCAGACATTAAGGAAGCAAGACCTGGGCATCATAACTGTAAAGTCTGGATGAATGCTGATGAGTAGTTTCAGAGGAGAAGATTTTTTCATATTCATGGCCTATACTATGATTTCAATTTTCAATTAAGAGATGAAGTATGTATTTGTTCATGTCATTGAGGTATGGGACTAACAACCTAATCACACTGTATCAATTCGCAAAGTGGATTCATACATGTGTGTGATTAGGATTTAGATTTCACACCTGCTTAAAATCAACAAAAGCTGTTTCCATGTCCTAAAATATTTAAATATCATGAAGCATAGATTGTAAAGATTAGTACATTATGAGACAGATTACTTTTTGCGCAACTTACTAAAAACCTGTGTACTAAAAATTATTTTCACTGACGGATGAATTCAATTTTTTAACTCATCAGAAAGGAATTAATCAAGTTGGCCACAACAAAGATTTATGTATAAATGTGACCCGTCAGGCAAAAAGGGACAATCTCAGAACTCTTTAAATGGATATCCAAAAAAGAGGATAGAACAGGCAAACCAGAGGACACATTTCAAAAATCCTTTAACGGGAAGGGGGATTGATTATTCTAGATTCAGAAAATTAGTAAAGTGCAAAAAGTAAAGGGCACAAATCCATAGATCAATCTCTAAGGTGTCTGGCAATAGAGCCCCTAATTGAAGAATTGACAGCCCTGTCCCCTGACCTCCCTAAGAACACACACCCTCAAACTTTTAAGGTATTGGACCTGTAATAGTTCCGCAACATTTGGAAGACAATGTCTTTGACAATGTTGACTGAGGTTTCCTAATGAAAATCATCAGGAAACCAAGGTTAACACTGTTCATTAACTCCCAAGACGTTACAGAACATTTGCGGGTCCACTACCTTAAATATCTTTTTTTCTGCAAAATACATGGTTTAGGACATAAAATAAATGCCAAATTGATTGAGACCAACCTAAATGTCTTAAGAACAGCCTTTGTTATGATGTATAAGTTGCTTTTAACGAAAATATTTCAAGTATGATTGAGGGAAATTATGGAAATGAAAAATCAGAGTATTTTGATTGGTCAATCTATTTTTTGACTGGTAGCAGTGATCAGGGGCCAGTTTTCCTAATTTCTTACAAAATAATTTATCGTAAGTCAAAATCACAAATCCTACCTGGTGTTTTCATTCATTGTTAGATTCTGCCTTGCAATATCTCATTGGAATCATCTGTAGAAGACAATTCCAATGAGATGTTGCATGGCAGGATGCCATCTTTAATTACTACTGTAGAAGCAACTTTAACTTTTGACTTACGCAAAAAATGATTGCAAGATGTTTAGTAAAACAAGCCCCTGTTTATTTATGCCGATCTCCTTCCTAAAGCAGTGGTGGTGTATTACACTTATTTGAAATTGTTCCTACATTTGGTTATTTCAGGTACAGTTAGTTACAACGTGAAATTGACATTCCTATCAATCAAAACCATTCTTAATCACTGACTGAGCACTTGGTTTATTCATTCAAAACACTCACTGAGATCGATCTAAAATGGCTAAAAAATAATTAAATCAAAAACTACAATCAAAATAAATATACCATATTTCTTCCAATAAATGCTTCTTGGAGCTATACATAACATCGTCAGGTAGCTTTTATTTGGAATGCATTTTCTGATTAAAAAAAAATCTTTAAAATTGATGTCTTAAAGGCACTTTTCCTTTAATTTGAGGTGAATATAAATGATTGTTAAGAGAAATTCATCTCGAATTAGAGAAGAAGACTTCAAAATCATTCATCTTGTCAATTTTAAGATGTTATGGACTGTAACCTTGTAACCTTCCAAAACCATTGGAATCATCTAGAAAAAACATAAATGTTTCACGCAATAATTGCAATCCAATAAATTTTGATTGGTTTAAATCGCATCATGTGGTGAAATCCTTTGCACTTCATTTCAGTATAAAATACAATAGGTATTTTGTGAACCCCCCAAAATCACTCGCCCGACCCCCCTTCCATGACCCTCCTTCAGTATTAGTTTTTTTAAGGAGATGTCATTCAAAGATTTTGGGCTCAAAATAAGCCCTGTGTTGTGCTCAGGTGAGCTAACTATTGTATAAAGACTTATGATTCTAGGTCATTTGGTTCATGAGTTAGTGTCCAAAAACAAAAAGGTCTACTAACAGACAAACAGATGGACAGACAGAGGGACAAACAGACAGATACGGTACAACCAATATACCCACTTCTATTTCATAGGTGGAGAATATAATAAATGTCTGTGCATTTATTAGAATCTTTTTGAGTTATGTAATGGTGCCCTGGCACGCATGTGATGTCACATTTAATCTTATGTGATGGCACTATATCACTTATGTGATGGTACTATGGCACTTATGTGATAATCAATGGCTCGTCATCTGAAAAATTTCCAATGAGAGGCTGATCTTGGTCATCATCTG
This sequence comes from Fragum whitleyi, assembly GCA_948146395.1. Classification (NCBI taxonomy): domain Eukaryota; kingdom Metazoa; phylum Mollusca; class Bivalvia; order Cardiida; family Cardiidae; genus Fragum; species Fragum whitleyi. The sequence continues at coordinate 19,854,993 of OX411547.1, read as the reverse complement.
AAAATAAAGAGAAGATTTGTTTGTTTCAATGAAAGGTTTAGTTATCATTGAAATTGTAGTCAACCAAAAAAGCTATATTTTGATAAGTGGCTTTACCACAAGTGAAAATAAAGCTTTTTTTATACAAGAAATAAAACATCTATTGATCTAACAAATGAACAAGAAGGCCAAAGTTGCCCTTTATCGCTCAACTGAATTAACAATCTAAAAAATATTCAAGATATTTCTAACATTTGACCATTTGGTCATTCTGACCTAATCAGGTTGATTGGGCTAAAAAAATGGCCTTTAGAGTATCCACATGGTATTTCTAAAATTTGACCCCGTGACCTAGTTTTTGACCCAACTTGACCCAATTTCAAACTTGTCCAAGATTTCAACAAGATAATCATTCTGACCAATTTTCAGATTGATTTGGCAAAAATATGGCCTCTAGAGTGTCCGATTGGTATTTCTAAGATTTGACCTCTTTACCTAGTTTTTTACCTACTTGACCCAATTTTTGAACTTGTCTGAGATTAATCAAGATAATCACTCTGACCAATTTTCAGGTTGATTGGGCTAAAAATATGGCCTCTTGAGTGTCGACAAGGTATTTCTTAGATTTGACCCTGTGACCTAGTTTTTGACCCCACTTGACCCAAATTTCAAATTTGTTCTAGATTTCATCAAGATAAACATTCTGACCAATTTTCAGGATGATTGGGCCAAAAAAATGGCCTCTAGAGTGTCCACAAGGTATTACTTGGATTTGACCCAACTTTACCCAATTTCAAACTTGTCTGCGATTTCATCAAGATAATCATTCTGAGGAATTTTCAAGAATGATTATGGGCTTTAAATATGGCCTCTAGAGTGTCCCCAAGGTTTTACTAAAATTTGACCCCATGACCTAGTTTTAAACCCCACTTGACCCAATTTCAAATTTGTTCAAGATTACATCATGATAATCACTCTGACCAATTTTCAGATTGATTGGGCCAAAAAATGGCCTCTAGAGTGTCGACAAGGTATTACTTAGATATGACCCTGTGACCTAGTTTTTGACCCCACTTGACCCAATTTCAAACGTATCCGAGATTTCATCAAGATAATCATTTTGACCAATTTTCGGGATAATTGGGCCAAACATTTTGCCTCTGGAATGTCCACATGATTTTTCTAAGATTTGACCCCATCACCTAGTTTTTGATTCCACTTTACCAAATATCAAACTTGTCCAAGATTTCATTAAGATAACTATTCTGACCAATTTTCAGGTTGATGTGGCTAAAAATATTGCCTCTAGAGTGTCCACAAGGTAAATTTTGACGACGCATGTCTGACAACAGTCATCAAGTAACCCCAAAAGCTCACCTTGAGCACTTCGTGCTCAGGTGAGCTAAAAACAATGGGATGAATGAGAAAACTTAATGGCAATTTTTTTTATAATATGTATCATTTTAATATATTAGAAAGGAAAAAGAATCAAAAGCATTTATATCAGTACATGATGATGGATTGGGTTGTTTGATTGACTGAATGGAGTTTAACACCGCTTTCAACATTTTTTTCAGTTACATCCCTGTGGCTGGAGCATCTCACAATGGATTCCTGGTTTAGCAACTGAGAACTTAATCAATGATTGGCGCTCAATTAACAATGATGTGATTACATGCTGTTTGTAGACATGACTTCATGTGTAGCGATAGAATTTTGTTTATAAACAAAAGGCCAATATTGTTTACCTAACAACCAGTTATGCTCAAGCTTTTCACACAACAATTGAGTAGAAAGTGGTAGTGCTGACTGACATCAGACTGCATATCTGTTTAGACTGATCTCAGCCTCAACTTTCTGCCAAAGCTTTGTAAACAGCAGTCTTATTGATTGATTGTTTGGAGTTTCATACCACCATTATTGAAGTTATATTGTGGTACATGTTGCACCTCCTCATGGCTTCCAGTGTTGTTCCTCAAACCAGTGCAACCAAATTTCATCCAAGCCATCAGCTGCCCATCCCATTTAGGCGTACTACTTATCATTAAACCATTGGTAAAAAACAAAAGACACTTGTCACAAGGACTTTTGTCAAATATCGGATGAAAGTTGGCTGTGCCAGGATTCAAACTCAACTCCCAGCACCTTACTGATTAAGCAAGCTCGGATTAGCTGTATACAGCAGGCATATGCTGGGAACAATAGGTAAAGGGTTTCATGTTCATGGCAATACATTTTTAGGGAAATACCATTTTAATACATTCTATGGTCTGCAATGTCAAAGGCCAAGGTTCATGGACAAATAAATTCTTGAATTTCTTGAATCCCCCCCCCCGACCTCTGTCATTTTAAGCACCCCTGAAATATTAAAATGTTTTCAAGATATGTAGGAATGAACATTAAAACAAAGAGTAAATCATTGGAGGGCGACCTAAACATTGTAACTACAGCTTGTTCAAGCTGTAGTTATTATGTTTAAGTTGTCCATCTATGAAAAAAAATGCAACAAAACTTCATAGTTTGACATGTTAGAATTACACAGTCATCTTGTTATTAATGAGTGATTTTATTTGTCAAATGATCTTTTGATTGACATCAAAGATCTGCCATTTGTGTAATGATATTATAGCTATGATATTCTTTTCTAAGATATTCAAGACACTTTTAGATTTACACTAAACTTTCTCCAAAGCAATGCATTATGGGATTAGTTTTGTTGTTATTAAATAAAGATCCATCATGAAACAACCCTTGTCATGCTGAACCCGATATATTCCTGCTTTGGTAGGAGCTATAGAAAAATATCAGCCTGCACATATGTGCAGTCTGATCTTAGTCTACACCACCTGTTTCTCACTCAAACCAGAATGATCAAAACAATTAGTTTTTCAAATAAAAATGACATATAGTTGGTATACTTTCAGTTCATTTTGCCCTTTGATTTTGATGAACATTTTAAGCCAAAATCTATTCAGCATGACAAGGGTTAAGAGAAGCTAGCATACCTATATCATCTGCTGCAGAGAAAGTTGTAGTTCCTGAACGAGAATCATAACGACTGCTAGTGAATGACAAGAATGATCGCTGTAGTCGTCTGTGACGTAAGATAAAAAATGCTACTATCACAAGTAACGCAACAACTACCACACCAACAGACACGGAAATAGCAATGATATTGGTCTTGCTCAAGGATTTATTAGTTTGTTCTTTATGGCTTGACTGACTGGTCTGTGCAGCACCTGTAAGATAGATACCATCAATAAGAGGTAATGGAATACACGGAGGATAATTTTTGTTGTTTAGCTCAGGAAATAAGAGTTAATTCACCTTGCAGACAAAAAAGGATTATCCCATTTCTTTTATGCCTAAAAAGCTAAAATACTGACAGACACAATTATGGTAATGTAGTTGGTCTTGCTAATAGATTTATTATTTTCTTCTGTTTGACTCGACAGTTCGATGTATGTTTCAGTGAGTCAATTTATCTTTTATTATATGAACAAGAAAAGCTATATTTTCAAGAGAAACTAAGCCATGAGTGAAAAATACAGCTTTTGTTGTTCGCTCAATGAAAGACTAATTGATCTTACATTTAAAGACTAAAATACTATAATACTTTTTCTTTTAATGCAAAAAAGGGACAAATGTGATTGTTTTTGACAAATTTACTTAAAAAGCATCATTTTGCATGTGCTTACTATGAAACTGGTTTATTTGCCTCCACTTAGTGGAAGTCAAACAATGTGAATAAAATAAAGGCAGGGTATAATTTTGTGGATTGTTTCGCTGGTTTTGTAGTGAGGTTATCAAATGAGAATCTATTGCTAATTCTCGATTCACTGACACTTTTGTCTGATAATCAGACAAGTAATTGATAAATACAAAAGTCTTGACAGGACCTGTATTGCTCTACTGGATGCAAAATCTTCTGATGATCTTAATTATTATTTTCTCCTCCTTATTTTATCCAGTAAAGTCACAAACCATTCTTTAATTCTAATAATACTGAGGAAAATATTGTGAGAAAAGGGGAAAGGACAAGGAATTTCTGTTGCTCCAAAACAAGACTATTGCTAATATCAGAGCATGTGTGTGATCTTTCCAACAATTTGACATATTAAGGGTTTAGTGTAAGACTGTATTAAGTGTATATACATATCATCGGCCTCGTTCGAAAAAGACGTATTTGCAAATTTCACAAAAATCTTTTTTTCCACTTTCGAACATCTTATATCCTCCCGCGTTAAATGTGAAAATAGCGGATCTGATAGCCAACTGTATTCCTAAAAAATGTCATGTGACAAAAAGTCGGATGACGAGTGGTCGTTATTTTTGGCGGTCGAATTTGGCGTTTTTGCATCGACAGCAACAGAAGAATTGACATGCAGAAATCTTTGGTAATTTTACTCACAAATAAATCTTGTATACATTTTCCCCCACGCTATTACCACTTAGTATCATGTGTTATTGTATTGTACACATTATTGTGTGATTTGGTACCTTTAAATTGAGTATAAGTGTTCTAATACTTGAACAAGAAAATCATTGCCTTTTTTCGGCGAAAGAAATGAACAATACTAACGAATTTCGGAACAATAATGTTTAAATGGATCTTAAATATATTGTCGACTTAATTATTAAGAATTCATTTCCATATTAAGGTGTTTAGACCCTTCATTTTCAAATACGACATTTTAGAATTGAACCTCATGTTTTCATTTCTGTTGTTTACTTGCAGATACGCCGTTTTCGAACCAGTTGATGGCATCTCTTTTATCACTACCTGAGTGTGATCTAGTCAAGATACTGGCGTTTATATGTTTACCAGAACTGTTGCAGCATGTGAACAGAACCTGTACGAAATTGAAAGATGTCATCGAATACAATTCAAGCTTGTGGAGATTTATTGACATAGACTTTCACACAACTATTTCAACACAAGATCTAAGACGAATGTTAAGGCACTCACGGTGTTTTCAAACGTTACTTGTTCCCTTTGCCCTACAAGGCATAAACTCATATGACTTAGATTTTCTATTGTCACAAAGACTCAGTTATTCCACGAGCTTGTACTGGCTAGATATAAGTAAGAGCAACATTTCAACTCTGTGCTTCTTAAAATATACATGATCACTGGTTATTTTGAACCTGTCAGAATGTAAAAACCTAGTTGGTGATACAAGAGTGCAAGAGATTGGATCAATTGTATTTTTCCTTTACACGAATTTATCCAGAAATAGCCGTTACAATTTGTAAAGAATTGAAGTTAGTTGTTTTAGATTTATCTGGAGTTCGTATTTAACCTGATGTGTGTGACAGACTTATAGATGAATGGTTACTTCAACTATTTGTGACATTTTCTGAAGGCGTTGACCGGTGGGAAATAGAAGCCTTAAGTAGAAGACATTTTGACTGTAGCTTACATGAAATACCTTTAAATCAACATGCTCTCTAGAGGAAAACGTTTGGTACAGTTAGCCTTACAAAAGCAAGACAAAGATTTGAATAATGCCTTGTTAAAACCAGACGAAAACAATAATGAAACGGAAGAGTCGGAAAATGAGTGGTTGGATTTTGACGACGATGTTAAGGACCCAGATTTCTTTCCACCAAAACGTCAAAGGGACAGTTCTACAAGTGATGGAAGTGACATTGAAGAGATAATTGAAAAGTCCAAATCATTTAAGCGCGTCAGCTTATCCAAGGGACAAGAATTGGTAGCTATACAAACAGAAGATGACAACATGAATGATATGTCGAACTCTCTAGCATGTGATGAGACCCTAGAATTTTCAGATGATCCTGAATGTCTTGAAACCTTGACAGAGAGGACAGAAACGTCAACTTTAAGTGTAACCGATCTTAAAAAATTGGGACTCGAAAATGGACAACAGAAACAACCGAACTATAACCAAGAACTACGACAACCTATATTATATAGACAAATAAGACAACCGGTCTTAAAACCAGAATTCGGAAAACACATAGTTGATGAACAAATAAGACAACCGGTCTTGTATCAAGAATTAGGACAACCTAACGTTGATGGACAGTTAAGACAACCGGTCTTAAACCTAGAATTTGGACAACCTATAACTGATGGACAAAAATGACAACCGGTCTTGAACCCAGAATTAGGAAAACCTATATTTGATGGACAAATAAGACGACCGGTCTTAAACCCAGAATTTGGACAACCTATTTTACATGTACAACAAAGACAACCGGTCTTAAACCAAGAACAAGGACAACCTTTAGTTGATGGACAAATAAGACAACCGGTCCTGTACCAAGAATTAGGACAACCTAACGTTGATGGACAATTCAGACAACCGGTCTTATACCCAGAATTAGGACAACCTATAACTGATGGACAAAAATGACAACCGGTCTTTAACCCAGAATCAGGACAACCTATAGTTGATGGACATATAAGACAACCGGTCTTAAACCTAGAATTTGGACAACCTATTTTATATGTACAACAAAGAAACCCAGTGTTAAACCCAGAATTAGGACAACCTTTAGTTGATGGGCAAATAAGACAACCGGTCTTACACGAACAATTATATGAAGAAGAACTAGTTATTGATCACGAAGAAGTCATCACATTAAGAGACAATGATAAAGATCGAATTAGACAACAAATAGAGCAATCTACAAAAGTTGAAAAGATAAGGAACAAACGATTAAGGATGACGGGATTAAAATACAAAGGTGTTGTAAGAGCAGAGGATGGGAAAAACACTATTCCATGGAAAGACATGAGAGAATCTTGGAAGAGAGTAAGTGCTCAGGAAAATGTCGAAAAGGAGCTGGCGGAAGAAAATGCCCACAGATAGATCAAAGAACCAGAGAAACTATTTTCGATCTTTTTTGGCGAATGATGGATTGGGAACAGAAGAAAATGTACGTGCTAGGTTTGATAGATAGGTGTGAAGTGAAAAGGCGATCTAAAGATCCAGCGGAGAGTAAGAAAAAAGATTCTTACAGGTACCACTTAAAGTCCAATGATGAGAGGGTAGTAGTATGTCGCAATATGTTTTTATCAACCCTCGGACTAAGCGAGAAGATGGTTTATCGGTGGGTGAAGGAAGGCAACTCCGGAATTCCTACCAGTTTACCTGTTGCAGAACAATCACAACCACGAAGGCATGTTCCAACTTCTCCTGCTTTAGATCACGCACGACAATATCTAATCGAATTACCAAAAGTTCCTTCTCATTATTGCAGAGCCTCCACCACTAAACAATATCTTGAGCCTCTTTGTCTCACATTGACCGATTTGTATTCTGAATATGGCAAGAAAATGAGAGAAGAACAAAAACCGATATTGCAAAACACTCAGTTCGTGAAAGTCTTTCATGAGTTAAATCTAAGTCTATACAAACCAAAGAAGGATCTGTGTGATATTTGTTGTGGTCACAAAGTGGGAACTGTTTCGGATGAGGAGTATAACCAACACATAATTCGCAAGGATGAAGCACGGGGCTCTAAAGATATGGACAAGGAAAGAGCAAAAAATGAGAAAAACTTAAAAGTACTCACAGTTGACTTACAGAGTTTGTTAGTTTGTCCGAAGTTAAACGCAAGCTGTCTATACTATAAAATGAAGTTATCCTGTCACAACTTTACCATATTCGATCTTGCAACCCGCAGCGTGATGAATTATTTCTGGCACGAATGCGACGGGGAACTAACTGCCAACATATTTACTACCTGTCTCATTGACTACCTATCAAAAATTGATTTTCATGAAATTGACCATGTTATTATATACTCTGACGGGTGTGGATACCAAAATCGCAATGTCACCTTGTCGAATGCCCTTCTCAAGTTTGCATGTGACCATATCACGATTGAACAGAAATATCTCGAAAGGGGTCATACTCATATGGAGTGTGACAGCGTTCACAGTGTAATTGAGAGAAGCCTGAAGAAAAAGCCTATTTATATCCCTCAACATTATGTAGAATCAATACACAGTGCTAGAAAAACCATACCCTACGATATCAAATACGCAGACTATACGTTTTTCAAGAACTATGCAAGCGTTGGTAAATACAGTTCAATTCGGCCAGGGATAGGTGTTGGGGCGGAAACGGTCAGTGATATACGCGCGTTGAAATATAAAGATGGTATAATTATGTACAAAACCAAGCTGAGCTCAGACTATCAGGAGATACCTAAGCCGCACAAAAAGTCTTTTGTTGAAAACGACACCCCGAAAAGTTTGTACTCTAGACGATTACCACTGAAATGGAATAAATTTCAACACCTGCAGCAAATAAAGTCAGTATTCCCAAAAGACTACCACGCGTACTATGACAACCTTCCTCATTGTAGAGGTCAAAATTAATGATAATGCTAAGTTTCAATGAAAGGGTTCCAAGAAGACTGCTCAGTAAGGAAAATATTGTGGAAATGGAGACATTGTGATAAGAAATATCTGCATTTCTACAATGTTTTCCAGACACAACAAAGGACAAATTCCCATCATGCTAATGTTCTGCATTGCCTTTTATTTGGACCAGTCTAAAAATTTATTGTTCGGCAATGGGTTAATCAACAACCCAAGAAGCAGTAAGTTTAGTGTATCGTTAATTGTATTCTTTCACGGCATGTATCCAAAAGGTCTTGTGGGATGCATTCAATTCATTTGTCAGTTGTTCAAATTATCAATTGTTTTAGCTGAAATTCGTATTTTTAGTGAACGAGTCGTTCATGAAGGAACTGTTTCTTTACCTTTTAGGTTTAAACTGTTTGAAAGAGTTATAGTAGATAACGTTATTAAACTATGATATAGTGTGATTAAAAGTGGGCGCTATAATTAAGGATGTATTTCTATTCGTTTTAAGGTATAACTGACTTTACATTTAATCCTTCGAATAAAGAATTTAAATTCGCCACTTTCAGGTGGAGATAAAAGAACTCGTGCAATATCAACATTTTGAGTCAAGTATTATACTGTCAATAATTTTGATAATAGAGGTATCGACAAGATTGCTGATAATAGACATCGATGATATTTCTAATTTTCACTCGGTGTTATTGAGAAATGTTATGCTGATTGTGCACATGCTTAAATTTGAAAACGGAAGTATGGTCTTCACGAGTAAAAAGGCAGTTTAATCGTTATTGTATGATCAGTGGTCATCAGGGTTGGTTTACAAGATAAAAAAAAGTTTAGCCTAAAAACGTTATCCAGCTAACTTGAGTTGAAAAGATATACCTAAAAATATTGTATTACATAATTTGTGTTCCATAGAGCAGACAGATAGCTGCATTTTGATTTTGCTATTTTGCGGATGTGTGGCCAAATTTTCGTTAGAGCGGTTATTGTTTTGACGATTAATCTTTCATGGCCGAAGTGGAATTTACTCAAAGTAGGAGTCAATGATTAATTTCATAATTTTATTTTTTCAATGTGTAAAGTATTCACTACCAAACTACCTTAAGCATTTGTGCAATTCCGAATAGTACGAGAAATCCTACCATTTTACTTTATATTCGATCCTTAAATGCATGCTTAATGTCTAGTAAAAGCAATAAAAAGGCGTCATAAATCAGTTATCCCTTCCGTGATAGTCCGCTTGATAGACTTTGGTAGCTATTATACATGTTCAAATAGGATATATGTTACAATGATAGGATCTACGTCCGAGTCGAAATTCATTTAAGTTAAATTTGAAGACAGTACAAAATTATTAGAACATAAGGTTACTTCAAAAATGTCGTATCTGACCTTTTCCGAGAGAAATGGATGACGAAATGTCGTATATGACACGATTGAGAAAAGTAGCTAAACTATAAACGCCCTGGATAGTGGATATAATTTGAGATGTTAAACAGTGTTGGAGTTCAAAATTTTATTGAATAAAGAAAAGTATTAAAAAATTTAGATAGTTTTTTGTCTCTCCTGAAAAGTTGCAATTTTGCAAAAACGCCGTTTTCGAACGAGGCCGACGATATACAGTTGGTACAGTCTTGCAGTAAATCCTTGATATATGTGTGAGATGTAAACATTGAGCAGCCTAAACAGTCACCTAGGAAAATTTGAAGTTTACCTGGCTGTCTAATGAAACTTTGAAACCTTATCAATCCACAAAGCATATTGGGAAGATTGTGGTCACACTGTATAGATGCAGAGGCTGGCCAGAGTCTTTCCTTGGCGCACAGTTGAAATGTCATGCGCAGGTCCATTTGGCAAACAGATTCTAATTTTCTCTTACTTTGAAGTGTAATCAGCCACCTCTTTTAAATTTGGATGTGACTTAATATCCATTCTCTGTAAGCACCTACACTTTTTTTGCACACAAAAGAACAGATACTGTTCAAACTTGCATAAGATGTTCCCCGTAAGGTATCATTACAAAATATATCATTCATTTGGAAAGGGGTGCTATGTTGCATTAGAAATATGTTAAAGAAACTTAGAATTTTGCAAAAATGTCAAATTTCAAATCCAAATTTTGCATTTTTGCAGTGTAAATGGGGAAAAACATTGTTTGAAGCAAATAGTAAAGATGTTGTAGTTATCAAACCATCAAAAATCCCATGGGGACCATACCCAAGTTTTTTTTACAATCTTCGATTGAAAATTGCTTACCCTGAAAAATGGCCATAATATACGTAAAATAATATTTTAAAGAGTGTACAATATTCTAATCCAGAAGTTATTTGCTTTGTTATTTTAATTGGATAATTGAAACAGGACCTTTCAATGATATTAAGGTGGCTGGAGCACCTAACAATGGTTTCCAGGTATTTCTCAAACCAGTACTACCACTCCATCCTTTCTTAGCCTACATCTGTTATTTACAGTTACAAAGATCGACCAAGAGGTCAGAGAAAAATTTTGGAATGGATATGTGCTGCTGCTGGGGATCGAATCCATGAATTAAAACTTTCGTGTTGAAGATAAAGAGTCTTGTGCACTACCAACTGAGTTATTTTACATCAGCAGTGCAGCTCCTAGTATTAAAAAAAACACCAAAAAAACTAAAGTTATGTCCATCAAAATTTGTTTCATTCTGATTGGCTGAAAAATTAGTTTTATTCCACAATGAAAACAATTTTGAGAATGCAGCTATTTTGTAAGCTTCTGCATAAATTAGTCCTTTCAAGAAATCTGAATCTTTATTGATAATTATTCACAGTTTTGCTGCACCAAATTAAATTATAAATTATGAAGAGAGTAAGTGTAAATATTGGGTATTCATACAGTGTAACTAGGTTTTAAGTTTCATAACTCAATGAATTCAATACATACTAGCTACATCTCTTGACCAGATAAATAATTGATGACCTATACAAACCTTCAGCTGATATTATAATATAGTTGCTATAGGCTCCGTAATAACCGTCTATTTTATTCAGCCTCACTTTGAAGAAATGTAATTTTCCCGCCTCCAGGTTTGAATACTTGGCTGTCTGTTTCTCACTAACACCATACTTTAAAAAGTTCTCATCATTAAAACAAAGCTTGGATTTCAATGTATGGCTGCATATGCTCACTTCAAAACCCTGAAATTTAAGAATCATGACAGGACCTGTGCAAGTGTTTGAAATTAAAGAGTCATTGACTCCTTAACCCTTTCCTGTTTTACAAAATTTTGGACCTGTCCGAATTCAAAGGTTTTGCAGACGAAAATTTAAAGTGGATTTGATTTGAAAAATAACCATTCAGTAGGGTAGAAAATAGTGTGGAAAAAAGAAGAAATTGCTTGTCAGAAGCAATTTCTTCTTTTTTTCCACAATGTTTCCTCAATCATAAAATCTGAGGCACGTAAAAAGCAGGGATTAAACAGCAAAGGGTTAAGCAAAAATTTCTTGATCTAAAGGAGTAAAAACAACAAAAAGAGCAAATCATGAGTACAGTTTTGCAGGTTAGAGAGTCAATTCACCTTAGTTTGTATAGATATGAAGTAAGAAATTAATTTGTAAAGGTTCAGATAGGATTTAAGATCATTTATTGAAAATTTGAAAGGATAACATACAGTTTTGACCCTTAGAAATGTCTGTTAAGGGTGTCAAAGAGACTTTTTGGGGTCAAAACCATGGTTTACGGGTCAAACATTAGCCCTGCATAAGTCTCAGCTTCAAATTTTGCTGGATTGACATTGACTTTGAAGTTACAGGAATTTTCCAATTCAATAGGATGTACTGGTACTTGTGACCCGTCACATGAAAAGGGACCATCCAAGAAGTGCAAATTTTATATTCTTTTTATAATATGACCCAATTTTTTGCAAAAATTGTCAAAATTCAACATTTTAATTTTCTGCAAACTAATAACAACGATTGAAACTGATGTCACAATATATACATTATGACATCACTTTTGTGGTTACAAAATAGCATTGCTATTCACTCTGAGCTCATTTGCATAGTTAATCCATCAGTGTAATAACACCTATGTTATATCAAAAATATTCTATGGGGTTATTTAACTCCCACGACGAAGGCTATTTTTGGTGAAAACCTGAGGCATTGTCATCACCTTAGCACAGTTTGCGCTGGCCTGGCAAGCCTTAACCTTGGTCATATCTCCCTTGTTATTGAAGATATCTTCATGAAACTTAGTATGTCTTCAGCATCACAATAGCTATCCAGACTATCAAAGGGGCGTTTTTATAAGAGTAATGCCCCTTTTTACTAAGATTATTGCATTAGTAACTGTAGAAAGTGTTCTTGTTGAGCTCTACCATCATGCCCAATATGAATACCCTATCAAAAGATGCTCAAGTAATTGGCAATGTCAAATTCTTTGGTTGAGTTTGGAATATGGCATATCCTCGGGTTTCTCCAACAGCCAAGATAAAAATAGAAGACTTACATCAAACTTTTTCCCAATTCTATTGTCTTCATCAAAATGCCAGAACAATGTGCCCTTACTCTGATCCACTGGATTAGGTCTGTACACCAAGTCATATGGAGCTGGGTAAGGATCTGTAATAGAAATCAAGTCATTTAGACCATCCCCATTTTTAGGAATTTTAGATTGATCCAAATTGAAAGAGGTTTCAGATGCAATAAAATGGGGTTGAAATAAGAAAAGGAACCAAACAATGTTATAGAAACAAGAAATGTTTGTAAAACATTAATGCTCCCCATAAAAGCAGGTCAATGGTCTATTCTTTGTCAATCAACAAAGTGCAATTCCTCACAAAATATGAGGATTAGGGTTATTGTTCTTGTGCACTGCACTTCTCCTCAGAAGATCTATCCACCTGTGTGATTTCATGATTCTAGCTTGCATATTTTTTGAGATATCCTCTGGACAAAAAATGGTCTGTGGACAGACCCACTGGCTGACAAGTGCAAACGAATAAACCCCTCTTCTTCAAAGGAGGGCATACATATTGAGGGAAAAGGAGAAATTAAATCTAGATTTCAATTTCAACAAACTGAGGCTTTTTACAATGATAACTCTGATTTTTAAGAATTTTAGGAGATGAAACTTTGTCAGTTATATACAGGATATTGAATGAGTGGTTTTGAATTACCAATATCTATTAAAAGTAACACATACACGTAGAAAAATAAGATTTAAACAAGTGGGCCAAAATGACCCAAAACTGCTCACCTGAATTTTATTAGTCCAGTGGATTTCATCCAAGTAACTTTCTGACAAAGTTTCATTCACATTTGCCTAATTGTTGAAGAAAAAGTTATTCAAAACAATTAAGTGATAATAGACCCTGCCCACCCCTTCATTACTGAGAAGACTAAAATAAGCCCTGCCATGCAAATATTTATGGGCCAATAAAAATTTTGTAAACAATTTTTGGAGAGGGTTATCAAAGGAACAATTGTGTAAAGTTTCATTGAAATTGGCCCAGTGGTTCACGAGGAGATGTTGTTCAAATATTTCAAGCTCAAAATAAGCCCCGTCCTGCCACACCCATATTTATGGGCCAATCAAAATTGTGCAAACTTTTTTTGAAAAGGGTCCCCCAAGGAAAGTTCTGGTAAAGTTTTATTGAAATCTGCCCAGTGGTTCAGGAAAAAATGTTGTTCAAAGATTTCCCGCTCAAAGTAAGCCCCACCCTGCCATGCCCATATTTATGGGCCATTCAAAATTTTGCTTACAATTTTTGAAAATGGGCCCCCAAGGAATATTCTGGTAAAATTTCATTTGAAATCAGCCCAGTGGTTCAGGGGGAGATGTTTTTAAGATTGTTGACGACGATCCTTTAAGCTCCCCTTGAGCATGTTGTTCTCAGGTAAGCTAAAAATGTATTTAATATAATTTATACACATAACATATATTGTGCTGTTTGTATGAAATGACCTTTTCACATGCAATATTATTTTCACACTTACAAAATCACTCTAAGCCCACTTGCAGAGTTATCTAACCTGTCTAATTTTCTTCAGGGTTATTGCAAGCTCTCGCTCTAGGTCATATTATACAAGGGGCTACCTGCCATTACACACATAACCCAAGTGCAAAAAAAATGTTGTTGATGAATGATCATAACATCAAAACTACAGCTTATTCAAGCTGGAGTTAGGATGTTTTGATTATTCACCTACGCTCAAATCATAGAAAGGGGGAGTGGACATAAGCCATTTATCTTTTATCACAGTCTACATATTGCCTTTATCCTATTTTATTCTTTGTTGATTGCCTCATGTGATATTTAATGCCAATTTAAGACACCAACCTATTGTAACATCTAGAATTTCTGACTCTTTTGCTCCAGGTTCCAGAGTTTTCACTGACATTTTGTATGTGGCTCCAGGTTTCAAAGTAAGAGTTACATTTAAGACTGTTAGGTTTGTGTTTGTATATGGTTGTATATATTTGTCTTGCAAAGTCATCTTTTCTGTGTATTTCACAACATAACTCTGTAAATAAAAGAAAACCGCTGTTAATCTTGTTGGTGTGAATTAAATGTTTTGAATTTTATCTTTCAACTTAACATTGTGATATTTAGATTCAAGAATTGTCTCAAAGCAGATTTATACATCTACCTGTGCTTTGTCCATGCAGAAGCACAATAACTTTTAGTTTGTTTTTGCAAAAATAATATTATCCAATATTTGTATAAAATATAAAGATTCTAAATCAGATTACTTTTTGATCCACTGGCTTTAACATGCAAAAATGCCCGCCCTGCCACTCCCATATTTGGGGGTCAATCAAAATTTCTTGAACAATTTAAGTAAAGGGTCACCAATGGAACATCCATGCTAAGTTTCATAGAAATGGGCCCAATGGTTCTGGAGAAGTATATTTTTAAAGTGAAAATATGCATCACCCTTCCACCCCGTATTTGGGGGTCAATCAAAAATTTCTTGAACAATTTAAGAAGAGGGTTACCTTGATCATTTCTATCAAGTTTTTTTTAAAATCCACCCTTTGGTTTGGGCTACGCACAGACAGACACATGCACACATTGATGCACAACGGACACTCTTCCATGACAATAGCTTGCTGGTCTACACCCAGCGGAGCTAAAAACACAAATTTCAATTGTGACCAGGGTTTCTGTGTAACAATAACAAAACAGAGTCCCAAGGACTCAATTTTTTTACTCAAACGGGTCTTTACATAAATTTTGGGAGTCCCTGCTTTAAATGTGGACTATTTTCTTCCGAGCAAATCCTCATGATTTTGGGTAAATGTTAAGTTTTTCTCTGGATTAAGCTTCACAAAGTATTGTATAGATCATTATGTACTCTTTAGTATAAACTTCAGAGACGAATTGAAGACTGTTTTAAAACAGTCTTCATTTCATCTCTGAAGTTGATCTCTAGAGAGTCCTACGGACTCGCATCAGAAAGTTTTGAGAGTCCTTGCCACTTTTTTTACAGAGTCTCAGAATCACAAAGCCTGCATCCCTTAAAATCATGTATGACCTTCTTTTTTTTAACTATGAATGTTATTTGAACTATGATTTTTTTTTTATCTAGGTTTAACACCACTTTAAGAAGTTTTTCAGTCATATAAACCTGAGTACCTATAACCATCGATTCCTTGTCTCTCAACAGTAGTGAGGGGACGATGATCGATTATAATCGAAAATCAGTTGGTTTGGCCTTCCGATTACGATTATCGACTATGAAATTTCACAATCGATTGTAGTCGGCCCGGAACGTGTTTTTTACCGGAAATTTGGTCCGGGAATATAACAATCACCATGCAATTAGCAGTTTATATAATTCTTGCTAGAAACGAAAAAGCCGATGCAAACAATAATATTCCCGAGGATTAAGAGATATTTCCTTACCCCCGTCATAGCGAAGGACCGTCACTAATGTCGAACAAAAATCCCCTTGGTCCGGTAAATTTTACCATATCGTTGGTCCGAATGTCCGACACTATTTTGTGGGCAAAAAAATAATTTAACAGTAAATCCTGTCTTTCACTTAAGAAAATACTATTCTGGACATCTTTCTCACGAAAACAAACAGTTTTCTTAAACTTTACATAGGTCTAAATTCCGTCAATAAACAGTTCCTCTACGACTTTCGGCACCCATAGAAAGCGAAAACTCTCTTCTTTAAAATGTATCAATTAAGAGGAAGAAGAGATGATTTTAGGATCCAAATAAGAAAGAATTATTGGTAGCTAGTCTTATTTTACCTGAATTTTTCGTATTTTTCCGGTATCAAAAGCACACAGACTAAAATAATTTTCTGCTTATTCGTACCCAAGAATGTTCGACCCATCAAATTATTTCTTGTTATTTTCAATGAAAACCACAAGTGACTGTAGTCTTTTGACTTGAAAAGAGTTCAAAAAACATTTTTTTAATAAGTCTGTTAATCTCTGAATCTCAGCTTTTACATCAAAGCACTGAAAACACTGGGAGGACTTTTAACAACCTAGAAAGGCCTATAATGTTACTGCTAGTTAATCTTAATGAGGAAAGAAAACAGTTGTAATATAATTTGACCCCCAAAATGCTTGGTCTGACAGGTCTTGCTTTAGTCTGACAGTTTATTAGGATTTGTTAGACCGACTGTCTGACAGTTTTTCTGTACCCTTGCCATGTCTATATTACCCAGGTGGTTGGTTGTTGTCAAAAGTTTGCCGATGTTTTTTGGCTTCTACAAAAAACATTGGTTTCCATAATCACTTTTGTATTTTAATAAAAATAGAAATGAAAACTGGGAAAACATTTGGTGAAAGGAAGAAATAGAGTAATGATTGACAAGTGATGATCCTCTTTCT
This sequence comes from Fragum whitleyi, assembly GCA_948146395.1. Lineage (NCBI taxonomy): Eukaryota > Metazoa > Mollusca > Bivalvia > Cardiida > Cardiidae > Fragum > Fragum whitleyi. The sequence continues at coordinate 19,837,826 of OX411547.1, read as the reverse complement.
ATGTCCATAAACAAGAAGATAGGTTATTAGTCAACTCGGCCCGGTCAACTCGGCCCCAATATATAGCCTATAGTAGCATAAACTATATTGCATGAAATATGTGTAAGTTTTGTACAAATGATGCAGTTATACCCTACTTTGATAATCTTTATTATTTTGACAATAGTTTTATTTTTTTTGATAATTAAATATTTATTCAGTGATTAAATATATGCAATTCTTAAAATTCAAGTTAACTTTTTTTTAAGGCCGATGTATATGTAAATTTCCAGACAACTGAAGAAAAATTGAATAATATGGTATTTTTACTAATCATTCTAAATGAATAATCAATAAGATAATGATTTTGGCATAAAAAGATTTTGGGCCCAGTTATATGTTGGGCCGAGTTGAAAATGGGCCAAGTTGACTGGTCACCAGAAGATATGGGTATACTAGTTTACAGCTTTCTATCTAAGTGTCCAACCATTCATTCATCTGACCAATCTCTGAAAATCTGTCTATGGTGCTGATTTGAAATTTTTTGGAAAACGTTGTGGAAAAAGAAACAAGCATTTCTTCTTTTCTCAAGATATATATTACCCTATTTGGCACTGATGTTTCACATTTTATACAAATACACATGTAACTGCAACTTCTTGTTCAGAGAGGGGATGAGAGATGTAGAATTGGTAAAACTTAAAATACGAAAAAACAATAAACATTTTCCAATTGTCTTTATACAACATATTAAAAAGTTTCAATAACAAATTCTCAAGGCTTAAATCATATCAATTTAGTAATGATGCACAGATATTGCAATTTAAAATTAATTCAAATGTAGTCTTGTAATTCCAAAGGATACAAACAGATGATGCAGTACTGTTTTGATGTTAATGAAACCGATTATATAATCGATCATTAGTTGATTAATTCTTCCAACTAAAAACCGATAATCGATTATGATTTCAAACCGATTGCCCAACACTACTCAACAGTGCTATCATACTCTCTGAGCCTCATGCTTCTCAACTTATTTACTTGTGGTGTGGTTATTCATTCAAATTAGAGGATATTGAATTACTTTGGTCATTGAAAATTCAGAGTTTATAAAACTCATTATCATTTACAAATAAATATGAGTCTTTGCCAAGTTTTTATCTGTTTAAGATGACTTGTTTAATAAATTTCGCAAAGCCTCATTCTTATTTTTTTTAGATGGCTTGTTTAATAAATTTGGTATTGAAAGACCACTCATTCAAAATCCTTTTCATTAAATGCACCCAAATTGAGCGGAAAATGTTTACAATAAATTTGAAAATACAACAGTGTGACTTATCAATTTTTTAACAGATTTAAAACACTACTTACAGTAGGAAGAGGGTCATGACAAGCAGCTCTCCAAGACAGTGTCATTGTTGTTTTGTTGAAGGTTAAATCTTCTGGTGCAGCTTTTCTATCTGAAATGTGCAGGACAAACCATTTATTCTCTTTGCCAACTAGGCTTTAAATGTTTGAGAAAAACGACAGCACTGCCTAAAGCTGCCTACGCTGGGCTGTTGAATGCTGAATGGTGGATAAAAATCTAAGTCGAAAAAGGGGTATAATTTGCACAAAATGCAACTAGCATTATCCACCTTGGTAGAATGGGTTACTCTTTTGATGGTGGACATGTGTGCCAAGTTTCAAGAGACTGCCTTCAGTAGAACCACAGGTATCACAAAATGTCAAAGTTTTTGCATGACGACAGCGATGGCAACAATGACGTTGCCAAGGCTATAGAAATACCTCAGGTTTTCTCCCAAAACAGCCAAGATATAAAAATACACTGAAACACTGAGGATTTAAATATGTGACCCATCAGGCAAAGAGTAGCCATCTTGTAAGTGCAATAAGAGTCAATCCAGGGTTCGACACTAAGGACAGTCCGGGAGTCCGAGACTCCTTGTTTACCAGTTGGACTCCTTCTATTTGCAAGTAAGGAGTCCGATGGATTCCAATGGTTCTATGAGAATATTTGAAAAACAAATGCACAAAACACTGTCCTTTCTAACACTTTCCAAAAACAGTAGATCTTTTCACTACAAAAGTTGTTGAAGAAAACATTTTCTAGCATCTAGTAATGTTTTGAGAAAAAAAACTCTTCTTTGAAAGAACATTGTGGAAAAGAAGAAATTGCTTATAACAAGCAATTTCTTCTTTTCCACAATGGTCTCCCATAATAAAAATTCGGAATCCTTGCTTCGAGCATGGACTCGTTGATTTCATGTGTTAGGAGTCAAATGGACTCCTTAATCTCTGGAGTTAGTGTCAACCCCTGCAATCTTAGTCAGACAGTGCAGAAAGACTGGGGTCAAAACTCTTTGCACTGTGCTAATTTTCAAAAGGATCAATCTGCCTTTTCTGTGAAATGTGACATCTGGTTCACCTGTACTAGAACCAATCTTTTTTTCCAAATACTTAATTTACAAGGGTTCCAAAATGGTCCCTTTTAATTTAATGGGTAACATATAATGCCCATCAATAATTGTGTGTTTGAAAACTGGTTATTTGTTTGATCTAGGTTTAACACCATTCTCTCAAGATTTGTTTGTTAAATACCAATGTCCCCCGCCACTGCCATAAAGTAGTTTACAATACAGTAATCTAAGGCAAACCTTAAAACAATTCTGTAATCAATTGTAATACTTAATTCAATTCAGTAATAAGTGGCAATACTTTAATCAAAATGCATTCTTAATATTCCACTTGTTTGACCTTGAAAAAGACCTTGACTGATAACCTCAAACTTGGTAGAACAGAAAGGTCTTGTCCAAAGCAATCATCATGTAAAATATGAAGGCTCTATCCCTTGCCAGTCAAAAGCCATTGTCAATGTAACAATTTCAGGGAAACAAAGGGACAGGACAAAACAATTATACCATATTTCATCTAATAATACCGCCCTCCCTGATAGTTGCACCCCATCATTTTTACAAAGAAAACCAATTTCAAATGCCTAACTGATTTTGATTGTAGATCTGTGTTAGCCCTTTGCTGTTTAATCCCTGGTTTTTACGGGCCTGCGATTTTATGATTGAGAAACATTGTGAAAAAAGAAGAAATTGCTTCTGACTAGCAATTTCTTCTTTTTCCACACTATTTTCTACCCTACTGAATGGTTATTTTTCAAATTAAATGCACTTTAAATTTTCGTCTGCAAAACCTTTGAATTTGGACAGGTCCAAAATTTTGTAAAATAGGAAAGGGTTAGTTGATACCTGCTCCTGTTTCTGAAGTTATATGATCTGAAACCATACAGAGTGCGTCACCGGACCCTTCACCCACTCGAAAGAAGTAAGTCTCACACGCCAGTAGACCATCAATGATGACGGATGTTCCTACCACTGACGCCCTCTTTCCATCCTTTACCTTGTCTTTGAAAAAGGATCTGTAGTCATAGTACACTGTGTAATTCTGTATGGTCAAAAGAACATGAAATTCATTAAAGATGAAGAGAGTTTTTGTGGATTTCATGGAGGTATGAAACTTAAAACCTTATCATACCGTATGAATACATGAAGTTGATTCATATGCGAGTGTGATTTAGTTAAATACCACCATGAAATCAACACAAAGTCTCTTAAAATTATTTTCTGGAGGGAAAATGTAAAGATCTTCCCTCAAATACAGGGATTGTTAATGGGACTTTTTTCTGTGGAAGCTCACAAAAAACCTGCATAATATAAATTGAGTATTGAAACAAATTTTTCAGTCAATTCAGAATGCACAAATCACAACTAGAATTATCATCACCTGAATCACAACTCTAGAAACAGCCTACTGTAAATCCAGTTTAATTTCTGCAATGCTATATGTTAAATTAAGATTATTGAAATTAAGAATATTGCGTTACTTTATATCACAGCTATTAAAACAAGAGGCCCAAGAGGGCCTGTATCGCTCCTCTGGCTTTAACATCTTTAGACTTTCAATAAATAAAGCTTTCTTTGAATGAAAACAACACTTTGAAATCTCTTAGGACCTATTTCATAATAATTAACTTGGTATGGCCCTCATTGAACAAAAATACTCAATCCACATGAAGCTGCATCCATTTCCCCATCTTATTAAAACATAAGGTTCAGGAGGAGATGTCTTTCAAAGATACAGGGCTCAAAATAAGCCCCGCCCTGCCACGCCCATATTTATGGGCCAATCAACATTTCACGAAGAATTTTTGAGAAAAAAAAACCATCACCTTAGGAACATTCTGGTAAAGTTTCATTAAATTTGGCCAAGTGGTTCAGGAAGAGATGTCGGGCTCAAAATAAGCTCCGCCCTGCTATGCCCATATTTATGGACCAATCAAAATTTTGTGAGAATTTTTTTATGCCCCCGTATCGAGAGATCGGGGCCTATTGTTTTACTCATGTCCATCTGTCTGTCCGTCAGTCTGTCCGTCTGTCCGAAAACTTAACCAAACTTAACCTTTGCCTTATCGAGAGATCACTGTTACAGGGGCATTCGTGTTTCACAAACACATCTTGTTTGGAAAGGGTCTCCTAAGGAACATTCTGGTAAAGTTTCATTGAAATTGGCCCAATGGTTTGGGAGGAGATGTTGTTTAAAGATTTTGGGCTCAAAATAAGCCCCGCCCTGCCATGCCCATATTTATCAGTCGATCAAAATTTCTTGAACAATTTAAGTACAGGGTCATCCAAGGAACATCCATGCCAAGAACCATTGAAATTGGCCCAATGGTTTGGGAGGAGATGTTGTTCAAAGATTTTGGGCTCAATATAAGCCCCGCGCTGCCACGCCCATATTTATGGGCTAAACGAAATTTTTACAAACAATTTTTGAAAAGTGTCATCCAAGGAACATCCATGGAAAAGTTTCATTGAAATTAGCCCAGTAGGTCAGGAGGAGATGTCGCTCAAAGATTTCCGGCACAAGATAAGCCCTGCCCTGCCTAGCCCATATATATGAGCCTATCAAAATTTAATTGACAATTTTTGAAAAAGGTCATCCCAGGAACATTCTGGTAAAGCTTCGTTGAAATCAGCCCAGTAGATCAGAAGGAGATGTCGTTCAAAGATTTTGGGGCTCAAAATATGCCCTGCCATGCCAATATTTATAGGTCAATCAAATGTTTTTTAACAATTTAAGTAAAGGGTCATCCAAGGAACATCAATGCCAAGTTTTATTGAAATTGGCTCAATGGTTTGAGAAAAGAAGATTTTTAAACATTTCAAAGTGAAAAAATGCCACGCCCTGCCATGCCAATATTTGGGGGTCAATCAAAATTTCTTTAACAATTTTAGAGGAGGGTCACCCAAGGAACATTTCTCCTAGTTTCATGAAAATCTGCCCATTGGTTTGGGAGAAGAAGATGTAAAAATAAAAAAAAGATTACGCACAGACTGATAGACAGTTGCACAACAGACACACCGCCATGAAAATAGCTCGTTGGCTTTTGGCCATTGGAGCAGAAAATCAAGAAAAGGGTTGAGCTGTTGCAAGTGCCCCAAAATATTTGATCAAAGCTCTGCAAACAGCTGTGACCTTGACCTTTGAGGTTTTTTTTCTTTTTTAAATACTCATTATGGAGATTTTCCAAGTTATTTTAGAATCCATATATAAAAGTGTACTATTTTTGTGATGCTCATACTAACAAATTTATGCATTCCCTTGCTAATTGTAGCGATATTTAGTGAGTGTCATGAGATTTTATTTGAGACAAGCTGATCTTAACTAGGTCTAGTATAGAAATGTTATTAAGCGAGCCTAGGCGAGCTTAATAACTATTCTAGTCTAGACAAGGTTAAGATCAGCTTGTCTAAAAATGAATCAAGTAACAGGTACCTTTTCTCACATTAACAACACTTTGTACACAAAAAACAAATCATAAAATACTCTGGAGACAGAAATATCTAAAAATGGCCCATAGATGAAGTTGTGATGATGTTATTTAGTATGAGATCTTACACATTGCGTAAACAGGGGGTTCTATTTGTTATAAAAGACAAGAGAAACTATGTGAGAAAATTATGTCTTGTTCATTTCTCTTTTTCAGTTAATTGGAACAATCTAAAGTGTAAGAATTTAGCCAGCCTTCATCTCATATTTGAGTTTAAATGTTCTAAGGTAAAAGATTACACAGAATCCTTGAAAACTCTGCTCCTCTGCAATTCCTTCATGATTTTTTTCTTCTTTTTCTGTATATGCAGATTAAGTGAATTTCTAGAAATTTTAATTCTAAAATAATTTATCACTGTATTTTTGCATTATGCAGAAGGAGTAAAAAATTTCAAACTAGACTGTCGTAAAGCGGACTAACATCCCCTACAAGTGCTTGTCAATAATAAAAAGCTATTTTTCATCAAAGGGCCATAACTCTGTCAAAAGTCAATAGACCATAACTAAAATATCACTTGCACACTTCTATCTGATACTGATCACATCTGCAAAGGTTCAATTAAATCCACCCATTAGTTGCTGGGAAAACTCCCAGACAAAGAAAGCTACAGATAGACGGACCAACCAACTAACTGCCTGACTGACAAGCTGATTCCTTAGACCTCCAAAACATAGTTTTGGGAGGTGTAATAATTTTCAAGCCCTACCTTGGAATATACAAAGAATTGTCAAACTCTACTTGATCTGTTCACAACTCATTTCTACAGTTTGTTAAAGCAGTGCCAGACAGTATAGCCTAAGATCAGCTTACACAGATGTGCAGGCTGATCTTAGGCTACACTGGTGACTGCCTTCTTTTTACTGAATAATTGTGGAAAAATATGATCCAAAGCAGTTAAAAAGCCAGAAGAATTGTTTAAAACAAAATTTAACCCTTGTCATGCTGAATAATTTTTGGCTAAGAATTTTCATCAAAATCAAAGGGCAAAAATCACCGAAGTACCAACTGTAGTCAATTTTTATTTGAAAAATTAAATCTATTGACAATTTTGACTTCAAAGTGAGAAACAGGTGGTGTAGACTAACATCAGACTGCAAATTAGCAGGAATATTCTGGGTTCAGCATGACAAGGGTTAAGACATGTGGGATAAGGGTTACAAAACTTACAGTATTTTCATGTGCCAATTTGTGTTCAGTCCAAGATACGTTTACTGTGGTTGGTCCAATCAGATCTGCTTTGATATTTGTTGGTGGAATCACCCAAATTGCTGGAAATGTTCATTAAAAGATACATCAAGGTAGCAAATTGTCAAAAGATCGGCCCGTTGCAGTGCTGGATACCCAGGATGAAAAACAACAAACAAGTGCATGTCGTATTGCGATGCAATACAGGAGTCCCCCACCGGATAACAAAAAATCCTCTCGTATTATATATCTCCTACTTACTAGATCTATAACTGTAAAAGTTTAAAGTTGCTAGCACTTATAGTTTAGGAGATATGATCCGGATAAGAATGTAAGACTAAAAACAACAAAGGGCAATAACTCAAAAAGTGGACATGGCAGAGTAACAGTTCTTGTACATGACACTTGTCCTCGATAAGATCTATCAGTGTACAAAGTTTGAAGTTGCTAGCACTTATTGTTTAGGAGATATGATCTGGACAAAAATGTAAGGGTAAAAACAACAAAGGGCAATAATTCAGAAAGTGGACATGGCAGAGTAACGATTCTTGAACATGAAACTTGTCCTCAATAAGATCTATAAGTGTACAAAGTTTGAAATTGCTAGCACACATAGTTTAGGAGATATATTCCGGACAAGAATGTAAGGGTAAAAACAACGAAGGGCAATAACTCAAAAAGTGGGCGTGGCAGAGTAACGGTTCTTGAACATGACACTTCTCCTCAATGAGATCTATAAGTGTACAAAGTTTGAAGTTGCTAGCACACATAGTTTAGGAGATATGTTCCGGACAAGAATGTAAGGGTAAAAACAACAAAGGGCAATAATTCAAAAAGTGGGCTTGGCAGAGTAACAGTTCTTGAACATGACACATCTCCTTAATGAGATCTAGAAGTGTGCAAAGTTTGAAGTTGCTAGCACACATAGTTTAGGAGATATGTTCCGGACAAGAATGTAAGGGTAAAAACAACAAAGGACAATAACTCAAAAAGTGGGCGTGGCAGAGTAACGGTTCTTGAACATGACACTTCTCCTCAATGAGATCTATAAGTGTACAAAGTTTGAAGTTGCTAGCACACATAATTAGGAGATATGTTCCGGACAAGAATGTAAGGGTAAAAACAACAAAGGGTAATAACTCAAAAAGTGGGCGTGGCAGAGTAACAATTCTTGAACATGACACTTCTCCTCAATGAGATCTATAAGTGTACCAAGTTTGAAGTTGCAAGCACATATGGTTTAGAAGATATAGCCCGGACAAAAGCGTGACGGACAGATGGACAGACGGACGGACGGACGGACGGACGGAATGGAGCAAACCTATAGTCCCCCAACCGGTAACCGGTGGGGGACTAATAACTCAAATACAAGAGTTGTCAGAGACGGATAATGCTCCCAAAATAAGGCATTGTCACAAAAACAAGAGCCATGTTGGACATGGCCATACCCGCTGCGAGAGCTTGATGGTAAACTGAAGCCTAATAGATTAAGGATTCTTTTGTACTGTAAGAGATTTACCTCCTATAAAATCTAAGTTTTAACTAGAAAGCCATGAATGGCTTGAGTCGCTCCACAGCTTGAAATTCTTGTAAAGCAATAAAAGTTTTGACTAGATTTTTAGATATCTTGGATTCTACTGATATTGAAAATGATTTTCAAAAGTTCAACTATATAACATATAGAGAAATCACCTCCACAGAAATAAGACATATTTTTCATCTGATCATAATAATTTTTGGCTGCATGATAATGGGTCACCCAAAGATCATACAAAAAGGTTTGATTGATATCCATCAGTTACACTCTGAGAAATTGATTTTCAAAGTTCACACAATATAACATATTGAGAAATGACCTCCGCCCATGAAATGCATATTTTTCATCCAATCACAATAATTTTTGGTAGACTGATAAAGGGTCACTCAAGGATCATTCCAGTAAAATTTGGTTGCTATCCATCGATTACATTTTGAGAAAATGATTTTCAAAGTTCCCACTCAATAGCATATAGAGAAATGACCTCCGCCCATAAAATGCATATTTTTCATCCAATCACAATGATTTGTTGTAGACTGATAAAGGGTCACTAAAGGATCATTCCAGTGAAATTTGGTTGATATCCATCAGTTACATTCTGAGAAAATGATTTTCAAAGTTTCCACTATATCACATATAGAGAAATGACCTCCGCCCATAAAATGCATATTTTCCATCTGATCACAATGATTTTTTGTAGACCGATAAAGGGTCACTCAAGGATCATTCCAGTAAAATTTGGTTGCTATCCATCAATTAATTTTTGAGAAAATGATTGTCAAAGTTCCCATTAAAAACATATAGAGAAATGACCTCCGCCCATAAAATGCATATTTTTCATCCAATCACAATGATTTTTTTGTAGACTGATAAAGGGTCACTAAAGGATCAATCAAGTGAAATTTGTTTGATATCCATCGGTTATATTCTGAGAAAATGATTTTCAAAGTTTCCACTATATAACATATAGAGAAATGACCTCTGCCCATAAAATGCATATTTTCCATCTGATCACAATGATTTTTTGTAGACTGATAAAAGGTCACCCAACGATCATTCCTGTAAAATTTAATTGGTATCCATTGAATAGAATCTGAGAAAACTCACTTTTTACCATATTTGGAAATTAGCCACGCCCATTAAATCCATGTTTTTCATTGGATCAAAATTTCTTGAACCACTTTGAAAGAGGGCCACCCAAGGACATTCCTGTGAAGTTTGGTTGAAATCCATCCAGTAGTTTCTGAGGAGAAGATTTTTAAAGAAAAGTTTACGACCGGACGCACGCACGGACGGAGGGACGCACGACGGACACAACGCCATGACAATAGCCCCAGTGGCTTTCAGCCAATGGAGCTAAAAATAGCAAAGGGCAATAACTACAAAATTATGCAAGCAAGATTAGTCGTTATTAAGCACTTCTCCTCCATGAGATCTATCCATCCATAAAGTTTCAAGTTGATAGCTATTATACTTTAGAAGATATGCTCCAGACAAAATCTTAGTATCAGAAATAACAAAGGGCAATAACTCAACAAGAGGCCCCAGAGGGCCTGTATCGCTCCACTGGCTTTAACATCATTAGACTTGCATTAAATGAATCTTTCTTTGAATGAAAACAACACTTTGAAATCTCTTAAGACCTATTTTATATTAATTAACTGGGTATGGCTCAATTTGCACCAAAATTCTCAAGTTTCATTGAAATCGGCCCAACCTTCATCTGGATATGTAGTTCAAAGATTTCGTGCTCAAAATAAGCCACACCCTGACATGCCAATATTTATGGGCTAATTAATATTTCGCATACAATTTTTGAAAAGGGTCACAGAAGGAACATTCTGGTAAAATGTCATTGAAATCAGCCCAGTGATTCAGGAGGAGATGGCCTTCAAAAAATTCAGGCTCAAAATAAGCCCCACCCTGCCACACCCATATTTATGGGCCAATCAAAATTTTGAAAGCAACTCTTGGAAAGGGTCTCCCAAGGAACATTCTGGTAAAGTTTCATTGAAATAGGCCAAATGGTTTAGGAGGAAATATCATTCAAAGATTTCGGGCTCAAATAAGCCCCGCCCTGCCACGCCCATATTTTGGGGCCAACCAAAATTTCAGGAACAATTTTTGAAAAGGGTTTCCCCAGGAACATTCTGGTAAAGTTTGGTTGAAATTGGCCCAATGGTTCAGGAGGAGATGTCATTCAAAGATTTTGGGCTCAAAATAAGCCCCGCCCTGCCACGCCCATATTTGGGAGTCAATCAAAATTTCTTGAACAATTTAGGTAAAGGGTCACCCAAGGAACATCCATGCCAAGTTTCGTTGAAATTGGCCCAATGGTTTGGGAGGAGAAGATTTTTAAAGATTTCAAAGTGAAAAAATGCCACGCCCTGCCACGCCCATATTTGAAGGTCAATCAAAATTTCTTTAACAATATTAGAAGAGGGTCACCCAAGGAACATTTCTACCAAGTTTCATTAAAATCCGCCCATTGGTTTGGGAGGAGAAGATGTTTAAAGAAAAAGTTTACGCACACACGCACGCACTGATGGAAGGACGCACGCACGACAGACACACCGCCATGACAATAGCTCGCTGGCCTTCGGCCAGTGGAGCTAGAAATTATGTTAACAAGAGTTGTAGTTCTTGTGCACTGCACTTCTCCTCCATGAGATCTGCCGATACATAAAGTTTTAAATTGATAGCTATTACCCTTTAGGAGATGTGCTCCGAACAAAACCTAAGTATCAAAAATAACAAAGGGCAATGACCGCAAAATTATGCAAGTAAGAGTTGTAGTTCTTGTGCACTGCACTTCTCCTCCATGAGATCTATCCACCCATAAAGTTTCAAGTTTATAGCTATTATACATAGACATAATCTAAGTATCAAAAACAAGAGCTGTCACTGTAAGATGACAATGCCCCCGACACCGCTTTGATTTTAAATTATGGCCAATCTATGTTCAAGGTCATCCAGGGGTCAAGGTCACCAAAGTATGTGCCTACAGAAAGGTAATGTACCAAGGAATGTTGTGGTAAAGTATGATGCGAATATGTTAAGTAATAAGGAAGTTATGGCCAATGTTAAAGTTTTTGGACGGAATGACAGACGGACGGACAGACGGACGGACGGACAAGTCAAATTTATGATGCCTCCCTATCGGGGGCATAATAACAAAGGGCAATAACTCCAAAATCATGCAAGCAAAAGTTGTAGTTCTTGTGCACTGCACTTCTGCTCCATAAGATCTATCCACCCATAAAGTTTCAAGTTTATAGCTATTGTACTTTAGGAGATATGCTCTGTGGTCATATTGCAAGGACTCAAATCAGGTGTTATCTTATACAGCTTACATAAAGGTAACAAACATTAAACACCCTTTTCGCATGACATATTTTTAGACACAAATTTCAAATAGTTTATGCTAAAGTGCATCTGATTTGCTACTCAAATGTGAAATTTCATCAAATTCTGAACATAAGACTAGGAGAAATGAAAGGATAACTGTATTTTACAAGCTAACGTAATGGTAACAAACATTAAGCCCCCTTTTTCCATGATATATTTTTTTACGTAAATTTCAAATTGTTTATTATAAAGTGCATCTGATTTGCTACTCAAATATGAAATTTCATTAAATTTTGACCATTAGACTAGGAGAAATTTGAGAAAAACTGTATTTTACCCGAAGTCCCCTTTTCTCGTGACAAGGCCTCAAATCCAAACAAGATGTGTTTGTGAAACACGAATGCCCCCGTAACGGCATTTTTTTCAAAGTTTGACCTTGACAGATGACCTTGGCCTAGTCACATGACCTTGACTTTGGTACCAGCGGATGCAGATCATTGAGATCTATCATCATGCCAAATATTAGCTTTGTATCTTGAATAGGCTTGAAGATATTGGCAAGGTTAAGTTTGGTTAAGTTTTCGGACAGACGCACGGAATTACAAATGGACAGAATTATGAACGGATAGAGCGGCAGCTATATGCTCTCCCTTCGGGGAGCATAATAAAGCTAGGTAGAGTTACTAATCTTGAGCACTGCACTATGTAATCTTTAGAGGAACATAACTGTCAATTTTCAAGTCAATCAGTCAAAAGGGGACATGCGAGTTATGTGCTGGAGTTATGCCCTGGACAAAGACATGAAGGCTGTGCAGCTGCTTGCCCAACACCAAAGGTGATCAAATACATGTAATATGTCCAGTTTGTTGATAGGCATATAAAAAGATACAAGATGTCAAATTGTCACAAGATTATTAAACTGCATGTTCAAGCATGAAATCAACAAAGGGAAATAACTAAAAAAATAAGCTAAGTAAAATTATGGTTCTTGTGCACTGCACTATGTAATCATGAGAGGAATATAAGTGCCAAGTTTTCAGTCAATCAGACAAAAGGGACAGATTTTGCTCTATACAAAGAAGTGAACGCATCCTGCCCACTGGATGCTGCCCACCAATGGGACACCATGGTTGGTCTTTCGTCAAGCATATCAACCCTTGTCACGGAATATCCCTGATTTAACAGGAGGTATAGACAAAGATCAGCCTGCACATATGTGCAGTCTGATCTTAGTTCATACCACCTGAATTTCCTTTTTTAATTTGCAAAGATTTTTATTCGACATGACAATGGTCAAAAGATTGTTAGGCAAGCAAAGTGTTTTGAAACATGCTGAAAGAACATGTACAAAAAATCATTCTGATTAAGTAGTTTCAGAGAAGATTATTTTACATTTTAAAATATGGGGCCACTTATTGATTATGCAACAGCCCATAGCACCCAAGTTATCAGCTGAATCAGGATTAAATGAAGAAATCTGAATGAGCATGTCCCAAGCATCATTCCTGTGAAGTTTAGTTCAATTCTGACAGTCTGTAGTTTCAGAGATTTTTTATTTATTTTTACCATATTGGGTCATTTCTGGGTAGCTCAAGAACCCAATTAACCAAAGTTGTCAGCTCAACCAAGATTAAATCAGGAAATCTAAATCAGCATGTCCCAAGCATCAGTCCTTTGAAGTTTGGTTGAGCTCTGACCAGTAGTTTAAGAGAAGATGTTTAACGTAAAAGTTAACCAACAAACAGATGAACATACACATGACAGAAACAATCTTGGCACAACAAAAGCCCCTCTGGAGCTAAAAACAAGCAAAAGAGGTCAAATTTGAAGAACTTGTTTTCTACTTACTGTTTGATCCAGTAGCTGTTATATGGGAACAGGGTCCAAACCCTAATGTCTTGTTATAAGCACACACTTCAAAACGATACTCATCCCCAGTACATAGACCATCAACTAGAATATATCCAGAATAGAAAAATGGTTTCAACCCTTATTGAGCTGATCTCAATTTGTCATATCTTAGCTGTAATTCCAAAGCCTCATTACTACAGCCTAATCTAAGCTGTAGTTACTAGATTTTAGAATAACATTGAAGATACCTTGTTTCAAACATATCATCAATTTTCGGGGACGTTTCAACCAGTCTTGAACTCATTCTGCCAAGTAGACTGAAGGCAGTATGTGCAGACTTATCTTAGCTTATACTGTCTGCAAAGCTTTGCAAAGAACAGAAATGCTGTAAGTAGCATGAAAATGATAACCAGGTTTTTTTTAGGTAATGAAAAGGCTACTTCATTAAAACAAAAGGCCACTAGCTTAAACATTGCCAGACTTTAATTATATAAAGCTTACCCTGACTGAAAACAACACTCTTAAGTCTCTTTAGAACTATTTTGTAATGATTTACTGTGTCTGGCCACATTGTACCAAAATACTCATCCACCATTAACCTGCATACCCTTTATCCATTTTATTGCTAAGACAAAGGTGATTGCATTAACTAAATAATTCTAAAAACATTTTCATGGACAAACTAAGTAAAGGGTCACCAAAGGAACATCAATGCCAAGATTTTATGAAATAAATCCAATTGATTGGGAGGATAAGTTTTTTTTGAGATTTCAAAGAGAAAATTGGCCTCGCTCTGCAACACCCATATTAATGGGCTGATGAAAAATTTGTAACAAATTTAAGTGACGGTAGACCTAAGGAAAAATCATGCAAATTTCATGGCCAAAATGGGTTGGGAGATTTTTAAAGGCTCTGAGAGTGAAAAAAAGCCCACCCTACCACACCCACATAATTTTGAGGGTCTATCAAAATTACTTTAACAATCAAAATAAATGGTCACCCAAGGAACATCAATGCCAAGTTTAATTAGAATCACCTCAATGGTTTGAAAGGGACAATTTCAATAGATTTTTAAGTGAAATAGGCCCTCCCTGACTCACCCATATCTTAGGGTCATTCAATATTTCTTTGAAATTTTGAATTAAGGGTCAACAAAGGAGCATCCTTGCCAAGTTTCATTGAAATTGGCCAAACGGTTTGGGAGGAGAAGATTTTTTTACGATTTTAAAGTGATAATAAGCCCCACCCTGCCATGCACACATCATGGGCTCAATAAAAATTTTCTCTAACAATTAAGTTTAAGTTCACGCCAAGTTTCATTAAAATCCGCTCAATGGTTTGGGTGGAGAAGATTTTTAAAGATTTTAAAGTGAAAATAAGCCCTGCCCTGCCACACTCATATTTGCGTGGTTAATCAAAATTCTTTTAACACTTTAAGAACAGGGTCACTTAAGAAAAATTTCTACCAAGTTTTGATATGATCCAAAGATGTTTACAGAAAAGATAATGCATGCGAGCACTAACTGAAGTACGCACAACTGATACACTGCCATGATAATAGCTCACTGGCATTCGGCCAGTGGAGCTAAAAATGATCCCTTCAAAGTTTCAGAATGATTCACATTGCAGTTAAGGAAGAGAAGGTTTTTTTTCCAATTTTCATAATTTCAGCCTTTTGGTTACCCTGAGTCTTTGGTGGACTTCCTTTGGTAAAACTTTACCAAAGAAACATCCTTTTCATGTTTTCAGCTTGATCAGTCCAATAATTTAGCCGGAGAAGATGTTTAAAGAGTTGATGGATTGGCAGAGATGGATGGTCAAGTTAATTAAACAGGAAGCACATTTTAGACCTTCACAAATAAAAAGTCCACAACTGAAGCATATTCAAAAAAGCAGACAAGTAAAATAAAAAATCTTGGTTTACAAGACAAATGCACTTACCACTGGGCCAAAGATCTTCTTGTAAACCAGCCTGTGTTGCTTTATTTGCAGCTGGGTTTCAGTTGCGGACAATTTGTTCGTAAGAAGTAAAGATCTTCTTTGGTTCAGTGGTTAGCGAGTTTGTCTTGTAAACCAGCATGCGTCGGTTTATTTTCAGCTAGGTTTCAGTTACGGAATGTTTGTTCGTATGCACCTACCTACAACAGAAGTATTCGTTGTTGTAACCTCTAATTCATCAAATGCCCTATCCAAGTAATAAACCTTGTAACCTTCGACCTTATCTGCATCTTTTGTTGGCAAACTCCAGGTAAGTCTTACAGAATTATAACCTAGACCTTCTGCCTTCAGATTCTTAACTTCTGCTCGTAGATGCATTAGAAATGTCTGATTGACAGCGTTGGTAAGTTGACCTTCTCCAGCCTCTGTCACAGCTGATACCTGATTTTATAGATACAAGAGATGTTTGTAAAATCATTTATGCCCCCCATAAAAGTAGGTCAATAACCTTTTCTTTGTCAATCAACAAAGGACAATAACTCACAAAATATGATGAGTAGAGTCATGATTCTTATGCACTGCATTTCTCCTCAATGAGATCTATCCATCTGTGAAGTTTCAGGGTCTACAGACTGACCAACCAATGGACTGACCGACAAGCGCAAAGCAATATACCCCCCACTTCTTTAAAGGTGGACATAATTAATATATAGAGGATATTGAATGATTGGTCATTGAATACCGAATTTATAAAACGAGTCATCTATAAACAGATAAAAACGAGGCTGTGCCGAGTTTTTATCAGTTCATAGATGATGAGTTTAATAAATTCGGTTTTCGATGAGCACAAATTTGATATTCTATTTATAATATGACCCGAATTTTGAGGATAAAACGATAAAATTACTGTATTTACGGTAATAACACTCGTGTAATATCAAAAATATTCAATGGGTTTATTTCACTCCCGCGATGTAAGTCATATTATAAAGATACATACACAGACACAGGGCTAGGGACTGAAATATCACCCTGGTATTATGGTTATAAAGTTGAATGTTTCCAACTGGAGGCGCTTGAGCCCCTTATTTGCTCCACAGGCCTTTCTCTTTAGATGATAATAATAAAGGGGCCAGAATGACCCTGCAACACTGCATTTAATTACATCGGTCCAGTGGATGTGACCAAAGAAACATTAATTCATTAAAATTGGGACTTGGGTTTTTTATGCTTTTTTATTCTCATTTGCTCAAATTGTGAAATGACATCAATTTCCGGTTATACAGATTTTATCTTCCAAAACTGTTTAAAATTGACGATTTCGTAACTCATTATGGACATTTCATATTTTCCATTTCTAAAGAGCAAATGGGGAGATCACTCTTAACAAATTAAAAAAGGCCAGTTATAAAACGCTAAAAGGGTTCTCCCCTAAAATGCATCATCCCTCCTTAAGCAAATAATTTTGTAGTAAATGAGTATTGCATCTTTACTTTCATAATAGTCAGGTAGTGAGAACTGATTCACAGTGAGAATTGGTCTCCAACCAGTACCTGTAGTTCTGCAGATGTGCAGTCTGATCTTAGGCTACCCTGCCTGCTTTGAACTTAATAATTGTAGGTAAAACTTAATCCAAAGTGATTAAATTGTCCTTGAGTAATTACGTTAGTGGAACAGTAATAGTTATGCAACATTTCAGAACTCATGAACTTTCACAATGTTGACCAAGGTTTCCGTATGAAAATTATAAGCAAACCTTGTTCAACACTGTTGAAGTTCATAGCTCCCAAAATGTTGAGGAACTATTACAGGATGACTACCTTAATTTGAGACAAAATGAAATTTAGCAGGACAAGGATTAACTAATCCTTTCTCACCTGAAAGCTATAAGCATCCCCTTCTTTTAGAGGTTCTCCATCTAAAACATGATTAATCTCCATTGTAAACATCCTCCCATAGCCTTCAGATCCTTCAAATTCAAACACTGTTTTCTTATTCTTTTCACTCAATGGAACTATGTATATCTGTAATTGCAAATTTAAGGTAATTACTAATGGGTAAATTTGGTTGGAGTCAAAATTGACAATTGATATTAGCCAGTGTTTGACATTTCCAACAATTTGACTTGTGCCTGTAGGGCCAACATTAACCAACCTTGACTGCCATGTAGTATAATTAGAAGTTTGCCTAGTTTTCTAAAGATACTTTTGGACCCTATCTTTCTACAAAGCGCAAAGTAAAGACCCTGGTCAGACTGTGCAGATGCACAGGCTGGCCAGAGTCTTTGCTTGGTGCACATTTGAAATTGTTGGAAATGTCACACACAGGCTCATATTGTGTTCAAACAAACCTTATAGACTCAGATTAATGCAGTGGATACATAATATTTCCGCAACATTTCAGAACCCATGAACTTTCACAATTTTGACAGAGATTTCCTAATGAAAATCATAAGGAAACCTCAGATAACACTATTAACCCTTTCCTGTTTTACAAAATTTTGGACCTGTCCAAATTCAAAGGTTTTGCAGACGAAAATTTAAAAAAGATTAAATTTGAAAAATAACCCTTCTGTAGGGTAGAAAATTTTGTAGAAAAAGAAGAAATTGTTTGTCACAAACAATTTCCTCTTTTTCTACAATATTTTTTCACTTACAAAATCTTAGGGACGTAAAAACCAGGGATTGGACAGGCAAGGGTTAAAGTTCATTACTTCCCAAATGTTGTGGAACTATATTGGGTCATTATGGTAAGACACAGAATGAATCTTCCGAGCAATTTACAATACACATATTTGTAACAAAGTTGTGATCAAGCACAAGCCAAATATAAAACCAAAATTTGTAATTTAAAACTGATTAATTTTTTATATCTGGTTTCATATTGCTTTCAACAATCATGCAACCATATTGCCATAGCTGGAGCACCTAACAACACCAGTACTAACATTAAATGTTTTCCTAGCCTCTAGCTGCTATCCAACATAGGTCTTAAATCATCAAACCATTGGTGGGAGACAAATAGTTGAAAAGAATTAGGGCTGTTGTCTGGAATTGAACCCAGGACCTTTTAAATGAGCCAGTGCGTGTGATTTCCAACAATATTAAATGTGCGCAAAGCAAAGACTCTGGCCAGTCTGTGCATCGGCACAGTCTGATCAGAGTCTTTGCTACGCGATTTGTAGATAGACAAGGCCTTAAATTATCTGTAGACAATTAGGCAATCCTCTATTTACACTAAGTTATTGTCTTGGCTGCTTAATGTTTGTACCTCACGCAGATGTCGAAATGTTGGAAATGTCACGCACAGGCTCAAAGGATATTCCAATGCACTAACACTGGGCTATGACAGCGGTAATTTAAAACTAAAAGTTTCTTGAGGTAGAATAATTTTGCTGTATAAAATGAAGCAATTATATGCAATCACACAAGAAAATTTCCTAACTTATGATAAGCTGTAAACATGAACTTAAATTAAAACAAACTATGTTGAATTGAGTCCATAGCAAAATGTGCATTACTACTGTAAAGTGTCTTCAATAAGCCATACATATACATTGTTTTTGAGCGTGTGTGTGACATTTCCAACTATTAGACAGCTGCGAAAGGTGCAAACATTTAGCAGCCCAGACTGTTACATAGAGAAACTAAAAGATTATTTAACTATCTTTATATACTTTAAGACCATTTTTATCTACAAATCACAAAGTGAAGACTCTGGTCAGACTGTGCAAATGCACAGACTAGCCCAAGTCTTATATTTACTTTGTTCAAGTGAAATTGTTGGAAATGTCATGCACAGGCTCATTTGAATTACAAATGCCATAATATATTATATTTTCAACATTTGACCTTGACTTTCAACTTTTATTAAACAAGTTGTAAACTAGAGCTGTCACAAAGCGGACTAATACCCCCCCCCCCCCCCCACCAGCACTTTGTCAATTGAACAAAGGCTGAATGTGACCTTGACCTTTGTGAACCAAAAGCAATAGGACACTTCATTGGGTCATTAGCAGCATTTGTATGAAGTTTCAAGATGTTAAGTGTCTTGGTTCTTGAGTTAGTCAAAAAACCAAAAAGGTCTACAAATGGATGGATGGATGGATGTAATGGATAAATGGACGGACAGACAGACATGGTGAAACCATTATACCCCCCTCTCCTTTGAAGTTGGGGAGTATAACAAGTGGAACTTCTTTACATTATGGAAACAATCCTATTGAATAATCAAGATTATTGGAGACTGAGTAACATTCGGGACAAGCTCTATCTGGGCCCAAAGTTATCAAACTTTTCTCAGGCTCAACTTGTAATTTTCTCAAACTTGAAATAAAAGTATGAAAATAAAAGATAATGTAATAAGTTGTTATTTATAACAACTTATTAATATTATCTTTATGTTAAAACATTAAAATGAGTATTAAACAGATTTGTCAAGTTGTATAATGTTTGTAGATTCACACCTATGAATTTTCAACCCTATAGGAAACCAAAGATGACCAACATATAATGGGCATGATTTGGATTAAGGGGCATAAGAATAATGGGTATTAGAATTTAAATGCCCATCTTTTTTGGCCCAGTACTGGGACTTTTTCCCCTTGTTTGACAGAATTACGGCTTTTATCTTGAATTGAAAACTGAGATAATTTTGAATTGAGAATGACACAAGTTTTATAACCTCTGGCCCTGAACATTTGACCTAGAGTTTTCTTGAGCCACCAATTTCTTTTAAATGGTATTTTTAAACAAGTTGAGATCTTGAGGTTGTGGCAAGATATTTTGAAACACATTCATAAATGTAAAAGTTTTGCTATATTGTAACAAGCTCAATTTACACATTTGACCTTGACCAATGACCTTTTTCTCTCAAAAGTACATTTTTTTGTTATGGAGAACCATTTTACCAAAGAATTAATTTAAAATCCATATATGGTATGAGGTATATGAGGTATACATGTGTCCTGTACCATAAATTTACAAGTTAACCATTGCTAAAAATGAAGCTTAAAAAATTCAATGGCTCATCACAAAATAATTATAACTGCCTATAATCAAATAGACAGTAAGGCCTGTTTTGCACTGAGCCATCAATATATCTTTAATAACAGAGAGGTCAAGGTTAAAGTTAAACCCTCTACTTACTTCTATGTCTTTGCCTTCATGGGCATGATTAACACCTTGACTTTTTGTTCCAAAAGCCGAGTTAAAAAACTAAATTAATTCCATTGTAAGAATTCTCATGTTGTTCACAATGTATGCAAATCTTTAGCAGATAGTATAGACCATGATCAGCCTGTGCAGACATGCTGTTTGATCTTAGCCTTCTCTGCCTGCTTTCTACTAAATTAAAACTTTAACAAAACTGTTTGAAGGACCAAAACAAGAGCACCTACGGGTGCCTACGCTTGGATTGTTGAGTGCTGGATGATTGGGAAAAAAATCAAAGTGGAAAAAGGGGCATAATTTGCACAATATGCATCGAGAGTAATCCATTTGATAGTATAGGTTGCTCTTTTGATGATGAACATGTGTGCCAAGTTTCCAGTGAATGCCTTCAGTAAAACCAGAGATATCACAAAATGTCAAAGTTTTCGCACAATAACGATGACAACAACGTCAATGACAACAACACCAAGGCTATAGCATTACCTTGGGTTTTCTCCGAAACAGCTGAATGAAAAATTAAATCAATTCTAAATTCAGCATGAAATTGGTCCAAAGGAAACATTGCAGTTCTGCTCAACAAACTGACCTTGTATAATTTGATAAATCCCCTGTATGTCAATGGCTCACCCCATTTAACAATGAAACTGTTGGACTCTGCTTCATCATGTATGTATGGGCCTCTTGGTTTATCTGGAACTGTTTAAATAAAGAGGTTTTATGGAAGTGGTTAATCAATGAATGAATGGTTGTTGGTTGGTTAGTTGATTGATAGATAAAAGGTTGGTTGGTGGATGGATTGATGGATGGGTGAATGGATAGATTGATTGATTCACTCATTCATTAACATGGATTGAACATCACTTATAACAACTTTTTATTTTAATTATACCATGAGGCTGGGGCACCTAACCATTTATTTCTACTACTCATTCAGTCCCACAACTGTGCATCTTTCTGAGCCTTAAGCTGCTCATCCCTCTTAAAATTATTATATCCAAGCATTGGTTGAAGTCAAAAGTTGGAAAGGTTGTTTGCTACTTATTATTTTAATTCATAATATGACCTTTATCAAAGGAGTGAAATAACCCCGTTGAATATTTTTGATATGACATGGGTATTATAATTCTGATGAAATTACTATGCAAATTAGCTAAAAACATTTAGCGATGTTGTAGTTTTAGTGTGAAAATTACATAATGATTAATAAATTTTGGTGAAATTATTCAGCAAACAGAGTGATATGTTTTGTGGAATAACCGGAATAGCTGAATTTCTAGAATTTCCTCAGTTTTCTGCAAAAAATGAAGTCATATTTAAATAGAATATCAAATTATTGTTCGCAGAACAATAAATTTATTAAACTCGTCAGATGACTTGCTTAAAAACTTTGGTAGTCGATGACCAAAATTTGATATCCTCTATTTGTAAATCTTACATAGTGTAATTAAATTTGATGTACCATAACTACCTAAAGATTTCAGACATCTGAAAGTTGGATAGTTCAAGGGGTTAGTGCAACACTTTTGTAAATGGCTATGAATTTATAGGCATTTACAAAAATGTTGCACTAACCCCTTGAACTATTGTAAGTCATAAAAAGTAGAAAATGGGGTCAAAACAAGTTTGAATGCATGAAAAGATGCCAGATGAAAGTAAAACACTGTTGACCCAGATAAAAGAGCTCATAGATATACAGTTTGTTTGGACCTACCTAGGGTCAAAACTGTTGATACTTTAGTTAAACCTCTACCATTTTTCAAAATTTTAAACCTGTCAAAATTGATAATATTTGGTTGACAGCAATTAAGGTAGCAATGAACATATGACGTCATTTTTCCGCCCAATGAATTTTTTTTCTTGTTTACATAATATGTTGTAGATTAACATTGTGTAGTCATTATAGCAAAACGGTTATATTCGTTTTAGGTCTAGTATAAACTCTGTACTAGGTTATAGCTATAAAACACATACATTTTGATAGACCTTATACATGTACACAATGGCCATTGGCAAGAAATTTTCTCTTTGATCAATTGCATTTGCACAATTTGCTTTCAAAAGTTAAAAATGCACTAATTTTTGTAATTTTACTAGGTAAAAATGCCACAAAAACCTATTTTTTGAAAAAATTACCCAATGAATTTTTCTTATTTTCCGATATGTTTATAATCCATATTTTTCCTTTATTTGGAAAAAAAATTCAGCATACCTTTCCATGCAAATAAGAAAGTTTTTCGTTATTTTTCAGTGTTCCCATCAAATCGAATGACGGTTTTAACGCATTTTTATCGTTAAATTTAACTAGAACTGTCGCAGAGTCGACTAATACCCCCCACAAGTGCTTTGTCAGAATGTAAGTGCTATTAGTGCAGGATGTGTTTGTAACTAATATTGAGGTCATATGTAGCATTTGCATGAAGTTTCATGATTCTAGGTCACTTGGTTTTTGAGTTAAGAGTCCAGAAATGAAAATTGAACAAAAATTGACTGTGACCTTGACCTTTGACCTATATGACCCAAAATCAATAGGGCACTTCCTTGGATCATAAGCAACATTTGCATAAACTTTCATGCATGTAGGTCACTTGGTTCTCAAGTTAGAGTCTGGAAACGAAAATTGAACAAAAATTTACTGTGACCTTGACCTTTGACCTTTGTTACCCCAAAACAATAGGGCACTTCCTTGGGTCATAAGGAACATTTATATAAAGTTTCATGATTGTAGGCCAATTGGTTCTTGAGTTAGAGTCCGGAAACGATAATTTAACAAAGGCTGACTGTGACCTTGACCTTTGACCTATATGACCCAAAAACAATAGGGCACTTCCTTGGGTCATAAGGAACATTTGTGTAAAGTTTCATGATTGTAGGTCATTTGGTTCTTGAGTTAGAGTCCTGAAACGAAAAGGTCTATGGACGGACGGACGGACGGATGGACAGACAGACAGACATGGTGAAACCAATATACCCCCCTCTACTTCGTAGGTGGGGGATATAATGATCCAGTCATTCAATTAATATCAAATATTGAAAAGAAGCTAAATTATGAAGTTTTACCATCATTATTCTACGTTATTTCCATAAGTAGAATCTTACGAAAAACCGGTCTTTTTAAACCACGTGCAACAAGAGTTTTAAAATAAATGAAAACCCACTTCCGGTTTATAGAGTCGGCAGGCAGCTGTCCATTGCCACCTTAAACACCTGTGCCATTTGTTCATAAATTAATCAATTAACACTTACGTCCATCTGTTGTCTCAATGTTCAAATATCTATATCGTAACACATGTCCCTCAATATCCAGACTTTTATTTGTGGAAAACTTAGCATAGACAGCAATTGTTAAATTCACAGCTGGGTTAAGACGTGTGATGGTAAAATCAGAACTGTTGCCATTTTTGGTCAAGTTTATATAAACTGGTCCCACATTAATTTGATGTGATGTAGTATACCTGTAAATACAAATTGTTGAATTGTTGAAGTAACAAAGCATCAGCACTGTCATGATATTTTATTGGAGACAAGCTCATCTTAACCAAGTCTAGAATCAACAAGATGTGTTTGTGAAACACAAACGCCCCCGGAACAGCATTTTTTTTTTAAGTTTGACCTTGACAGATGACCTTGACCTTGTCACATGACCTTGACCTTGTCACATGACCTTGACTTTGGTGTACAGCTTTGTATGTCAAATACTTTTGGAGAAAAGGCAAAGGTTAAGTTTTCGGACGGACGGACAGACAGACAGACAGACGGACAGACAGACGGACGGACGGACAGACAGACAGACGGACATGAGTAAAACAATATGCCCCCGATCTCTCGATACGGGGGCATAAAAAGTTATTAAGCAAGCGTTTGCAAACTTAACAAAATCAAGATTAGCTTGTCTCATACAAAACCACTGCCTCTCTCTCAGGGACATGAAAACATCAGGAAACATGTTTGAGAGTGACTCTTTAAGCTAAACCTTTTGTCTTCATCAAACTAAAAAAAATTAGTATAAACTAAACTCATTTAACCCTTTGCTGTTTAATCCCTGCTTTTTACGTGCCTGTGATTTTATGATTGAGAAAACATTGTGAAAAAAGAAGAAATTGCTTCTCACAAGCAATTTCTTCTTTTTCCACACTATTTTCTACCCTACTGAATGGTTATTTTCCAAATTAAATCCACTTTAAATTATCGTCTGCAAAACCTTTGAATTTGGACAGGTCCAAAATTTTCTAAAACAGGAAAGTGTATAAGTGTGTCTGATGGCTGGTTGCTATGGAAGACAAGGGAAGCTATAGGACAAAATATAAGTATTGTATTTCTGCTAGCAACAAGGGCTTGACTAACATTACGCACATTACACAAGTGTGTTATAGAAATAAATCCTCTTTGAAAAAATGTCGTTATTATTCAAGCTGTAGTTACGGTTGTTTCGATTTTTCACCAATGTTCAAATCATCGAAAAGGGCAGTGGACAGAGAGCATTCATCTTTTGTCACAGTCCACATATCGCGTTTATCCTATACATGAATATTCTATGCTGGTCGCCTTCTGAGTGTGTATAAATTTTAAATCCTTGTTACACCTATGAACAAGAGTGCCCCACATTATATATATAAATAGTAGTTCCACTACAATATTTACTAAAAAGAAATATTTCAGTATTAGAAATTACCAAGAATTTAGTGATTTTCATTCTCTAATTTGAGGTAAATTTCATTCAAATGACTGTTGAGAAGAAATAAAACAAACAGAAAACAATTTGAAACAAACTTTTGTTTCAGGAAATGGGTTCTAAAGAAAAACACCCAGTCCATGGTTTGTAAAGTTAGCCCACCCCTCCGCAAATCCCACCCCCAAAACCCACACAAGCTACACAACCATTGTCAGTATTTTTATATTGAATCAAATAAACTATTTCTGCCAAAACAGTGAATTTACCATTTTGATAGACCACTGGTTTTGTGTTGAAATTATCAATTGGTAATCAACCCCAATATCTTGATCATCCAACCAAAATCAAGAATGGAGGACAATTCTATTGTTGTTAACGTAATAAGAGATAAATTGATCTTATATGAATCAAACAATCATCCTTTATGTTGATTGTATATAAACATATAAGGGCAATTTTTCTTAAAGTGCATCATTTTTACATGATCACTAGGAAACATGATATGAGGACTTTGTCTGCTGGAGCCTATTTTACTAAACATCTTACGAAAAAAAAAATCGTAAGTCAAAATCAGTAATTGTACCTGGTGTTTTCATTCATTGTTAGATTCTGCTTTTCAATCTCATTGAAATCGTCTTCAGAAGATGATTCCAATGAGATGTTGCTTGACAAAATTCTATATCTAGTTACTAATGTAGAAGCAATTTCAATTTTTGACTTATGCAAAAAATGATCGTAAGATGTTAAGTAAAACGGGCCCCTTGGCTCTGCTTAGATCATGTCAAATTGAGTGAAATGAATGAAAGCTGGGTATAAAGTTTTGATAATTTCACTTGTTTGGCAGTGAGATAATCAAGTGATAATTTACTGATAGCTCTTGATAATCAAACTTAAAGCATTAAAGAATGCAGGTCATAAATATGGTATATAAAAAGATTACTTTTGATCTAGAAGTAATATTTACCTATAGGATACTATATAGGACACATTCATTTGGTTTGGTTCTTCAAGGGGATCCCACTTGATTGAGACGTAGGTTGAAGCGATCTTAACAGCCTTGACATTGTAAACTTTTGACCCTTGGTCTGAAATACAAAGATGTGTTATTTAAACACAAATGCCTTGGAATAAGCAAATTTTTCTTAAAAGTTCACCTTGATAGATGGATGGCCTTGACCTTGTCACATGACTTTGACCTTGGTATTGTCAGATGCATATCAATGAGATCTATCATTATGCCAAATAAAAGCCTTGATTCTTGTAAAGCCTTGAAGCAATGTTAAGCTTTTCATTCAAGTTTTGCAGACAGACAGATAGACAATAGTAAAACAATATGCCGCTGATCTTATCAATACGGAGGCATAAAAAACCAATAATTGAGGGGTCACTGTCAGCAAAACAAGAGGCCCAAGAGGGCCTGTATCACTCCACTGGCTTGGATATCTTTAGACTTACACAAAGCTTACTTTGAACGAAAACAACACTTCAAAATCTCTTAAGACCTATTTTATAATGATTGACTTGGTGTGGCCTACATTGCACCAAAATACTCAATCACAATGAACCTGCAACCCTTGACCCATCTTATTAAAACATAAGGTTCAGAAGTAGATGTCGTTCAAAGATTTTGGGCTCAAAATAGGCCCCACCGGCCACGCCCATATTTATGGACCAATCAAAATTTCTTGAACAATTTAAGTAAATAGTCACCCAAAAACATTCTGGTAAAGTTTCATTGAAATTGGCTGAGTGGTTCCGGAGGAGATATCGTTGTAAGATTTTGGCCTCAAAATAAGCCCCGCCCTGCCAAGCCCAAATTTATGGGTCAATATAAATTAAGAAAATAATTTTTGAAAAAAGACACTCAAGAAACATTCAGCTAAAATTTCATTGAAATCAGCCAAGTGGTACAGGAGAAAGTGTCATTCGAAAATTTCGGGCTCAAAATAGGCCCTGCCCTGCCACGCCCATATTTATTGACCAATCAAAGTTTCTTGAACAATGTAAGTAAAGGGTCACCAAAGAAACACTCTGGTAAAGTTTCATTGAAATCGGCCCAGTGGTTTAGGAGGAGATGTAGTTCAAAGATTCCGGGCTCAAAATAAGCCCCGCCTTGCCAGGCCCATATTTATGGGCCAATCAAAATTTTTTGATCAATTTAAGTAAAGGGTCACCAAAGGAACATCCATACCAAGTTTCATTGAAATCAGCCGAATGGTTTTGGAGGAGAAGATTTTTAAAGATTTCAAAGCGAGAAAATGCCACGCCCTGCCACGCCCTTATTTAGGGACCAATCCAAATTCTTTGACCAATTTAAAAAGAGGGCCACCCAAGGATCATTCTACCAAGTTTTGTTAAAATCCGCCCATTGGTTTGGGAGGAGAAGATGTTTAAAGAAAAAGTTCATGGACGCACGACGGACACTCCGCCATGACAATAGCTCGCTGGCCAGTGGAGCTAAACATAGCTATGTGATATCATAAAAGATATCATACAGGTTGTTATCACACGGATATTTGTATAGTTATAAGATAAATCATTATAGGCATTGACAATAGTTTTGCTCTAACCTGTGGTATTTTATTTTTTTTTAGATTTACACTAGCACCAATCTGAAAAAAAAATGCAAACAAGAGGACCATGATGGTCCAATATAACTCACATGACCTAGCTAGGGAAAATGTTTTATGTGGCTTTTTTTCTATCTTTTTCTACATATTATCAAGGCAAAGATATTTTATGTGTTTTTAAATAGTAAAAGGTTTTTTTGGAAAAGCAAGATCCAAGAAACATACCCACAAG
The DNA here is from genome assembly GCA_948146395.1 of Fragum whitleyi. Taxonomy (NCBI): domain Eukaryota; kingdom Metazoa; phylum Mollusca; class Bivalvia; order Cardiida; family Cardiidae; genus Fragum; species Fragum whitleyi. Next base: position 19,809,444 of record OX411547.1, on the reverse strand, counting down.
TTTGATTAGGCTTGATTGTTAGAGAGGAGAGTCAAAGATTTAAAAGAATTGTTTATACCCAGCAGCTCAAAGGACAGATGATGGACAACACATTAAAATCACACTAAATTATCTCAATTATCTTCACAAGGATATCAGAGTATCCAGAAAGTGTTGTTTTAACCCTTGTCATGCTAAATTAAAATTCCCTTTCAGAATTGCTCTCATTTCAAAGTACTGAAAGCCCTAAAATCCAAGAATGTAGGGTAATCCTTCTTTTTATAATAAACTTCATGAAGAATTATGCCTAGTAGGGATGGCAACACATACCATTTTTACTAATCAATTACTTATTCACCTTTCTGATCAAGTACTTGGATAGAACTGATAACTTTTAATTATTAATTCTGAGTCTTTCATATGAAAGATGGATATTTTGAGAAAATATGAAAAAAAAAAGAGATTGGAAACAAATTCCCTATGATTTCATTTTGTTACTGATTAATAGACTAGCAAAATTGGTAATCAATAATTGGACGTTGGATCGAGCGCTCGATGAATCAAATATTCGTTCCCATCCCTACTTGAAATAGTATTAACAGGTGGTGTAGACTAAGATCAGACTGCACATATGTGCAGGCTGATCTTTGTCTATACCTCCTTCAAAAGCAAGAATATTCTGGGCTCAGCATGACAAGGATTAAGTTTGCTTTGAAAATGGCAATGTTTTTTGCAATACATACATACTTACCATTACACAAAGAACTGTCTTCATCTGAGCCTGATTTACAGTCATTAAGACCATTACAGACATCAATATATTGGACACAGTGATACTCATCAAAACATTTAAACCAATGTGAGTCTGAACAATTGTAATAATGTTTGGAGTCTGAAAAGATATTTATAATTATGGTATTAGTCTGGAAATATTGCACATTTATAACTTATAAACAAGATGTGTTTGTGAAACACAAATGCCCCCGTAACGGCATTTTTTTTCAAAGTTTGACCTTGACAGATGACCTTGACCTTATCACATGACCTTGACTTTGGTACCAGTGGATGCGGATCATTGAGATCTATCATCATGCCAAATATTAGCTTTGTATCTTGAATAGGCTTGAAGATATTGGCAAGATTAAGTTTTCGGACAGACGGACGGACAGACAGACAGACAGGCGGACAGACGGACAGACAGACGGACGGACGGACGGACGGACAGACAGACAGACAGACAGACGGACATGAGTAAAACAATATGCCCTCGATCTATCGATGCGGGGGCATAAAAAGAGGACCAGGGATCAACACTAACTGTTATGAAATCAAGAAGTCCCAAAGTTAAAACTAAGCAGTCTGAATTTCATAATGACAGAACATTGTTGAAAAGAAGAAATTGCCTGTCACATGCAATTTCTTATTTTCAACACATTTCTCCTTTAAAAGAAGATAGTTTTCATTCAGAATACTACTAGGTGTAACCAAATGTTCAACAACTTTTGAAGTAAAAATATCTATGTGGTTTTTACAAGGATTGAAAAGTAAACTACCTTAGGCATCTGATTGTTAAAATCTTCTCAAATTATCCATGGAGTCCATCAGACTCCTTACTTACAAAATGTGGGAGTCCCAACTGATAAACAAGGAGTCTCGAGCTCCTGGACTCATCTCAGTGTTGAACCCTGGAATGCCTTCTATTAACAAGAGGACCATGATGGTCCTACATTGCTCACCTGAGTCTCTTTGACTCCTGGGACATCACATTTATTAGATAGGCATATTTCAACAAGGAGATAATTTCTACATAAGATCAATACCATGGAATGTTTATAGCCAAGAGCAAGAAGGTTATGCCTTTTCATTCTATGATTCTAAGAAAAAAAGGGATACACCCAGGTGGAGCCCAAATGTGACTCTAGGGTCTTGATATGAACTAACTTGGTAAAGGTCCACTTGATGATGCTACATACTAAATATGAAAGCCGCCACAATAGCGTATTTGGTTAGGCATAAGACTTCCGATCTGGAAGCCGTGGCTTTGATCCCCAGTTGCTGCAAATATCCTTTCCGACGTTTGTCTCTCACCAATGGGTAGATAATTGTAAATCTATGTGAGATAGCAGTCGGAGGCTAGGAAAGGGTGTAATGGTAGCACAGGTGAAAGAAATGCCAGGGATCCATTGTTAGGTGCTCCGGCTGCCGCAATATAACCAGGAAATTGTTGAAAGCAGCGTTTTTTTGAGATATGCTCTGGACAAAAAAACGGCAGACAAGTGCAAAGCAATATACCCCCTCTTCTTCAAAAGGGAGCATAATAACAAAATGGCAGAATAGAATATGATGGAGATCAACAGCATTCCTTGTAGAAGTTAAATTTAAATTGATAATTACTCACGGTTGGATGAAGTACAACCAATCTCATCACTTTTATCAACACAGTTTGAGATGCCGTCACACACCTTGTTCTGTGGTAGACAGAGTTCAGATGAGTCACACTGGAAAAACTTGGAATGATCACATCTACTGCTATCTGTGTTAAATGGGGAATAATTACATCTTTAATATACATAACAATTTGAGTCAAAGCAATAGCCCTCTGTGCAAGATTAAAACACTCACTAAACGTAATTTTATTTTATTTTGTCCATCAAGATTCGTGCATTCTGATTGGCTGAAAAATGATACTTATTTTTCAAGCCTCTGCAGAAAGAAGTTCAATTAGAATTCTGTTTCATTATAGATGGATTTTTGCTTCAGAATATTAAATAATAAGATATGAAGAGAAGGTTTAGAACTTTATTCGCAGTAAAATTCATATGTCAAGTGTTTATCTGTGTACACAGAGAGCTCCAACCATTTTTTACGCAACATCATCTTTCGTGGGAACATTGATTCTTCTGATGCCATCACAACCCACACACTAAATGATGCACTTTGCTTTCTGTTAAAGTTCCAACGTCAGTATCATTACATTTTCATAAATTTTACATCCAGAAAATTGTTTTAATACTATTTTAAACCTTGAAGTGGGTAAAAAAGTCATTTCAGAATTGCGATCATGTTATCATGGATATAATTCCATTTTAGTGTTGATGTAGCCATGAATAAAGTCGGATGGGGGAGGAATTATACGCAATTAGATTTTACTTTTTGCATATAATTTCTCCTCCATCAAACTTTATTGATGTACACATCAACGCAAAGATAAACTTATTTAACCCATGTCATGCTGAATAAATTTTGGCTAAAAAATTCCATCAAAATCAAAGGGCAAAAAGCACTGAAAGTACCAACTGTAGGTGAATTTTTATTTGAAAAACTAAATCTATTGACAAGTCTGGTTTGAAAGTGAGAAACATGTGGTATAGACAAAGATCAGACTGCACATATGTGCATGCTGATGTTTTTCTATAGCTCCTGTCAAAGCAGGAATATTGTGGAGTCAGCATGACAAGGGTAATTAACCAATAGAGCAATGCCTTGGTCGAGACATAGTGTGTAAACATGAGGGACCTCAGGAACAGATTATGCTCTAAAAGGAAGTGCTCATCACAAAAATTCAAACTCTAGATGAGGACTCCTATTTCAAAAGACTTCAAATCAAACCAGAATGGTTATCAGGGAACATCACATATCCAGCCTTCAAATATTCGACCTTGCAATGTAACCTTGACCTTTGCACTATAGCCAAAATCGGATTAAATTATCATCTAGTTTGGTAACATGGATGTGTAGAATTCACTTTAGAAAGAGACTATGAACATTCTGTGATAAAATCATAAGCCATTCATTATTTTATAATTTAATTTCAGTTGTGTCCATCAATATTAAATGCGTTCTGATTGGCTGAAAAGTTGGTTTAATTCCCCAAATGAAAATAATTTTATAATATGCAGCTGTTTTATAAGCTTCCGCAAAAAGTAGTCCCACAAGAAATCAGTATCTTTTGCTTCCTGATTTTAAATAATAAGATATGAAGAGAATGTATGTTGATTTCATTGAGGAATGAAACTAAAAATCTTATCACACTCTGGTACAAATCCACTTTGCATATTCATTCAGTGTGATTAGGTTTTCACATTCATACCTGAATGAAATCAACAAATCCTCTCTTCATCTCTTAAACGAAGGATGTAGGGACAGACAGACAGAAAAAGAATATGACACCAATATACAGCCACCATCTTGGGCGTAAAAAAAGCAACTTACTTGAACAATTTATCTCATCTTCCCCATTTGGACAGTCCTTGTAACCATCACAAACATCACTATTCTTCACACATGGTCTGTCTGTACTATTGTAACAAATCCACACATTCCCCTCTGTACAAGGTATGACTGTTGTCTGGGCTAAAACAGACAAAATAGTCAACTCTTTAAGAAAATTAAAATGTAATTACATACAACACTATCTATTTCTTTTAGAGATGAAAAGAGTATTTAAAACCTAATCACTCTGTATGAATATGCAGCGTTTTTTCTCCTAGCTTTGGGAAAGGGTCCGAGACCGGACCAATTGGGAAAAATGCGTTGTTTTCTCAAAAATTGGGAATTTTCACTATGACACTTGTTTTAAAAACATTACTTTTATTTATATCATTAGTATTCAATACAATATGTATAATAGAAGTCCTATGCCTCTATAGTCATATCTTAACTGAAAAGCAAACCATAGTCCTTAAACAAGGAATCTGAACAAAAACAATGACAAAGAATTAGTCTGATTGCTCTAGAATAAATGTTTTATATCAAATCTAGAAATGTCACTGAGTTTTTGTTAAAAAAATATCATGGTTAAACCTAAAATATAGACAAATCAAGTTCTATGATAAATTCGTGGGTTGAACGGGAACCAGTCAAACCGGCCCCTCGTCAAACCGGCCCCCGGTCAAACCGGCCCCAAAATGGTCAAACCCGCCCAAAAAAATAGTCAAACCGGCCCCTCAACTCAGAAATAAGGTCAAACCGGCCCCAAATTGGTCAAACCGGCCCCAAGAAATATTCAAACCGACCCCTATTTATTTTCATTTTTTGTTTGATACAATTATTTTACTTTAATATTTTGAACCTACGAACTTTCAATAATCTTGGTCCCCAATAAAAAACTTAAGCTTAATTATATTATTTCGTGCGCTAAATGTATGTTGTAAAAATTAAATTTATCGCGATATTTTGAATAGAAAAAATCGGCTCTATTGTACAGAATTATTTTGTCAATTTAATACACAAGAAATTTGTAAAAGACCATAAAAGATATTACCGCGTTTGTCTTCTTTTTTTTACACACGCTATGCATTGTTTGGTTTAACCCATGTTTTCTAAGTGTTTGATGATTTAATTGATAACGCAATTAAAGGCCGATGCCAATCAATAATCTGTAAAGTCACAGTCATTTTGACGGATCGAATTGTTTTATTTAAAGGGGTGCAACAAGACCGCTATTTAAAAATCAAAATAAGTCTCTGGGTCTTACGTGAAATGCTTGTATAAACATTATAAAAAAGGGGAACTTTTTCGGTATACCTAGTTCTCATTTTCCCATAATATTTCTAACCCATATCGCACCGTTTTATCAACTGGTATTGATCCTTTAAATTTGGTACAGTCTATTTTCATCATTTTTTTAATTGTTTAGCCGAAGTATGTGTGTATAAAGTAATCTTTTGTAAGTTATTAATCAGATCGATAATTTTCGCACAATATATTCAAATGTAAATCATTACGCGTGGTGACTGTATGTTACAATCTTATCAATTTTATTATTTGACTACTTATACATTAACACTTCAAAGAAGATTTATACTCAAAATGGCTTTATAAAATAAAAACTAAACAAAGTCAAAGTTTTAAAAAGAATTAAAAAATGTTCGAAGATAGCCTCATAAGAATTATATTACTAGTGACTGATTTGAAATGGTCTTTTGTTTATTATTTTCTTGATTATTTTTTTGATTATTTATGATAAAGAGATCGAGATATATGCATTTTAAATAAATAAATAAATTTTACGTAGTGTTTCATTTTTTCTTAGATGACACTCAACACAACTTTCAAAAAAATCACAGAGCATTGCGTTTCTATAAAATTATCACCTTTTATTGTCTTAATTATATTGGGGCCGGTTTTAGGGGCCGGTTTAACCGATGGAAAATCGATATTGGGGCCGGTTTGACCGATTTGGGGCCGGTTTGACCGTGGGCCGGTTTGACGAGGGGCCGGTTTGACTGTAAAGCGGTTGAACATTCTTGGGTACGAATCAACAGAAAACAAATACATATTCAATCCTATTGTTTTTAAAACAGCTATAAATGAATATTTCTACTAAAATCATAGAAACTTTTTAAACATATTTTCAAAATAGATCATATACTCAGATGTTCTACCTGCTGTAGAATGTTTGAAAGACAATTCAGGTTGGTTCTGAGAGGTGCCGAGATCGTGAATAACAGTCAACTTTGTTTACGAAAAATTAAACAAAGATAATCAATTATATTTTGGGTTATTATCATAACAGGAAAATAATTTGCTTCAACCATGACCAAAAGTCCTTCATTCTAGTAAGTTTTTTTCCTTTAAAATTCATCTTACATCAATTGATAAATAAATGCAAAAAGATCGTCTACTGCAAATCAGGTCCAATAATCGCAATATCTTGGCTTCACAAAAATATGCAGTTTTGTAATGCGATAACTTCCGAGTTATCCAAAATACACTGGGTTTCCTGCTTTGTTATTGTTTATGCCTATGAAATCGAGAACCATGTGACTAAAATAAACTGATCTTTGGAAATTCCCCTCTTGTTGACACATTACAACACTGATATTTATTGCTAGAAGTACTTCCAGGTTTTCCAATAGGAAATAATCAAAGTTTATTGGCTTTGAATTGGGAATTTCATTCTCTCATTTTGGGAAAACATAGTAGTTTTCGTCATTGGGAACGGGTCTGTTTACCGGACCCGTTCAAAGAAGGAAAAAAAACGCTGATATGCAAAGCAAATACATCCATGAGTGTCATACCTCATAAAATCAACAAATATTCTCTTCATGTTTGATAATTTAATGTCATGAAGCAACTAAGTAAGATTCATCAATAATGAAATCAATTTCTTACAGGACTACTTTTTGTGAAAGATAACAAAATAGCTGCATACTCAAAATTATTTTCATTGAGAAATAAAACCAATTTTCTTTTTCCAATCAGAATGAATAATTGGTGGAATCATCTAGAATTAAATTATTTAATCAGGGACTGATTTAACATGCAAAATTTTGAATGTAGCTTTATTCAGTTTCAAAACAGAAATAAGGATAAAAATCATAATTACTCTTTTGCTAAAATATGAACTTGACGTTAATTACTATTGTCACTGATGCAAACAAGAACTTTAACATGAAGGCCCCTTTTATCATGACTAGTCGAAATTTCACCAAACAGCAACTTTATGCACAGCATAAGGTCACTAGGAACATTTTGTGAAAGTTTCATCCAAATCACTCCATAAAGGAAGGAGGAGATGCGTTCACAAGATTGTTACCGATGGATTTATGTACAGACGTATTCACATACTGACATCAGGACAGACGGAGAAGGTGATACCAATATATGTCCATCTTTGGAGGTGTATAAAAAATTACCTATCTATTGGTAGATCAGCCCTGCATTCAGGACAAAAAAATGTATGAAACCTTAACGAGAGCACCATCCACAGGCGCCAATGCTCGGTTACAGGTGCAAGATAGTGCAAAAAGTCTACGTAAAAAAAGGGGCATCAATCTTTCATAAATGTTTTTAGTTATGCCCTTGATAGTCTGGAAAGCAAATGCTAAGTTTCAAGAAGTTATCTTATGAACAAGATTAAAGTTTGTCATGCCAACAACTAAACCAAGTAGTTGACGCAAAGATGATGACAATACTTTGGGTTTTCTCAGAAAACAGCAAAGCTAAAAAAAATAAGAGTTGTCAGCGGACAACATAGCTCGTCAAAAACTGCTGCTTGTCACAAACAGCACTTGACCAAAGATCTAAGTTCAAGGTCAATATTTTTGGTTAAAGTCCATGATTTAATATATATTAGTATATAAAAGAAAGAATTAAAGGTATTATGGCCATAGGAATAAGCACTCAGAAAATATTAGCAAGGTTTACGTAAAATATAAAGCCTCTAGGATTAATATTGATAGAAATAACAAGATGTGTTTGTGAAACACGAATGCCCCCGTAACGGCATTTTTTTTCAAAGTTTGACCTTGACAGATGACCTTGACCTTGTCACATGACCTTGACTTTGGTACCAGCGGATGCGGATCATTGAGATCTATCATCATGCCAAATATTAGCTTTGTATCTTGAATAGGCTTGAAGATATTGGCAAGGTTAAGTTTTCGGGTTAAGTTTTCGGACGTTTGACCTTGACAGATGACCTTGACCTTGTCACATGACCTTGACTTTGGTACCAGCGGATGCGGATCATTGAGATCTATCATCATGCCAAATATTAGCTTTGTATCTTGAATAGGCTTGAAGATATTGGCAAGGTTAAGTTTTCGGACAGACGGACGGACGGACAGACGGACGGACAGATGGACAGACGGACAGACAGACAGACGGACATGAGTAAAACAATATGCCCCCGATCTATCGAAGCGGGGGCATAAAAAACTTTTACCTAATGCGGACACCGACACCAGCGCTGACGCCAACATCCGAGGGTATGACAATAGCTATTCGGAGACTTTCGTCCCGGGTGAGCTAAAAATTATACCGGCATTGCATGCAAGTGCACATGCAAAGCAGTGCATATTTTAAAAACAGCCCTGCCTGCAGGATGACATAACAGTGCCAACAGTTTTCTTATTATACCCCGCTTTGCAGATACACTTGCGTGTAAAGCGGGTAAAATTGACAAACTGTTTGCACCGTTTTGTCATTCTGAACGTAAGGCAGTTTCACAAACATTTTCATCCGTAACGACACAATTGTAACTGCAAATATTATACTTGGGCAGAAAATAAGATGAAGGTAAATGATGATTCATAGGAAATAATCTAAATTGCATTTATTATAGATTGAAGTTAAAGGTAGTGGACCCGTAATAGCTTCTCAACGTTTCAGAACTCATGATCTTTCACAATGTTGACTGAGGTTTCCTAATGAAATTCATTACAGAACCTTGGTGAACACTGTTAAAGTTCATTTCTTCAGAAACACTGCAGAACTATTACGGGTCCACCACGTTAACCTAAAATTACATTACTTACTACAATTGAGCTCGTCTGCACCATCGTAACAATTAGATGTGCCATCACAGCGTTCATACATAGGTATACATCTGTTATCATGGTCACATCTAAATTCATTCTTGTAACAAGACACAGGCTTCACAGATGCTTAAAAAAAGGATGAACAAGAGCTAAACTTGAGCAATTTTGCTCTTCCTCACAAAAATTGAACTCTAAAGGAAGTCCGAACATTTTTATTGATTCCATATTTCACCAGGCAGTCTTATTTATAAAATCTGAATACTAAGCTTCAACTTTCATCATGAGTGTTTTTTATGGGATATAAAAAGAATGCATGTCTTAGCTAAACAAAGCATTTGTTATAAAATTCAAAGACAAAACCCCAATTAAGAATGGTTTGTGGATGGTAATGGCTGACTTAAATTTATAAACTTTTCTTTCATTATTAAATTTCTTTTTGTAGAATGGTCAATTAATATCACATGTAAAACATCATCCAACTAATCACTGCAGATATCTGTCCTTCTGTCCTCCTTTTTTTTTTATCATGAAACAGAATCCTAATAGTTGACAGGTCGAACAAGAGCCATGTCGGATGTGGCCATCCCCACTGCAAAAGCTTGATTAAAGATTCTTTTGTATGTTAAGAGATTTACTCCTTACAAAATCTAAGTCTTTGAAATAACAAAGGGTAAAAAATAGAAAATTATGAAAGCAAGAGTTATAATTATTGTGCACTGCACTTCTCCTCATTGAGATCTATCCACCCATGATAGCTTCTATACTTTAGGAGAATGCTCTGGACAAAATCTAAGTATTAAAAATAACAAGGGGTAAAAACTCCAAATTTATGCAAGCAGAAGTTGTAGTTCTTGTGCACTGCACTTCTCCTTCATGAGATCTATCCACCCATAAATTTTCAAGTTTTCAAGTTGATAGCTTTTAAACGTTAGGAGATATGCTACGGACAAGATAGCGACAGAACCTCGTAACCTCAAAACGACGGACGGAGACCATAACTATACCCCCTAGCCCAAAACTGGCAGGGAATAAAAATGTGTTATCTCATTTAGTAAAAGGAGAAAGTCATGTGGTTTGCAATGACTCCCATATATGGGTAATTTATTTGAAAACAAAGTTAAAATTAAGCATGATCTTCGTTAATTTGGAATGAGGTAGTGGACCCGTAATAATTTCGCACCATTTTAAAACTCATGATCTTTATCAATGTTGACCCGAGGTTTCCTAATGAAATCATTAGGAAACATAAAGTTCACTTCTTCTGAAACATTGTAGAACTATTACAGGTCCACTACCATGAATACCGCCTATCTGAATCTCTGATGACTTACGACAGTTTTGTTCATCACTGTTATCTCCGCAATCGTCCAATCCATCACAGCGGAAAAACTCTCGAATACACACTCCATTGTAACACTCAAACTCACAGGGTATGGTGGTAGTTTTACGTGGCATAGTTGGTGATGGTGTAGTATAAACTGTAATCAATCAAAGTTGAAATGAACTAAGTGGTTATGGTAGAACAAGTGCTGTAAAATCCAAAAAAATATTTGACCTTGCGCTTTGTCCTCAAACTAGGAGAACTATCTGGAAATAGAACACCTACATATGATTGAAAACTATTGTGCCAAGTTATATCGAAATCAATCCATAATCATTGGAGTGATTGTCCAGACAAAAATAGATGGACAGACAACCACCCATACAAACAGGCAAATGGATGCACTAAAACACATACAACAAGCTGTTGTTAACACCTCCTTAAGGATAATACTTACAAGGAGGTAACTACGATTACTCACATTTGCAAGTGCGTAATAGAAATAAATCCTATTTTGAACAAGAGCTGTCACTGTAAGATGACAATGCCCCCGACACCGCTTTGATAGTAATAAGGAAGTTATGGCCAATGTTAAAGTTTTTGGACGGAATGACGGACGGACGGACGGACAGACGGACGGACAGACGGACGGACGGACGGACAAGTCAAATTTATGATGCCTCCCTATCGGGGTCATAAAAATGTTGTTGATGAATGATAATAACATTGAAACTACAGCTTATTCAATCTGTAGTAACAATGGTTTGATTATTCACCAACACTCAAATTATAGAAAAGGGGAGCAGACAGAGGACAGTCATCTTTTGTTACAGTCCACATATCGCCTTTATCCTATATATTCTATGTTGGTCACCCTCTGAGTGTGTATAAATTTCAAAATCCTAGTAATGCCTCTGACTTACTACAGTCCTTCTCATCAGAATTATCAAGACAATCATTGGCACCATCACACCACCATGACCCGTACACACAGCGACCATTGTTACACCTCCGTTTTCCAGATGGACATGTTCCGTTACATGAAATTTCATCAGAGTTATCGGCACAATCTCGTTTGTTGTCACACACGTTGAAACTCGGAATGCATCGAGGTTGAGATCGTTTACATTCGAACATGCCCTCCTCACATATTGTACCTGTGAACATGATATGATGTCTCAGCACCTATTCTACGTTATTAATGAACATGCAGGGCGGGGTTTAGACTTTATGTAATTTGGAGAATTAACTTTTAAATGTTTTGGGTTCATTGAAAAGTTAGTCAGCAATTATCCTGAACGTGTGCAAACAACTGTATCATAAAACCAAAAGGATTCATGTACTTAGAGAAAGTGAACACATTTCATCATTGGGTTACAAAAGCCTCACAACTTCAGCTTGGACAAGCTGAAGTTACGAGGATTTGGCTACCAAACTACGCTTACGGTGTCAAGTTAATTATGACAACTATCTTTAGAAGTAAATAATAATGGATAAAGGCTGATTTACCTTAACCTGAAGTGAATTGATCCATTTCTTAGGGCCGGCCCTGCCAGGGGAAAAATCGTAGATTATAACAATAATAAGTTTTAACTGCCTACAGGTATATACTGTACTTTGAGATTTTTTTGCCATGATCTAAATTTTGCCTATTATGTCACATTTGCCAAGTAGCTAAAAAATAAACACATCAAAATATCCCCATTTTAAAAATTTACAATTCATAAACTTTGTATCCTGAATTTTCACCGACAAATGGAAAAGGGTTTGATTCTTTCTATTCATTTAAAAATAAATCTGATAATTTGATTTTTATTAGTTGTGAGAAGATCTCTCTTGTAACTGCAAATCTATTTTATTATATCTGTATTTATTTTTCAAGTAAGATTAATAGATATTTCATTTCAGGAACAACAAAGGGTATATTCTCACTTGTAGCTCACCGACTTGTGAAAATATAGCTTTTGTTGTTCAAAAAATGAAATATAAATTGATCTTACCCCTCAGTCGACATTGTGAAAGATCATGTGGTCTGAAATTTTGGGAAGCTATTACGGGTCCACTACCTTAAACTTCAATCTATACTAAATGAGATTTAGGTGATTTCTCATGAATCATAATTTTCCTGCATCTTATTTTTTGCCAGAGGCTATAAATCTTTTTCAGGCTCAACTGAGAATTTTCTTAAATTTTAAATTAAATAAATGTAAATGAAAATAAAATATAATATTAATAAGTTGTTATTTATAACAAGTTATTAATATCATCTTTTATGTCATTACATTAAAATGAGAAATAAAACAGAAATACGGCTTTAATCTCAAATTTAAATTTGAGAAAATTTTGAATTGAGAATGAGAAAAGTTTTGTAACCTTGGGCCCTGATCTGTCAATGCAGTGGCCGTAACCCTTGTTATTCTGAACAGGGAATATTCCTGCTATGGCAGGAGTTATAGACAAACATCAGCCTGCACATATGCCCAGTCTGATGTCAGTCTACACCACTTGTTTCTGACTTTTAAACCAGAATTGTGAATAGATTTAATTTTTCAAATAAAAATTGACCTACAGTTGGTACCTTCAGTGCTTTTTGCCCTTTGATTTTGATGAAAATTTTTAGCCAAAATTTATTCAGCATGACAAGGGTCAAAAACCTACCATTGTGAGTGCATCCTTCCTCATCACTCCCATCCGGACAATCAAGGTCAAAATCACACAGCCAGTTTTTGTAGATACAAAATCCAGATGGACACCTATGCTGGTCAGGACCACATGAAGGGCGTTCTGAAATTATAGAGTATTACGATTTTGGCTTTCTGCTTAGCTGAAAAATTAGTTTGTACCTCCATGACAAAACAATTTCTACAATGCCGCTTTTTTGTAACTTGGTGCATAAAGTATAGTCAAACTTGTCTTAGTGTCCACCTGTTTTCAGCAAGCAACCTGTTTTCAGCAAGCAGCCACTGAGGTCCCAAATTAAGTTTTTAAACACAAAATTACCCCGTATGAATCAAGCACGTTCTTATGCAAGCACTTTTTGAATGTTCCTTAGGTGCTTGCTTAATACAGGTTTGACTGTAGTCCAATAAGGAAACTGTCTCTTTTTTTTTCTCTCTCTCTCTTTTTAGAATTTTAGCATGGTGGTACCTGATTATAAGATTATAATCAAGATATATTCAAATTCATTCATCAATCTGTTCTTCGTGTTCATAATATTATCTGGTGATAAAAAAGAATCCAGCTGCTACCTGTTTTATTGACTTCTTCTTAACCAGACAACAAAATTTTTTGTAAGGTTCATCATTGTCAATATCTTCTGGGTTGAAATAGATGGCTTTGTTAGGGAATGGATAATATAGCTCTAGGATAATCCTTTGTGTATAAGATCAATTTTATATTTCATTGGGTGAACAAAAAAAACTATATTTTCACAAGTGGCTGAGCCACTAGAGAAAATATAGCTTTCGTTGTTCACAAAATGAAGTATACATCAATTTCACTCAAATAATAAACGAAATTTTCTATAAATAATTTTGCATCATTTTGCTTGTGATTGCTAAGGAAAGGCATGAACTCATTTGATTCTGTGCTCCCCTTAGATAATATCAAAATGGGTGAAATGGACAAAAGCAGGGTGAACTATTTTGGTAATTTCACTGGATTGACTGCAAGTTATCAAAATGATAATCTACTGTTACTTTTGGATAATCCATGGAAAATCATTAAAAACTTTCCTATTCAGAATTTCTGCAAATTCTAAGCTTATCTCAAGGAAACTATTTTTTACTAACTCACTATCCTTGAAGTATCATTATTTTAGCTAGAACAAGTCAACCATGACATGATAATTTCATCTTCATTCTAGCTTGAGCTGACTTTTGACAGCCAATATTGAGAATATTTCCGTGAAAACTCGTTATCCTTGAAGTATCATGACTTTTGCAGGGATGAACTCCTTCTGTTCGAACTCCCATTATATCCAAATTATTTCATTTTAGTGGACAAATTCAATCAAAATTTTTCAACACAAGAAAACAACCCCCTTTTGTCGTGCTTGAATCAAGTACTTCAAATTCTACAAATAAAAGATATGTGATGTGCAGAATTTGAGCAATTAGTCCCAATGTATCCCTATCTATATATTTAGGGTCTAATTACTCAGGGTCTTAGTCTACATCGAACCCCCTTTATAGAAACCATGGATCTGCCGCTGAACTAAGATATTTCTTTGAAAACTTACGACAGTTGTTCTCATTAGATCCATCAGGACAGTCGTTAAATGTGTCACACTTCCATATTACAAGGATACATTCACCACTATCACATCAGAACTGCAGGTCTAACTATGGCTAGATCTCAACAACCAAACACATATTGTGGGTTCAGTGCAAGACTGTAGTAAGTGTATATACAATGTATATACACTTTCTACAGTCTTGCACTGAACCATCAATATGAAATATTTATGCTTTATCTAGCTGAAGCCAAATTTTAATTGGACCGACAACATGGATATTTCTGTAAAAACTTACGACAGTTGTTCTCATCAGATCCATCTGCACAGTCATTAAATGTGTCACACATCCATGTTACTTGGATACATTCACCACTATCACATTGGAACTCGTCTGGTGTACAAGTCTGTTGACCTGAATTGAATCAGAGACAGTCAAAAAGTGAAAACAAAAAGCATGTGTTTGACACTTCCAACAATTTCATGCAAGTCTGTTTGACTGACAATACGCAATTAAGCCACGATTAGCCAGATTTAATAATACAGCAGAGTAACCATACCAAACTAAGTGTACCTTGTATAGAAAGTGAAGAGAAGACAATAGGCCAACTTATTATTGGCCCTAGGCTGTCCCCAGGGGCCCGTTTTACTAAACCTCTTATGATCATTTTTTGCGCAAGTCAAAAATTAAAGTTGCCTCTACACTGGTAACTAAAAATGGAATTCTACCATGCATCATCTCATTGGAATCGTCTTCTGAAGACGATTCCGATGAGATATTGCAAGGCAGAATCTAACAATGAATGAAAACACCAGGTACGATTTGTGATTTTGACTAACAATCAATTTTTTCGTAAGACGTTTAGTAAAACGGGCCCCTGGTTGTTTTTCTTCCAGCCGGAAACCAGGCATTCAGGATAACCAAACTCTTCCAGTAATTATCCCACATTGCATGTGCACATACATGCAAAGGGAAACATAATTTGATAACGCATTGAAACATCTATTCAGCAAACAACAACAGAACCTGAATGGGACAAAAAAACTCTCCTCATCTCTTTAAATGTCCCTAGTAAACATTACGTGCAAAGTGAAGACTCTGATCAGACAGTGGGACTGCAAAGGCTGACCTGAATCTTAACTTTGCACATATTTGAATTGTTGGTAATGCCATGCACAGGCTAAAATGTTTCATTTAAATGATTTGAAAACAAGAAGTGAAACAATACCTGTTGAATAAATCTCAAGTTACACAGTTAACCCTTCCTGTTTTATAAAATTTTGGACCTGTCCAAATTCAAAAGTTTCGCAGACAAAATTCTAAAGTGGATTTAATTTGAAAAATAACCATTCAGTAGGGTAGAAAATAGTGCGGAAATAGAAGAAATTGCTTGTCAGAAGCAATTTCTTCTTTTTTCACAATGTTTTCTCAATCATAAAATCAGTGGCACGTAAAAAGCAGGGATTAAACAGCAAAGGGATAATGGTGAAGGGAATGGATTTCAAACTAAGTCAAACGGATCACCATATCAGATGAACAAAAACTATAAATTTTACAAAGAGTATTGGCGTTAATAAGAAACTTAATACTTTTTCGCTATCTTTCAACACTTTCAAATCAAAACATCCCAATGACAACAAAAAAATTCAAAAATAACAAAAAACTTGAAATGTAATAATAAACTCCTACAATGATATCAGTAAATAGGATATTTTGGTTATAACACTCTAAGTTGATTTCATGGTTCAAATCAACTCTTTCTTTATGAAAAGACAATGTTGACAACAATATATGGTTATAATAATGCATTTTTAAAGCTTTGTTTCCAGAATTCAGTATCCTGAATTTACTGAAGAATGAAATGAATACAAACCACAATTATTTTCATCACTTGAATCCCCACAATCATCATCACCATCACACTTCAAGTCTAAAGAAATACACTTCTCATTCACACATGTGTACTGATTCGGAGAACAAGTTGTGATAGGTTTGACACATTCTCCAGTTTTATTACCCCATCCTTTGGGACAGCAGTGTTCGTCAGCGTCTTCTGCCACCACAGATAGCGTAGAATTCCCTGCACATCTACATGTTTTATTTTTGCTGTTGACGAAGTTTTCCTCGTTTGGAGGTGTCAGAAGACAAAGTTGTTGGCATCCGCCATTATTTGTGCAGGCATCATTTCCACCTATATCAATAGGCAGTAAAAGATGAAATATACTGTCTTCAGACATGATTATCAAAACCCTAGTGGGTTATTTTTATATGTTTTTAAAAAAGCATATGTGACCCATCACGCAAAAAGGGACCATCTGGGTAGTAGGTAAAGTGTCGACCCTAGTCACACTGCGGACTGACTAGGTTCGAAACTTTTCACAATGGGCTTATTTTCTGAATCTAGAATTATCAACCTACCTTCTTGTGAAAGAATCTTTGACTTGCGACCTCTGGTTGACCTTTGTTGGACCTAATCTTTTTTTCAAAAATTCATTTTACAAACTTCCCAGATGGTCCCTTTTTGTGTGACAGGTCACTTATATAAGTAAATTCTTACGCGATCTAACCATAATATTCGAAGCTGTAAAGAAATAAAGGGATTATTTTTAAAATTTCATGGAGGTATGAAACTAAAAACCTAATCACACTGTATGAATATGCAAAGCCGATTCATTTATTAGCTTGATTATATTTTTAGTTTTATACCTGCATGAAATTTAAAAAAAATAATCTTTTCATTTCTTATAATTTAATATCATGAAGCAAAAATTGGCAGATTTTTTGAGCAACTACGTTGCATGCAAGCTTTAAAATAGCTGTATACTCAAAATCGTTGTCATAGAGTAATAAAACCAATTTTTCAGCCAATCAGAATGCATGAAAACTGATGGAAATAAGTAATTTTAAATTTTAACAAATGGAGTTAAAAACAAGATCACCATTATTTCAGTACACTGAGTTACATTTGAATATTGAATTCATAAAGCCCTTTTTAAGTGATGCATCATTAGAGTTTTGCACCTAGCTACAATATTCACATAGTCACATGATGAGCACCATTTTAAGAAACTTTCGAAAAAGTAATTCTGTCTATTAAATGAAGGAGTTGTGTTAAATAAGAAATGAATGTATGTATTGATGGACAGATGATTAGAAGGACAGATGTAGAAACTGGTGAAATTATGGAAAGATTTTCCATTCCATTGTTCATTTTACAATAATTGATGTCAGAGCTCCTTTTTTACCTTTGATGTCATAATGTTGCAAGTCATGACAATTAGGAAAACCACACGCTTTTAGTTAATTTTTCCTAAAAAAATGAATTTTCACCTCAGTTTTGCATTGAAGTAATAAAATATTTCATTTTATTTCTCTTTCATAAAATTGATAAATCTTTCGTTTTGCTAACAATAAAAGCTATATTTTCACAAGTGGCGTAACCACTTGTGAAAATATAGTTTTTTATTGTTCACTCAATGAAAGATAAATCAATCTTGTGCTCAAACAAAGATCCTCTATGTACATCCACCTTCCACACCATAAGAAAATCTACCATATTTCCTCTAATAGAAACACCCTCCCTAATAGTAGCACCCTTACATTTTTTACTGAGAAAACCCACTTCAAATGCCTAAATTTTACGAACTTTTGATGTTTCTTCTCTAATTTGAGATGTATTACCTCTAAACAATCATTTATATGATTATTTAGAAGAAATTCACCTCAAATTAAAGGGAAAAGGGTCTAAAAGACATCAATTTCAATGAGTTTTTTTAAATCAGAAAATGTATACTAAATAAAAGCTCACTCAGACTGTGTTATGTAAAGCTCCCAGGAGTGTTTATAAGGAGAAATATGGTATACCTGCTTGTAATGTTTCCTTCAGGACTTTCAGATCTAATGTAAAAGTGGAGAATGTAATCTCCTCCTTCAAGCCCATTCCTGAGTACCGTTCAATACTGTAGATAGTCTCTTTACTGTAGTCAGCCCAAAATAAAAGGTCCTACATAAAAGCAATCAAAATACTAAAGAGCCAATTACACCTATGGATGTCAAAGAATGAATCAAAGTGCTGTCAGCACTGTAAATCGTACATCATTGAGAGGCTGGGATAGTGCAATAGTTCGCCAATCAAAGGGCTCAAATTTTTACAATAAGAGTTGGTAAAATCTTTAAATTTGTGAGTTTTTTTGTCTTAACAATCCATCTTTTCGAGGACATCGCCAGCTCATCCAACCTTGTGGGTCCGATTTTGAAAGTTTACTGATTCAATAGCCCTCTGCTAGTCTAAATTATTTCTTAGCAGATTTTTACGTTGTTATAATGAGCACGCGCCAAGCTAAAAGCTTGTCTGTTAATATTATTCCTCTCTCTATAGAGTTTAAAAGCCTGTTTAGCAACAAACATTTTTCATTAAACTATTTACAATTTTGATTACCAACATGTTTGTTTTTCAAGCATTGGGTTTTCCCAAATACTGTAAATGCATTTTCCCTCAAGAAACACGTGAAATCGCCAACTATGCTATTTATATCTTTGGTTTCTGACCAATCGATTAAATCTAGCAGCACTCTATGATTATTCATGAGTTGTTCTAAAAATAGATCGCTCTTGCTGCTATCCTAGGGGAAATTCAAATGGCAGCCCGAGAGACGTGTGAGATGATGTAATAATCTAAAATTGACTGTAATATGCATGCGCAGAAAAGACATTCATGTGAACGGAGTTACCCACTGGTGGTAGTAAACAAACTTCTCATTTACCGCTACAATAATTAATTTACCATGAAATATCGCTATCCCATTAAGAAATGTGATAAACTCGTGCAAAATACTATATAAAATAAGAAAAAAGTATTTGTTATTTAAAGTAATAGAGAATATTTATTTTTTTTGTAATCGAATTGTTGTGCACTATTCTCGACGCCATTTTGGAACCCAAGTAACACCGGCCTGACCCAGGATCAGAAGCGTCGAGGTTGAAAGGTTACAATGACATCACTAGTGTCGAAACCGAGGCCGTTCTGATGGAAACCCAGTTAACTCGGGTCGAAACCGAGTCCGATATGAACTTACCCCTATATCAGTTTATCGTATGTTTTTGTCGATTTATTTGTTGTTGAATAATTTTTCTTCGTTTTCAAATTTGAATATAATGAAAATAGGATTGGAGCGTGATCAGAGTGCTCATTGAAATCAAATATTTCAAAATTGCAAAATTATTTCTATTTGTTATAATTCATTTTTAATGGCCTGGCAGGGCGGAGCCTAAATAACGGGTCGTTGCACTTAAGGTTAAGGAAAATCAGCTTATATTTGAAATTACTTACTTCTAAAGAGAGTCGACATAAATAACTAGAGAACTTTAATCGTAGATTGGTAGCAAAATCCTCGTAACTTCAGCTTCATTAAGCTGAAGTTACGAGGCTTTGGTAACCAAACGATGAAATGTGTTCACTCTCTCTTAGCACGTAAATCCTCTGGGTTTTAGGATACAGTTATTTGCATGCGTTCACGATTATTGCCGACTTACTTTTCAATGAACCCAAATTAACTCGCCAATTAACGTTACGGCTAAGCCCCGCCCTGCCAGTTCATTTATAACGCAGAATAACACATGCGAAAAAAAGTAAACTTCCCACGCTCCCTGTTTGAGTGCAGACGACTATTGACTAATGACAAACAAGTTAATTGACACATTTCGAGCAGACGATGTCCATCTGAATTTACACGTGGTCTGAATTTACGCGTGGGTTTTGACCGAGTGATAATCATAACAGAATTTGATTGGTTGTCAGCCCTACAACTGGTAAATGACCGTTCGAGAAAGTTTAGAGCAGTAATATTGTAAGTGCTACAAATTAATTATACAGTTAACCTATTGTACGTTTCAACTCCTTTACTCAACCGAAAATCTTGTTATAAACACTGAAAATACTAACTGGTAATTACTAAAAGCGAAAATTACATCAAATTTTGTATTAGCCTCTTCTCTATTTGTCGAAAAGTAAATAAGGTATAAACAAAGTTTGTAGATTGTGAATGAAAAGGCCGTTTCTTCGGTGTTTGAAAACACATAATTTGGTTTGAACACATTGCTCAGAAGATAATGGTAAAAATGTACTGGGTCAAACAGACTGGATTTCTGAAAAACGGTAGATATAAATCTACTGCTTCGCAGTACGATTTAAAAACAATGAAGGGAAATAACTCAAAGATTAAGCCAGGTAGAGTTACAGATATTGCGCTGTCAAATCAGGCAACAGGAATTACAAAGAAAAGATCAGACATTCTTATTTATCCAGCTTGCCTTCCATGGCTAACAGCCATTAAAGATATCCTTCTCTTTAACATAAACTGAATCCAACTTCTAATCAGTCACTTTAACAAGTTTCTCCTCATTGACTCAAACAAACATCCAAAATAATATTTTTTGGCATATTTCTAGTCTGCTACCTTTAAGGAACTGAAAAGCTTAACCCTTTGCTGTTTAATCCCTGCTTTTTACGTGCCTGTGATTTAAAGATTGAGAAAACATTATGAAAAAAGAAGAAATTGCTTCTGACAAGCAATTTCTTCTTTTTTCACACTATTTTCTACCCTACTGAATGGTTATTTTTCAAATTAAATCCACTTTAAATTTTCAAAGAGGAAAAATGTCTGGTTGGTCCTTGTTCTACCCTGAGATGTTGATCCCGACTGGTTGGAGGGTGTGTAGTTGATAGATCAACCAAAGCAAGACAACAATCTTGCATTATAGGACAAAATCCTCTGAAGACTTCGAACAATCGAACGAAACTGGTCAGGGTGTCTAATCAACATGGAAGCAGCTCTTCCTCCGCCCCCAACCAGTCATTTACTGCTATAACCACTTTAAATTTTCGTCTGCAAAACCTCTGAATTTGGATAGGGTTAAGTTGTGTCAACAATTGAACGGTATTTCCTTGATTGAAATTTGCAAAATTTCATGCATTTTGCAAGCTTTGTGACTTTTTCAAAATAGGGTTGGTGTCTTACTTTCGCTACTCATATGTTCTATAGGTCCTTTTTGAATAAATATTGTTACAAAATCGTCGCGATTTATTTGTTTTTCTATGAAAGTTATGTTCTATTTAATTCTATTGTTGTAAATATGTTGAAAAGGTTGAAACATGCAGGGACCAATTAGAAGTTGGTTACATTTTATGTAGGAGCACTGGTCTTCAAAACTTGTTATGATGTCAAATAACAGATGTTATAATGGTTTATCATGCAACAAAGCCTATATTGACCTGATATCACCTGTCTGATAACATAACATAAGATCAGGCAGTCTATTTTTAGAAACAATTTGCACGGGATTTACAAAGTGTGAGTTGGTATTCAATTTGAAAATTTTAAAAACAGGTGGTATAGGCAAAAGATCAGACTGCACATATGTGCAGGCTGATATTTGTCTATAGCTCCTGTCAAAGCAGAAATATTCCGGGTTCAGCATGTGAAGGGTTAACCTTATTTCTAAAAGAATTCTAAAACATTTCTATTCCAGACTGGTTAAGACCAGATAGTCTCAAAGAAAATCTCATCACAGATCCTCTATTTACCTTGTAAACTACAATAGAATGTGGTCTAGGCAGTTGCATTGGACTTGATAATATAGTTCTGATATATCTTCCATCTGTTAAAGCCTCCTTTATACAATGATTAAGGCTATCAGTCCAATAAATCAGATTTGCAGCAGAGTCTATCGCAATACCACTGGGCTTTCCTAGAGTATCACTGCCTTGTATGATAGCTTTTATCGATGAATGGCGTCCGTCCATTGATGCTGATACAATTTTTGGATTGTCAGATGATTCAGCCCAGTACATCTTACTGTAAGAAAAGGTCAATTAATGAATTAAGGAGTCAGCACAAAGCTATAATTAGTGCCTATATGACCCCACATTTCACACTGCAATTGGACAGGAAAGTCATTAAAAAACATTGCTACAAGCAATTTTTTCAGTGTCCATAACACTAAGTTTCTTCAAAAAAGACCAACCTTAATATTTAAGCCTCTTGTAATTTTAACCCTTGTCATGCTGAACCCTGAATATTCCTGCTTTGGCAGTCTGATGTTGGTCTACACCACCTGTTTCTCACTTTCAAACCAGAATTGTCAATAGATTAGTTTTTCAAAATAAAAATTGACCTACAGTTGGTACTTTCAGTGCTTTTTGCCCTTTGATTTCTATATTCTATATTCAGAGTCTATCCAATTATACTCCTACAATTCCAATATGGCTTTGCATTTGATTGGACATGAGAATTTGAAACCTCGTCAACACAATTCCTCGTTTTGATGTCCCTTGTCAAAAAATCTTAAGAAAAATATTTAAGAAAATGAAGAAATTGCTTGTTACCATCAATTTCTTCATTGTCCATAACATTTTCTTCACCAAAAGACAAACATATTTAAAATTCATGTCTTTAAAATGGTCTTCTGCAACTTCTTTGAATTTGGACCAAACCAAAATATTTGAATAACAAGGAAATGGTTATAAGACTTTTCATATACCCATTGTATGGATCTAAGACCAATGATCCTGGATAAAGCCCTATAAGCCAATCAGGTGTCTCCTATATTTGCCATCGCTGCGTAACACCTCGAGTATTCTATAATCTGTCTATCCATATAAGTTACATCCCATCCAATCATACTCCTACAATTCTAATGTGGCTTTGCATTTGAACGGACATGAGAATTTGAAACCACGTCAACACAATTCCTCGTTTTGATGTCCCTGGACAAAAAATCTTAGGAAATTTATTTTGGAAAATGAAAAAATTGCTTGTAACCAGCAATTTAGTCATTTTCCATTATGTTTTCTTTACCAAAAGACAAACATATTTAGATATTCATGAATTTAAAATTGTTGCATGCAACTTCTTTGAATTTGGTTTCAGACCAAAATTTGAAATACAAGGAAATGGTTATAAGACTTATGGCATGTAACTATTGTATGGATCTAAGACCAATGATCCCGGATAAAGTCCCAGGCCAATCAGATGTCTCCTATATTTGCCATCCCTGCGTGACACCTCGAGTATTTTAAATTCGGAGTCTATCCAATACAAGTTCTGTCCCATCCAATCATACGCTAAAGACTCGACATACCCAATACTACTGTCATGCAATACTTCTATTGAATGGTTACCATCTAATTGCAGTCTCTGAAGATATACATTTCAAAGAAAATATCCTGAGATGCTTTCGTTAGAGCAAGATTCTTAAGATTCTTACTAAGATTATTAAGATAAAGCGTTCAGTAGAGTGAGATTTTGAAGTCGCTCAATAAGAATTTTAAGATATCTCAATGAGGAAACATAGATGATTTTGCATTGGCTTAAATGAGTAGCCATGACAACGCTTTTAGATAATTTGAGTGAAAACATTTGACGTCAAATGTTTTCGCTCAAATAATCGAAAAGCGTTGATTATGACATGTTAAAAGTCTTATTTGGCGGGATTTTTCGTCTCATTCTAACGGACGCACCTCTGTTTATTACATCTACAACTTGCCAATGCATAGATTACTCACTTTATCAGAAGTTGCTATGAATAAGCTATGTGTTTTTTAGTTCTATCATTTATGCATAAGGTTAGTTGCAATAATGCAGTTTGTAGCAAATATCAGGGTTACAATGAAGATACAGGGTAGTACTGTATATTCTATATATTGAAGATGAGACATGCCAACCTACTAATGCGTTTTTGTCATTTTTTTCTCTTAAGACCTCTTCATCTGAATCAATTAGCCTTAACCAAGTACTTTTGTGATATATTAATCTTAATTCATATAATACTTTTAAAATTTACATCTAGATCTGAAAAAAAGTTTGTGTGCTTTTTGCTTTTTCTGAGGTGAAAGATGGCATGTATCAAAACTTTTGATCATGGGAATAAGCTTAATAATTAAAGTAAATGAAATATATCAAAGCCTTACTGTTGAATTTAAAAAGAAATTAAATAAATTACTAGTATTTACGATATTTCGATCATGAGAGTTAAAGTTTTTCCCACAATCTTAAGGAGAAAGCTGGTAGTATAGACTAAGATTAGACCGCACATCTGTGCAGGATGATTTTAGTCTATACTGTCTACCAATCAGATTTGCCTTCAGTAGGAAAATGTCTAAAGCAGCACTGGAAAAGGTAACCATGGTACAAAATATAATTCAAATTTAGCTGTGACCATCAAGATTTGTGCATTCTCATTGGCTGAAAATTGAATGAAATTCCAATGAAAACAATTTTGAGTTGGCAGCTGTTTTGTAAAGTTGTACAAAAAGTAGCCTAATAATAGGGAAAAAAACCTTTTGTTTTAGCTGAAGGTAGTGGACCCGTAATATTTCGGCAATGTTTGAGAAGTAATGAACTTTAACAGTGTTAACTGAGGTTTCCTAATGATTTTCATTAGGAAACCTCAGTCAACATTGTGAAAGATCTTGAGGTCCGAAATGTTGTGGAACTTTTATGGGTCCACTACCTTAACATTATGCAATTTTATGATGTAGAGAAATTTTCTTAGAGTTATTGAAAAATACTGATACAATGTGATATGTTTTAAGTTTCATACCTTGTTGAATAAAAATAAAACTCTGAACATTGCTTTAAAAACAAAAACTAAGCACTACCTAGATAGATTTCACAGTAGATTTTGCCCAATACAAGAATCCTTGTTGGTTATACTCATAGCCTATAGCAGTAATGTGGTTATAATAGTCCAATGTTAGTGTCTAGATCTTCATCAGGTGTTGTTCTATCCATATACACAACCGCGGTCATAGCGTCGGACTGTCAATCTAGAAGTCCCGGGTTTGATCCCCAACGGCAACATTCGTTCTTTCTGACTATTTGTCTCTCACCAATGGGTTGATATTCATAGACCTATGTGCGATAGCAGCTGGAGGCTAGGAAATGATGTGATGGTGGTACTGGTCAGAGAAATACCAGGAATCCATTGTTAGGAGCTCCAGCCACCATGATATAACTGAACTAGAAAGCCATGAATGACTTGAGTCGCTCCACAGGCTTAAAATTCTTGTACATGTAATAGCAAATCAAAGTTTTGACTAGATTTTAAATATTTTGGGTTCTACAGATGTTGAAATGATTTTCAAAGTTTTCACTATATAACATATAGAGAAATGACCTCCCCCTATAAAATACATATTTTTGATCCAATCACAATAATTTACGCTGCATGATAATGGGTCACCCAAGGATCATACCAATGAAGTTTGCTTTATATATATCAGTTCCATTCGTAGAAAATGATTTGTTAAGTTTCAACTAAATAACATACAGAGAAATGACCTCCCCCAATAAAATATATATTTTGCATCCAATCACAATAATTTTTGGCTGCATGATAATGGGTCACCCAAGGATCATACCAATGAAGTTTGATTTATATCTATCTGTTCCATTTTGAGAAAATGATTTGCTAAGTTTCAACTAAATAACATAGAGAGAAATTACCTCCGCCCATAAAATACATATTTTTCATCCGATCATAATAATTTTTGGTAGACTGATACAGAGTCACTCAAGGATCATTCCAGTGAAATTTAGGTGATATCCATCAATTACATTCTGAGAACACTCACTTTTTACCATATTTGGAAATTAGCCACATCCATAAAATCAATGTTTTTCATTGGATCAAAATTTCTTGAACAACTTTTAAAGAGGGTCAGCCAAGGATCATTCCTGAGAAGTTTGGTTGATATTCATGCAAAAGTTTCTTAGGAGAAGATTTTTAAAGAAAAAGTTTCGACTGGACGCACGGACACATGACAGACACAGTGCCATGACAATAGCCCCAGTGGACTTTGGCCAGTGGATTTAAAAAATGTTGAAAGCGGTGTAAGACTACATTCAATCAACCAAACTCACATAATCTAAATACACTACCTGGATAGTTTTTGTAATCGAGTCTGCCCAATACAGGACTCCTTGTTGGCTATACTCATAATCTATAGCAGTAATATGGTTATAATAGTCCTCTGTTATTAGATCTACATCAGGTGTTGTTCTATCCAGGGACTTTTTGGTGATTTTGTATTTGGTGTTGTACAGAAGAAAGTCACCATCAGCTGGAAGGAAATAGAAATTATCTTATGACTATACAAATATCTGTGTGATAACAATCCGTGTGATATTTTTAATGAATCACATAGTTATTTTTAGAACAATGATATAATGCAGCTATTTTTAGAAACTCGCATTTCAGTTAGAAATATCGACGGAAACGATACAAATAGGGGTTATAAGATTAATATAATACATACTTAGTGTATTGTATGAAAAAATATCTAACTCAGTTGTGAGAATGGATAATTGTCTCGGCAGAGCCTCGCCAATTATCAATTCTCCCAACCTCATTAGATACTTTTTCTCATACAAAACACTAATTACATATTATATATATATCCAGCAGTAGGCCCTCACAACTTCAGTAAAATTCACAAGCACAGGTTGTGATTTATGCCTTTCAATAGGATTTACTATTTGAAACACAGCCATATTGAAATTTGAAGTAAACATGTTTTGGAAGAAAGAGTTTTTTAAAATTTTTCTTTAAAACTAGAATTGTTGATAAACCGAACGGGTTTACACCAAGAGCACTTGTCTTATTACAATGTTTACATCAAAATGTTGAAGCTAGAACAACTATGTTTTAATCAAAGGCCCATAAAAATTCTGAAAAAACTTCGTGGACCCTAATCAAAATATGACATGCACATCTCTGCATAATTTTGATCACATATGAAAGGTTTGACTGCAATTTGTCTGTAAGTTGCTGAGAAATTGAGCAGACACAAAAAAGCTACACACTCTAGTCATTTTGGCAAGTTTAAGCTCATTCCCATTGAAAGTTTAGGAGGAGTTGCGCACACAAAAACAGTGGTTTTCGTTAAATTCAAGGTCAGATAATTCAAGATTTCTCAGGAATGACTGGAGTGATTTGAATTTGAAATGTCTTATGCACAACTACACATCATATGAAATAATTGTGCCAAGTTTCAGCTCATTCCCATTGATAGTTTTGGAGTAGTTGTCCACACGAAAAATTGCTAAGGGACAGATAGACTGACTGACAGACAGGCAGACGGACAGACAGACAGAAGGACGGACGGACAACCCATTGTGGCAATAACATAACTAGAACTGTCGCAGAGCGGACTAATACCCCCCACAAGCGCTTTGTCAGAATGCAAGTGCTATTAGTGCAGGATGTGTTTGTAACTAATATTGAGGTCATTATATGTAGCATTTGCATGAAGTTTCATGATTCTAGGTAGCTTTGTTTTTAAGTTAAGAGTCCAGAAATGAAAAATGAACAAAAATTGACTGTGACCTTGACCTTTGACCTATATGACCCCAAAACAATAGGGAACTTCCTTGGATCAAAAGCAACATTTGCATAAAGTTTCATGCTTGTAGGTCACTTGGTTCTTGAGTTAGAGTCCGGAAACAAAAATTGAACAAAAATTTACTGTGACCTTGACCTTTGACCTACATAACCCAAAAACAATAGGGCACTTCCTTGGGTCATAAGCAACATTTGTATAAAGTTTCATGATTGTAGGCCTCTTGGTTCTTGAGTTAGAGTCCGGAAATGAAAATTGAACAAAGGCTGACTGTGACCTTGACCTTTGACCTACATGACCCAAAAACAATAGGGCACTTCCTTGGGTCATAAGCAACATTTGTATAAAGTTTCATGATTGTAGGCCACTTGAATCTTGAGTTAGAGTCCGGAAATGAAAATTGAACAAAGGCTGACTGTGACCTTGACCTTTGACCTACATGACCCAAAAACAATAGGGCACTTCCTTGGGTCATAAGGAACATTTGTATAAAGTTATATGATTGTAAGTCATTTGGTTCTTGAGTTAGAGTCCGGAAACGAAAAGGTCTACGGACGGACGGACGGACGGACAGACGGACGGATGGACGGACGGATGGATGGACGGACGGACGGATGGACAGACAGACAGACATGGTGAAACCAATATACCCCCCTCTACTTCGTAGGTGGGGGGTATAATAACACCCCATGGGCATATAAAAATGAACATTTTTTTATTGGTACTTGAGAAATTTCCCAAAACTAGAGGTTATTTTTACATTTTATAGAAAGGAAGTTCTTAAAAATACTTTTGTTAAAAATACAGTGCTAATTTTGTAACTTTTGGTGTGATCTTCGAAAATGTAATTACTGATAGACTCTACAATATTAAGCTAGGTTGTGTTTAAACATTGAACCTTAATTGTGCTAAAAAGAACACTAACATTGCCCAAAATAAAAACAGCCAAAGCCTCTTCTCAAATTTTAGAGAAAAAGCCTAGTCCAGAGCTGTAAATTCACCATTTGCTGTTTAATCCCTGCTTTTTACGTACCTGTGATTTTATGATTGAGAAAACATTGTGAAAAAAGAAGAAATTGCTTGTCAGAAGCAATTTCTTCTTTTTCCACACTATTTTCTACCCTACAGATTGATTATTTTTCAAATCAAATCCACTTCAAATTTTCGTCTGCAAAAACTTTGTATTTGGACAGGTCCAAAATTTTGTAAAAACAGGAAAGGGTTAATAAAAGAAACTTACTTCTTGCTCTACAATAATACTGCAGTGGACTAAACTTGTCTTCATTCCCTCCTTCACAAGCATCCCCTTCTATTTTCCTATACCCTCGAGTCCACGGGTAAGTGGTTCCAGGGGGACAGTGGTGGGGCTGTCGATGTACCACGTCTTTCCAATCTGGGTCCTTTACACACTTTGTCACGCCAACGTTGTTTGAGGGTTTGAAACCAAAGTCGCTGAAATATCAGGTTTAATTCAGGTTTTATTGGTTCAAAAATTATTATTATTATTAGGTACATAATCAATGTTTTTGTTCTGTCATGGCTAAAAGGAAGCATCCATATATTCATTTGGCTGTCAATACTGGAATCCTTAGTTTGAATCATGGCCCAACCATCTTTCATATGACAAAAGTCATTGTTACAAGCATAATTTGTCTCTCACCAATGGATGAATGAAAAGTTGCAATCCTAGGTGGGATGGGCAGCTAGTGGTTCAGATGAAATGCTGAGATTGTACTGGTGTGAGAAACAACAGGAAGCCATTGGTAGGCGCTCTATAACTGCAATAATGTTGAAAGCGGGATTAAACCCCAATCAAGCAATCAATCAAACCACATGACGGTAAGGAAAGCAAAGACTTTTGTCAGGCTGTGCATCCGCACAGACCGACCAGAGACTTCACTAAGTCCTCTGTTGATAGATAAGGTTTTGACCCCTCTTCAAGCAGTCAACAAACATCCTAATTGTTTTGTGTGCTTGCTTAACCCTTTGCTGTTTAATCCCTGTGATTTTATGATTGAGAAAACATTGTGAAAAAAGAAGAAATTGCTTCTGATAAGCAATTTCTTCTTTTTCCACTCTATTTTCTACCCTACTTAATGTTTATATTTCAAATTAAATCCACTTTTAATTTTCGTCTGCAAAACCTTTGAATTTGGACAGGTCCAAAATTTTGTAAAACAGGAAAGGGTAAAGGTCCTCAATGGGTCTGCCATGTGAAATGGTCAGAAATATCAGAGAATGGCTCATATATAATCAGAGGTCCTGAAAAGAGTGAGTTATGAATGTCTGAATTTCATGGATGTTTTCCCAAACCTTGGTAATAAACTTTCATTGAATTAATTAAAGATAAATAATTAAAATCTACATTTTCTATTAGTAACTTTTTCAAAAACATATGAGACCCATTTAAAGGTAAAGTTTTCAATGGGTACCAAAACTTACCCCACCTTCAAAATAAAAATGATCGCAAAATGGTGCTCCGCTTTAAACATGTACTAAAAAGTAAATCCATCTATCTGAAAGTTTTGTATAATTATTCAGGGGTGGGGAAATACTTATTTTCTCCACTTGTCCATGGACAAGTAAAAGTCAATTTCCTACTTGTCCAGGATCAAAATTCACTTGTATTATAATATAACAAGAGGACCATGATGGTCCTAGATTGCTCACCTGAGTCTCTTTGACCTCTGGGACATCACATCAATTAAATAGGTAGATGTCAACAAGAATGTTTTCAACAAAGATTATGGCCAAATTGTTTCCTTCTTTTTTTTTTGAAAAAATGATATGCCTTGACACAGACCCCATTTGAACATAAGCGTATGTAATGAAAATAAAGGGAAAGAAATCAAATTTTCATCAAGGCCCCTTGTCCTGTGAAATGGAAGGGATCTTTCCAATTTTCTATAGGCTTCATCTTTGTGACCTTATACACATTCTGACCAAATTTCAAATAGTTTGGGCCACACTAAATGCCTCTCTAGAGTAAAGAAGAAATTTGTCACTAAGACCCTTTTCCCATGATATGGCATGGATCCGTCCCTTTTTAAAAAAGTATTATCCTTGTGTCCTAAAAAACCATGTGACCAAGTTTCAGGCATTTTAGGCCATATTTGTGGCTTCGAGAGTAAATAAGAGAATTTTTATGAAGGCCCCTTTTTCTGTGATATGGCATGGAACCTACCTACTTTTGAAAGGTTTAATTCTTTTGCCCTGGCCAACATTCTGACCAAGTTTCATGAAGATTGGGCCATATTTCTGGCCTCTAGAGTGTTGACAAGAAAATTGTCATTTAGGCCCCTTTTCCTGTGATATGGCATGGAACCTTCCAATTTTAATAGGGTTCATCCTTATGACCTGAACAACATTCTGACCAAGTTTCATGAAGATTGGGCTATATTTGTGGCCTCTAGAGTATAAACTAGAAAATTGTCATTAAAGCCCCTTTTCCTGTAATATGGCATTGAACCATCCAATTTTCAATAGGCTTCATTTTTGTGATCTAGTGAACATTCTGACAAGTTTCATGAAGATTGGGCCATATTTGTGGCCTGTAGAGCGTTGAAAAGAAAATTGTCATAAAGACCCCTTTTCCTGTGATATGAAATGGATCCTTCCAATTTCAAATAGGGTTCATCTTTGTGACCTGGCGAACATTCTGACCAAGATTCATGAAGATTGGGCCATATTTGTGGCCTCTAGAGTGTAAACAAGAAAATTGTCATTACGGCCCCTTTTCCCGTGATATGACATGGATCCTTCCAATTTTAATAGGGTTCATCCTTATGACCTGAACAACATTCTGACCAAGTTTCATGAAGATTGGGCTATATTTGTGGCCTCTAGAGTATAAACTAGAAAATTGTCATTAAAGTCCCTTTTCCTGTAATATGGCATTGAACCATCCAATTTTCAATAGGCTTCATTTTTGTGATCTGGTGAACATTCTGACAAGTTTCATGAAGATTGGGCCATATTTGTGGCCTGTAGAGCGTTGAAAAGAAAATTGTTATAAAGACCCCTTTTCCTGTGATATGAAATGGATCCTTCCAATTTTAAATAAGGTTCATCTTTGTGACCTGGCGAACAATCTGACCAAGTTTAATGAAGATTGGGCCATATTTGTGGCCTCTAGAGTGTAAACAAGAAAATTGAGGCCCCATTTCCCGTGATATGACATGGATCCTTTCCATTTTCAATAGGCTTCATCCTTGTGACCTGGCAAACATACTGACCAAGTTTCATCAAGATTGGGCCATATTTGTGGCCTCTAGAGTGTAAACAAGAAAATTGTCATAAAGGCCCCTTTTCCCACTAAATGGCATTGATCCTTCCCATTTTCAATAGAGTACATCCTTGTGAACTGACCAACATTCCGACAAGTTTCATGAAGATTGGATCATATATGTGGCCTCTAGAGTGTAAACACTTAAATTGTTGATGGAAAACGACGGACAATGGACAACAGACATTCAATGATCACAAAAGCTCACCTTGAGCACGATGTGCTCAGGTCAGCTAAAAATATTATACATCATAGATACTGAGAAAACATTGTTTTAATGAAGAAAATGCTGTAATCCAGCATTTTCTTCATTAAATACAATACTTTCTATCCTTTGATACAAACATTAGAATGACTTTTCTCCTAGATCTATTAAAGTACTGTTCCAAGATTTGCTCTGGTATTTAGTTGTCCATGGACAAGTGGTCTGGAAAAATGTACTTGCCCGGACAAGTCGGGCATGGGAATTCCACACCCCTGATTATAAACAGCATACACTACCATTCAAAGTCTTGTCTGGTGCAGTCACAGATCCTGGAAGTAACTTGTCGCACAAAATCTTCTCCATTGAAGCAACTTGACTTTGGATTTCTTCTTTCATATAAAACCTTTTTTCCCAAAAGGCATCCTGTAATAGAAATAACATGAGCACTGCCTACGGGTGCCTACGCTCGGCTGTAGAGTGCTGGATGGTGGAAAAAATCTAAGTCGAAAAAGGGGCATAATTTGCACAAAATGCATCTAGAGTTATTCCCCTTGATAGTATAGGCTGCTCTTTTGATGGTGAACATGTGTGCCAAGTTTCAAGTTAATGCCTTCAGTAGAACCAGAGATATAACAAAATGTCAAAGTTTTCGCGACAACGACGAGGACAATGATGACAACGACACGGAGGCTATAGCAATACCTCGGGTTTTCTCCGAAAACAGCCGAGCTAATAAGAGTAATCAATAAATTCGCATAAAATTAATGTAAAATCTTTATAAATCACAGGAAATTTCAAGTGACTGTCATCTTGCCTTTTTAAGCTGTAGTTAAGAAGTTGCACTAGACAGGAAAAATGTTTGAAGTAAATTGCAGAAAATACTATCTTAAACCTTTTTATTTCACATTGATTGGGAAACAAGTTCTTACAACTTAGATTAATTCCTCTTGATTCTGCTTCCTGGCAAATTCACCACTACTCATTCTGAATATGTAGGCCAATGAAAGAACCAAGTTCATGGGAGTCAAACTCAGGACCTTTTTGCCAAGAACCAACGCTTTACCTCTAGACCATGGCCACCACACATGCAACTTTTGGGTTGCTTGACTATCTCAAGATACTTGTGTTGAACATGATGTCAACAGGATTATTGAATTCTGTCTACATAAATGATTTGATTTTTTACCCTCTGCTGTTTATTCCCTGCTTTTTACGTGCCTGTGATTTTATGATTGAGAAAACATTGTGAAAAAAGAAGAAATTGCTTCTGACAGGCAATTTCTTCTTTTTCCACACTATTTTCGACCCTACTGAATGGCTATTTTTCAAATAAAATCCACTTTAGATTTTCATCTGCAAAACCTTTGAATTCGGACGGGTCCAAAATTTTGTAAAATAGGAAAGTGTTAAGTAAAAGCAGCAATCTGTTTATTCAGTAAATCGATGGCTCAGTGAGACACAGTTGTAACTACCATTAAACATAAAAGTTCTGCTGATCATTCTAAATGTACACGCTCACTATATCAAATTCAATTTCACAGGAAAACTTTTATGATAATGTGTATGTCATACAAAAAACTATTATCTGAAAACTCCAAAAAATAACTTTTTGAAAAAGAGAATGGTTCCAGGGGAGGTCAACCAGAGGTTCCATATCAAAATATCTTCAACAGGAACGTCAAGTTATCATTCTTGATTCAGGAAATGAGCAAAGTGCAAAAACATAAGACCCTAGTCAGCAGCACAATCCATGCATTCTGACTCAGGTTGCTAGAGCCAAATCAAAGGGTCAGCTCAACACTTTTGTAAGTGCCTATATATTTATAGGCACTTACAATAGTGTTGTGCTTACCCCTTGAAATGGTCCCTTTTTGCCTGACAGGTCACAAATGAGCCTGTGCGTGGCATTTCCAACAATTTCATATGTGCACACGCATAGACTCTGGACAGTTTGTGCATCTGCAAAGTCTGACCAGAGTCTTCACTATGCAATTTGTGGTCTTAAGTATCTGTAGACAGTTAAACAATCCTGTACGTTCACAAGTAACTTTCTGGGCTGCATAATGTTTGCAGATATCAAATTGTTCCTAATGTCATGCACAGGCTAAAATATGTAATTTCATCTCACCTTTAAATGGAGTATTATCAGGCATAGACCAATTTTTGTAGTCGTCTCTTTTACATTGTTGATGTTCTGAAAGAGAAGAAAACAACCCATTTTCTGTCCTTGATTGCAATATCCTTCATTCATTTGATTAATATAGGGATGAGTGTATTTTTCACTGTGTTTATTGGAGTATAAATCCAATTGCCTTAGTGCATGTCAAATTAATTTTTCATAAAGGATCATAATTCTGTCAAAAAGAACTGGATGGTAACAAAAATAAAACATGCTTATACTTGACTAATACTAAATACTTCTTTCAATTTTGAATCAACAGGTTTGTCTGTTAAAAAGTCCTTTGCACTAGTAGAAGAATACTGCATATTTAAAACTGAAAAGGAACTTACCAAAAACATTTGTCATATTGAGTGAAATAACTTTCCAGGAGTGAGGCCCAATGCTCGAGCCAAAAGCAAATAATGTCGTAGTTTTCTCCCCTGGTTCTGCCAATATGCCATATATATTCATTCTTTCTTTCGTAAAATTATATTTGTGCC
Organism: Fragum whitleyi; assembly: GCA_948146395.1. NCBI lineage: Eukaryota > Metazoa > Mollusca > Bivalvia > Cardiida > Cardiidae > Fragum > Fragum whitleyi. The sequence goes on along the minus strand of OX411547.1, from coordinate 19,774,093 downwards.
ATGTTTCACCTTCATCAGTGGAGTATCTGTAATGAATATATATATATATAAATTTGAGATAAATTGTATCAAATTTGAGATAAATTGTATTCAAACAGTGTAAGTAGTTTAGATTATTGCTAAAAGCATAAATAACCCTAGCGCTTTCGAAACTCAATGTTTCTTCATCCGGGGTTCAATGCGAACTGACAGTGGAAATGCAAATGCAAATGGACGACCTAATATGAACATATATATATATGAGCCTGTGTAAGACATTTCTGGCAGTTTCAAATGTACGACAAGCAAAGACTCTGGTCAGACAGTCGACCAGATTCTTCACTGAGGGATGGGTAAATAGATAAGATCTGAAGGTATATAATAACAGTTAGATTGAGCCTGTGCACAAGATTTCCAACCATTTCTAATATTTTTCTGAGCAGAGTCCTCACTATGCGCTTAGTAGATAGATAAGGTCTGAAAATAGCTGTAGATATATGTCTATATTTACAGTATTTGGCTGCCTATGCTACTCAGTGTTTGCATTTAAATTGTTGGAAATGTCTTACACAGGCTCAATTGCATTGTTTGGCTGTCTAGGTAGCTCAACATTTGCTTCTCACACACATGTAACATTGTTTGAAATATCAGGCACAAGCTCATATGTAACATTTTCATTTTTTCAGTTTTGGAATTACTCGTTTTGAAAGAAGTAGCAGTCACAAATGACTAGTGCAAGCAAGCCCTTTTTGTAGAAAAATGTGGAAAAAGTATTAATAAACAAGCAACTACCTGTATATTGTCAAGAAAAAGATCTTCAAAGCAGACTAATACCCCCTACTGGCCATCTGTCCCAGTAAAGTAAATGGTTTCAGACTAAGTTCATTAGGGACCTTGACCTTCATGACCCAAAAACAATAGGGAACCCCCTTGAGTTGTGGGCAACAATTGTATAAAGTTTCATGATTCTAGATCACTTCTTTCTTGATTTAAAGTCCGGCAATGAAAAAGGTATACAGATGGACTGATGAATGGACAGACAGATGGACAGACATATTGGGTGAAACTAATACACCCCTTCTAATTTTTTGGTGATGGATGAAATAAAATCACAGGAATATAAAATCTCAGGCCATTACAGGAAAGAGATATTATTTTGTCATACCCAAAGAAACCATCTGAGTTCACTGTAAAATTTGTTTTAACCCTTTCCTGTTTTACAAAATTTTGGACCTCTCCAAATTCAAAGGTTTTGCAGACGAAAATTTAAAGTGGATTTCATTTGAAAAATAACCATTTTGTAGGATAGAAAATAGTGTGCAAAAAGAAGAAATTGCTTGTCAGAAGCAATTTCTTCTTTTTTCACAATGTTTTATCAATCATAAAATCACAGGCACGTGAAAAGCAGGGATTAAAAAGCAAAGGGTTAAACAAGATCGATCTTCAGCTCTTCAGGGTTTGAGACACTCTACTGACTGCCTTTGACAGCTTATGGCGTTATTGAAATAATCACACGATACAAAAAGATAATCAATTAAGAAAAGGCTATTTCTTAGATAGGTCAAAGGTCAAGAAAAAGATTTCTTTAAATCAATTTTTTATACCTTTCCTTTTCCTATGATATATAACACACTTTAACCATTTCCATTAAAATACTATCATTTTAAAAACACAATTGTTCTGTTTAAGTTTGGAGAGAATCTAGCAAAAACTGTGTGCCAAATATAAGGCTTGTCTCTTGAAAAAGCTTGAGGATATTGGCAATGATAAGTTTTTTTACAAACAGTCACATTAACAGACAGACGTAAAATGAAACAATAATATGCCCTTGATCTCTTGATCAAGGTGCATATCAAAGTTTTTTTCTTTTGGTTGCGATTAAACTTATGAGTCGGTTTCATGGAACATAGAGCTCTATATTTCTTTGAATTTATTTCAAATTTTTTCCATTTTGCCATGGAAATAGAGCAGATAATACTCACACAATCTGATTAGTTGGCTCATACCCTTTAGCAGCCACCAGAACTCCCCCATGATCCACCATACTGAAGTAATGAAGTCCAGCCAAAACCTATGGTGTGTAAAAATATACCCATAATCATTTGGGAAATCAGGTTTTTAACCCTTTCCTGTTTTACAAAATGTTGGACCTGTCCAAATTCAAAGGTTTTGCAGACGAAAATTTAAAGTGGATTTAATTTGAAAAATAACCATTCAGTAGGGTAGAAAATATTGTGGAAAAAGAAGAAATTGCTTGTCAGAAGCAATTTCTTCTTTTCTCATAATGTTTTCTCAATCATAAAATCACAGGCACGTATAAAGCAGGGATTAAACAGCAAAGGGTTAAAATACACTGTATTTTGAAAATACCAATATGGAGTCAAAACTTCAAGATGCAAAAATTTAATGTGCAAAGAGCCAATCATATTTTTAACAAAAGATCTAGCAATTCTGGAGTTGACATTGCCTTATTAGAAGGATTTTTAGGGAAACTCTTTTGCTTGTAAAAATACGTTTTCTAGTATTTTTGTCAGTGTTGGAAAAAACATGCAATATGTTTCAAATTGAATTATTACTCATGAAGAATTAATTTCTTCCATTTCCTATATGCCATTTTTAACTGAATAGGATGGTTCATTTCAAATTGAATCTCTTGCTTTTCATCATTTTCAACCTCTTTAATTGAAAGGAAAGGGTCTAAGATTTTATAAATGGAAAAAGGAACATCAATCTGAATATAATGATTTACAAGGATAATCTTACCTGATGCCAGTTAAACCCAGCATCAGTGGAGACGTAAATTCCAATAGACTTGTCAAAATGGATACGCTGTCCAATATTTCCAGTTGCAACAACCAGTCCGGGGGCAGACGCTCGAGATAAAATGGCAGTAGACCTATCATGCTGGTAGTAAAGCTCATCAAACTTTTGTGTCAGGTGGAGGGAGCAGTTGGTCTGAAATTAAATCGATGGCTCAGCATGAAGCAGTTGTAACTGCCTATATGTTTATAGGCAGTTACAACTATTTCATGTTGATCCAGCGAAATGATTGTTTGCTTCAGTGTAAGATTAGTTAATCTCTCATTCAGTGAAAAAAACAATGGCCTGTTTTTGCAAAACAGTTGTAACAGCCTATAAACATATTAGCAATTACAACTGATTCTTGCTGAGCCATCAAAATATAGCTATATTTTCACTAGTGGCTGAACCGCTCATAAAAAAAAGCTTTTGCTATTCACAAAATGAAAGATTTTTTTATTTTGAACAAAACAACAAATGGTTATCCTATTTCTTCAACAAAATTGCAATCAAATATTAAATTCTGAAACTTGCTTGGTGAATTAATATCACTCAAAGTGCATTTCAAAGAATATTCAGAGGATATTGAAGGAGTGGTTATTGAATACGGAATTCATTAAACGAGTCGTCTAAAAACAGATAAAAACCAGGCTGCGCTGAGTTTTTATCTGATTGAGATGACGAGTTTAATACATTCTGTATTTTATGAGCACAAATTTGATATTCTATTTATGATTTTTGATATTCTATTTATAATGACCTGAATTTATCATCAAAATTCTTAAAATTCAACATTTAGATTTGAGGCGTTACTTTAAACTAATGTCATAATGTATACATTATAACATCATTTTAGCAGTTGCAAAATAGCGTTGCTATTCGCATTGAGCTCATTTGCATAGTTTTTCCACTTGTGAAAAACACCCACGTAACATCAAAAATATTCAACAGCTTATGTTCACTCCTGCAACATAGTTCATATTATAATTGAAAATGTGTGATCATGATATGGATATACATTTTTTGTCGTTGTAAAATGTTTATTTCTCTGTTTTATTTAACTTGTAAAGAGTATAAGTGCATTAATAAATTCTATTCTATTCTATTCATGATATTGTCCATGGTATCACCTTATGCCTCTCAATGGAAAGTTTTGCACAGATAGGACAAACATAAATTTAGACAGACAGACATACAGTAAAACATGTATTAAGTGACCACTAATCAGACCACCAAAGAGCGGTTGTATAAGACAATGATTGCTATCGCGAACCTGGATTTCTCATCTCATTGAGAGAATTCTAGTGCGTTTTATCCATATATAGGATGCATTGTCAATTTTTATTAAGACTATTATCTACTTTTTAAGAAATTTTGATTTAAACAAGGGGATTTTGAAAAACGGTCGTGTAATTAAAATGGTTGCTTAATAGCCATGGTCCTTTGAGCAAAATGGACTGTACAGACAGAAACCCCAAGTTTTCAATGTGTGGGCATAAAAAACTTGACTTACAACATCAGTACGGTTAGTTGGTCTGTTATATAAATCCTTTTCAGGTGCAACTACCAGCTCCCACTCGCCACCTTTATCAAATGTAATCAAAGTTCTTTGATGATCCTCGTTAAACGTCTTGTTGATTAGTTGAGTTGCGATATAAACTCCTCGAATACCTGCTACCTTGTGTATGTCGGCAAATGGCTTCTCAGAGTGGCTGTACAATATAAAATTAGCCTGTCAGTGACATTACAGTATTCATGCTAATAAACACTCCCGGGAGCTATACATAACATGGTCAGAGAGCTTTTATTTAGTATGCATTTTCTGATTTTAAAAAAAACAATTTCACAAGGGTCACTGGGTGCAAGGCACAAACATTTAGCTGCCTAGTCAAATACACTACACTATGCATTGGAACAATCAATGACCAACTGGAGAAGAGGTAAAGATTTTATCTATCTACACAATCCACGTTGTTCTTTAAAATAAACAGCCATCGGAGACACAGGTGGCAGTATCAATGAAATTATAAAAAATGATAATCATTAAATCTATATTTAGCAAATATATAAATTTTTGTAAAAAATGTTTTGATACCACCACCTGTGATAGGAGATATCCTTGTCTTACACATGTGTAAGATCACATTCTAAATGATGTCAGCTAGCACAAGTTTTTGCGGTAATTCTGTCATCAGAGCATTTCAGAAAATGGTATTTAAATTAAAATGTTGTCAATATAAAAAAAGAATCTGTCACTCAATATAAATTGAGACAACCTTATCCTAACCTCATAAAGAAAAGAAGAGATATTAAGTTCGCCAAGGCTTGATTTATAACATTTTGCACACACGCACGCACACACAATTGACACACTGTCATTACTAAAGCTCGCTGGCCTTTGGCAAGTGGAGATAAAAATTGCAATTTTTCAAATTAGATATATCACAATTTCAACGTAAAACTTGTACAAGATATTATTTAGGAGTATCCACACACTAGAAATGAGCAATGTTTACCTTAACTACAGACAGGAAGAGTAAAACAAACATGTTTCTCATTGATCTACCAGAGAGCAGACTCATACCCCCCTACTGGCACTTTGTCCCAGTTTCTTACTAAGTTCAACTTTGACTTTTGTGTCTAAAAAACAATCGGACACCTCCTTGGGTCATAGGCACCAATTGTGTATAGTTTCTTGATTCTACCAAGGTCACCTTGTTCTTGAGTTATAGTCCAGAAACGAAAAAGATCTAAGTATGGATGGATGGACTTTGGGGGGTTTATAATTATTCAAACAATTATTTTTGGTGATAGAAAACAATTTTTCCCTCTGATCTGGTCCTTTGCTTACCTAATCCAAGAATCATTGTGTGCCCCTTTAGGATAAAAGAACAGAATATCTGTTAGTGACAGTGAAAACTTGGTCCCATTGATATTAGATATGTATAGATTTGAGGACATCAGTTATAATATACCTTAACACAAGGGAATTAGTGCAAGACTTGCACTAGCCTAGTGCTGACCCCTCAGGTTTCTTACCTGATCCAAGAATCATTATGAGCCCCTTTAGGATTAAAGTACAGAATATCTTCTAGTGACAGTGAAAACTTGGTCCCATTAACATTTGATATGTATAGATTTGTAATTATCTTATCATGGCTGACACACAAAAACAGCTGACCATCAGATGAATCTGCTACATAGTAATCCTGAAAAGAGAAAGGGGCTTAAATAAAAATGGATTGTAATCTAACTTCATTATTATTTTTTTAATACTTTTGTGTAGATAATGGAGAAATATCTGTTCATTAGTACTTAAAAATCTCACCAAAAGAAAATGCATTGCTAATGTTCATTTCACTGAAATTAGAGCTGTCGCAAAGCATACTAATACCCCAACAGCACTTTTTCCAAATAAAAGTGCTATTAGTGCAGGATGTGTTTGTAACAAATATTGAGAATACGAGTTAAATGATCACTTGCTTCTTAAGTTAGAGTCTGGAAACGAAAAGGTCTATCAAAAATTTATCATAGGCCGACTGTGACCTTTGACCAAAAACAATAGGGCACTTCCTTGGGTCATAAGCAGCATTTGCATAAAGTTTTAGATATAGGTCGCTTAGTTCTCAAGTTAGAGTCCAGAAACGAAATTGAACAAAGGTTGACTGTGACCTTGACCTTTGAACTACGTAACCCAAAAATGATAGGGCACTTCCTTTGGTTATAAGCAGCATTTGCATGAAGTTTCATGATATTATGTCTCTTGGGTTCTCGAGTTAGGAAACGGAAAAGAAAAGGTCTATGGACAGACAGATTGATGGACAGAGAGTTGGACAGACAGACATGGTGAAACCATATACCCCCCTCTACTTTGTAGGTGGTGGTGTAATCATCTAAGCAGGGAAAATTTAAGGCATAATGTCAAGACATTTAAGACATTTAATAATTTACACAAGTATAATTAGGAATTTCAAGTTGTAAAACATGAACAAATCAATATTTGGTCTAGAAAAGACAAATACAAAAGCATAATTGCAAAATAAGGAAATAGGCCTGTAAATCAGTTTAAGGCTTTAGATGCATTGACTGATTGAATGCAGTTTTACCCCACTTTCAACAATTTTCAGTTATACGGCGGCCGCTGAAGCACCAAACAATTGAATCCTGGTATTACTCTCATCAGTACTAACATCACATCCTTCCCTAGCCTCCAGCTGCTATCTCACATAGGTCTACAATCATCAACCCATTGATGATAGACAAATAGTCGGAAAGAATGATGCCGCCATCAGGAATCACACCCCGGACTTCTAGATTGACAGTCCGACGTGCTACCAACTGTGCTATGACAGTGGCTGGCTTTGAATATATATACTTCCCTATCCATCCCATTTTGAATAATCAAAATTGAATATAAGATTTAGTTCAGTATCAACATTTGTTTTATTTAAATTAAATCATTACCAAGCTTGATAATGAAGTCGGAAATTCTGCCTCATTGAATCGCTGTCTGTTGTGTGAAATAAACATCGTGTAAGAATATCCATTCCCTGTAGGTAACCTCTGAATTAGAACAAAATTTCATTAGACTAATATTCTTCATCCAGACCTGTGTTCAGGGTGAAAAATATGTGAGCTTAGATAACATTTGCAACAATTTCAAATCAGCATCAAGCAAAGACTCTGGCCAGCCTGTGCATCAAACACAAATACCTCCTAAAAGAAAATGTCTAGAATTTTTACCTCAAGGATTTCCTTGATTTCAGCATAGTATACCTTTGAATAAAGATGAACATATAAATGTTAACTATCATCATAACAAGTATTGGCACTGTGTCATAACAATGTCTTAAGTAACCAGAAATTTGAAATCTTTAGGCTAAATTTCAAAAAAAAAGTTTGACCTTCATAGATGACAGTAATCTTGACAGATGACCTTCACTCACATATCAGAATTGGATGTCTCAGCTCAAAACAGTTGTAAATGCCTATATGTTTATAGGCAGTTACAACTGTTTCACACTGAGACATCAAGATGATTAGTAGTGAGATCTATCACCACGCAAAATGTCTGGAATAAATTTGAAGTAATCAAAAATGTTAAGTTTTAAGGATAAGTTTAGAAGTTTGACCTCCATTCCTGATTTTGTCCATGTCAGATGACCTTGACTAGGCATCAGCAGTAAAAATAGCATCATGCCAAATAAGAGCATTGCATCTTGCAGAGCCTCAGAGAAATTTACAATGTGGTGTTTTTTATATTCTGTAAATTTAGGTTTTATTCGCTAATGTATTTTCAATCATATGTGCAACTAATGAAACTAGTAAAATTCAATTATCACCGTTTAAGACAGTTTTCAATTATTTCCTAAAGCTTATCCCCAGAGGGTCTTTTGGATTCATATCAGTTAGTTTAGAGGGTCCTGGCTACTAATTTGACAGTTGCAGATTCACAAAACCTACTTCCCTTAAAACTCTTATATTTTGAATGTTGAGAAAACAAAGAAAGATCAAATCAAAGTTCTAGTGCTTAAAGGTTGGTTATCTATTAAGACGCTAACTACCCTTTAACAACAACCACAATTATCTTAACTCTCACTAAAATGTGAACCCGCAAATAAGTCTGTGAGAAGCAGTCATAAGAATTTTACAGCTCAATGATTGTCCATCAGGCACAAATGAAATTGTTGGTTGGAAATGTCAAGCACAGGCTACTGAGATATATTGAGAGTATTTTTCTTAAAACCAAAATAGAGCCAGAGTCACAATAAACTTTATTACTTGAAAATATACAACATGGACTCCTTTTCAGTGAAGCTGTATAGCATCACAAAATGGCGACAATATGCCTATAGTCATATGATGAAGAATTTTCTGTGAAATTTTCATGCCCATTAATTGAAGCTGTTGTGTTAAAAAGAAAAAGATGTATGTATGTACGTTCATACAGACAGACAAACAGACAGGTATACAGACAGAGAAGAGAATATCAATATTCGACCACCTCTGGTGCTGTATAAAAAATTAATAACTCAATCTTATGTATTAATCCACTTTTTGTATTCATACATTGTAATTAGGTTTAAAGTTTCATGTGTTCATGTTTTTTAAAAAAAAAAACTCTCTTCATCTATTCATTTTAAGTGAAAAACGCAACCTTCTGTCTAGATGCCAGCATATAAGGACCAATCATCTCAAAGTCATCAACATGGTCAATTAGGGTCACTTCATTTGAGTTAAACAGATCACAACTACGAATCACCATCTTTTGGCTGTTTGTTTCCTCTCGTAATATATAGATACATGTCGAGTTAAGACCATAAGCATCATCTTCCCTGTAAGATACATTACACAATATAATGAAAATGACAAGATTTTGAATGAGTCTATGGATTAAGTTTTGAATGAAATTAAAAGGGAGGTAATCCAATATCGCTATTTTGTTGAAAATAAGCGATGTTTATTACCTCCCTTTAATAAAATATGCATACTTTTCTGTTTGTATGTCTTCATAAACCAATCAGACACATGAAAAATTCACATCAGCCAGTAAAATCGTAGAGAATTATTTGATCGATTTGACTTAAAATGTTGATCCTCTTGAACAATTTCAAAATGTTTTCAAATGTTGTTGGAGCATTTTTGATGGATTTGAGTGAGTGTTTGGAATGAATGAATGGAGTGCTGAGTGAATGATTTAGACTGACTTTGATTATTACGAGTATCAATTTAATCATGTTTTTAACTGTCTTTATTATCATTTAATATTCATTATGAAATTTACCAAAATAACCATTTCTTAATTTTCCGCTTATCCCTTCTTCATAAAAACAGCAAGATTTTTACATTCATGTGATGCCTTGTTTTGTTTTTTGATTTATTCATTTTGAATCTGAAGTTATGGATCCGACTTAAACTAAATTGTAAAAATTATTGCTATGACTATAATTAGCTATAATGAAAATTCACACTGCAATTAAAGTAATTGGGTATGCATGATTTATGAGAGAGAAGAAAAAAAGATATTTACCAATAAAACGTTTTCACTGATGGTGAAACGACATTCCAATGGATTCCAAAATCTTTAGATAGGTACAACTGTAATCATACAATAAAAACTGTTTGATTATTTTTGGAAATAAAAACAAATGTCTATATCTTGTTTGAATTATTGTTTATTTTTGGCCATTTTTCACCGTCTTAACAAATATTGATGGCTCAGCGTGAAACAGTTGTAACTGCCTATTCATATTATATTATTAAAAATTTCAAATAAAATGCAGGAAAGTGAGTTCAATGGTCATCTCATTGTACATGAGTGTTTTCATAAGTCAATTGATTTTTTAAATGAAAGCAGTGTCTTGAAATGTTCTCGTATGCACTATGCTCAGGCTTCCAGTAACACAAAGTACTCAGAATAATATCTGAAGAAACCATCACTCAGTAACTTTCAAAACAAAGTGAAGACTCTGTTAAGACTGTAGGATTTTAATGTGACATCAACAAACAAGAGGACAAGAGGATGGTTCTAGATCGCTCACCGGAGTCTCTTTGACCCTTTGGGACATTGTATCAATTATATAATTTATGCTACATACAAAAATATGAAGACTATCTGCCTTCTGGTTTCAGAGAAGAAGATTTTTTAAAGATTTTTGCTCTTCGATTCTATTTAAAAGGGTTGTGCCCCAGTGGAACCCAAATATGACCACAGGGTCTTGATAAGAACAACTTTGATAGAGGTCAATTAAATGATGCTACATATAAAATATGAAAGCTGTCTGCCATCTGGTTTCAAAGAAGATTTTTGAAATTTTCCTATTTTCACCCTTCATGCTCAGGTGAACTAAAAAGGGTTGTGCCAGGGTGGTGCCCAAATATGTCCCCTCGGTCTTGATATGAACAAACATACCAAATTTGAAAGCTGCCTGCCTTCTGGTTTCAGAGAAGAAGATTATGATTATGATTTTCGCTCTTTGATTCTATTTTAAAAGGGTTGTGCCTAGGTGGAGCCCAAATATGATCTCAGGGTCTAGATATGAACAAACTTGGTAGAGGCCCACTAGATGATGCTTCATACGAAATATGAAAGCTGTCTGCCATCTGGTTTCAGAGAAGAAGATTTTTCAAGATTTTCCTAATTTCACCCTTTTTGTTACGGGTGAAGGGAGAGTTAAAGGTGGATTTTATTAATTTGTACAACTGTGGTGGAGCTTGATCCAAGGAATACCTACCAGGTTTCATAAAGATTGGCCCACCGGTTTAGGAGGAGAAGATGTCTAAAGACTTTGTGGACGAGGCACGACTGACGACTCACGACGGACATTGTACAATCACAATAGCTTACCTTGAGCACTTTGTGCTCAGGTGAGCTAAAAAGGGTCCAAAGCACTCAATCATTGGGATCTTGGGAGTCCTTTTTTAAAGATTGGGAGTCTCTTCTTTAGATGTAGACTACATGTACATCTTTTTAGCAATACTCTTTTTTTAATGTGAATTCAGAGCTTAACTTTCTAGAAAAAGATAAAGAAAGTGTTTGGTATATACGAATATTTGGGATTTCCATTCAGGAAAAAATTAAAGACTGCTCATAACAGTCTTCAGGAAAGAATTGAAGACTGTGCAAAACCCCTGTCATGCTGAAGCCAGAATAATTCTGCTTTGGCTCAAGGTATAGACAAAGATAAGTCTGCACATATATATACAGTCTAATCACAGTTTATACCACCCCATTTTCTAATATATACCATAAAAAAAATTACATTTTCAAAATAATTACCGACTCACAATTAGTGAATCTAGTGCATTCAGCACTTTCATTTTACTTCAGTTTTGTCCAGGTTTGTATTCAGCCTCACATTATTTAAATTATTTAATTAAAATACATACAATTCCTGTTTCGTCATCCATCCCAAGAATAAGTTTGTAATTTTTTGGATTCAGCAAGAGTTTCTTTGGTATGAATGGTAGCAACACTGGCTGGACAGTTCTTCCATAATTTTGAGTTGTAAATATCATTTTATGATCCTCGTCAATGAATATGTACTGAAAAAAGATTAAGTCTCTGAATGATCAAGTGGATGAAATATAATGTATTGTATGAGTGGTCATTAGTTGACATTGAATACTGAATTTATTAGACAAGTCATCTATGAACAGATAAAAATGAGGCGGCGCCAAGTATTTATCTGTTTTAGATAAGATGAAGAGCACAAATTTGATATTCTATCTATAATAAGACCTGAATATTGCAAAAAAATGTCAAAATTCTTGAAATTCAACATTTCATTTATCCGCGAAACTTATATTGCCAACTGACATCACAAAATATACATTATGACGTCATTTTTGCAGTTACAAAATAGCATTGCTATTCACTCTGAGCTCTTTTGCATAGTTATTCCACTAGTGTAATAATACCTCATTACATCAAAATTATTCAGCAGGTTTATTTCACTCCCGCAACGTCGGTCATATTATAAAAGTACTTTATGGTTGTCCCAGGAAACTGCTGTTGAGCCTGGAGAATGAAATGGATCAGTAAATGTAGGAGTAATATTCCAGGAAAATTCAGACCGACAGAAGCGCTAATTGACACACTAAGGGAATAACTACCATTACATACATTACGCAAGTAGGTAAAAGAAATAAATCTTCTTTCGAAAAAAATGTCACTGATGAATGATCATACCATCAAAACTACAGCTTATTCAAGCTTTAGTTAAGATGTTTTGATTATTTACCATAGAATCATAGAAAAGGGGAGGAGTCGGAGGACATTTATCTTTTGTCACAGTCCACATATCGCCTCTATCTTATATATTCTATGTTGTCTAGGTCCGTCATTACACTGTCGGTAGCACATCAGACTGTCAATCTAGAGGTCCTGGGATCGATCCCCAACGGTGGCACTCATTCTTTCCGACTATTTGTCTCTCACCAATAGGTTGATAACCGTAAACCCATGAGAGATGGCAGCCCGAAGCTAGGAAAGGATGTGGTGGTTGTACTGGTGAGAGAAATACCAAGAAACCATTGTGATGTGCTCCAACCACCGCGATATAACAGAAACAATGTTGAAAGAGGGGTTAAACTCCATTCAGTAAGTCAATCTATTTTGGTCGCCTTCTGAGTGTGTATAAACTTCAAAATCCTTCTTACTTCTATGCAAACAATTAGGCAGACTTTCCATGTACATAGTGACATATCATGTATTTAAATATTATTTGCTGACCCCTTGATAAATTTGATCAGCATTGCACTGATCAATATTGACTGTGATGTACATAGGTATGATTTCCTATGAATCGTAAATAAAAGTACAAGTAGCTAGTATTTTCAAAAGGGTTTGAAATCACAGAAGCATATCAACCCATAATCATTTTCACAAAATGTACGCACAATATTGTGAATTTTCTTTGGAATGAATTTATTCTAAATTAGGAATTTATTTTAAGTTAAAAATCCTAGACACATTTATAACCCTGTATACAAATTATGAGATCTCCTTTGACACAGGCTGTTGTGGTGTCAGAGAATTACCAGGAATCCACGGTTAGATTCTTAGAGCTACAGATGGAGGGGTGGAGGGGGTATTTTGGATTTTGGATCATAGGATTTCAATAATTATAGCACAAATACAATGTTGCTGGTACCCATTTGAATCATATTGTCAAGATGATTCAAATAAACACAAACAACAGGGTTTTGCTGAGTCAAAAAGATGTCAGACTGGCTCTAACCCCTCTTATCTGTACCTCTAGAATCCATCGGCCTCTGCAATATTTTTGAAAAATCTGTTAAAAGCAGTGACATATCAAGAAAGAGTTCTGTAGACTGGTCCCACTGTCAACTCTCATAAAAGCCGGCTTCATACATGAGTACCAGTCTAGGGGTTCTGGGGCTTCAAAGATGACAAAGATATAAAGACAACCCCCCATCTAAGCTTAATCAGGACCCGTGTGAAATTCCTATTGTCTGAGACAGGTTTTGTACAGCGCGATAACATAGTATGACTCTTTGAGTGTAAATTGGCTATACCCCAGACAGTCATTTTGCAAGTTTCAGTTCATTCCAATTCAAAGTTTAAGACGAGTTGTTCACAAACGATATATAGTGAATTTCAAACAATCCAAGGGCAGATAATACAAGAAAGACCCAAGCTTTTTGAATTTCTGAAGTTTTAAACTCAACTTAATATCAGGGTTACATTGTAGCAAGATTTAGTTCAATCCAATTAAATTTGTAGGAGTTTTGCATACACACACAAAAAAATCTGTAATTTTAAACTACTTTGTTAAGAAAAGGGCAGATAAATCAGGAACTTCTTTACATATGAAAAAATATTTAGTCCTAAGCACATATAGACAACCTACAGAGTCATTGTTTCCTTTCATTCCCATTCAAAATGTAGGAGAGAATGAGCTCGGAAGAAATTTTGTTTTTCATTCAACTCAAGGGCAGATAATTCAAGATAACTCAAGAATGACAGGAGCATTTTTAATTCAAAAATTCTCATGTACAACTAGACATCATAGGGAGTAATTGTGTCTAGTTTCAGCTCATTTCCCTGGATAGTTAAGGAGGAGTTGCACACACAAAAAACTGGTTTTCGTTAAATTCAAGGACAGATAATTCAAGATTTCTCAGACATGACTTGAGCGATTCGAATTTCAAAGGTCTTATGCACAACTACACATCATAAGGAGTAATTGTGTCTAGTTTAAGCTCATTCCCATTTATAGTTTAGGAGGAGTTGCGCATACAAAAAAATTGCTAAAGGACAGACAGACAGACAGACGGATTGACGGACGGATGACCAGGGCCATTCTCAGAAATCCTGGATCTGCTTTAGTTTGAAGCAACATAAACCCCTCCCTCCAAGAAACAAGAAAAAACCTTTTCCTATACTCACATGGCTATTGTAGATTGGGCTGTTAATGAACCTAGAAATACAAGACTGGTTGCCATCAAACAACTTCAATTTGTAATTAATAGAAATGAATGAACTTCCGTAATCCGTTGAAACGAAGACATTGCTTGATTTAACTGGCCTTGTACTTTCTGAAAATAATAAAACATAATAGATTGTCTAAGAAAGCAAAATAAAATTCAATGTTCAGTACAAAACAGTTGTAACTGCCTATAACTTTATATGCTGTAACAACTGTTTCATGCTGAGCCATGAAAATATTTCAATTTTTCACAATTCCCTATTTTGAGACCCCTGAAGTAAAACATTGTAGAAAATTAAGATTTTTTAATGGGGTTTAAGACCAAATTCAACAACTTTTATAAGCACATTCAACAAGTCGAATATATAGACTAGATACAATATCTATAGTGAGACGACTATGACTTTTAGTATTAATTTTAGACTGTACCTAATGTTGATTAATTCTGTATCCGGTAGTCCTCGACCTATAAAACGTGCTAATCCTGAACATCTTGTTTTTATCATTTAAAACATGTTACATGGTGTCAGAAATTGACGAACCAAAACAGTAAATATGGAAGGGCTTAGCTGCGCGGCTCCGTGTATGAATTGGGAGGCTGCAGACCTTGAAACGGCCTGGAAAAGGTTCGTGACCCATGCAAATTTCAATTTCGGTGGTCCACTGAAAGAGAAAGATGAGGCTGAAAAATGCGCATATTTAATGATTTGGGTCGAAGATAAAGGCAGGACTATATATGAAAACTGGAATCTCACTGCTGATCAGAAGAAACTGTTGAAATCATACTATGAAAGGTTTGAGGCCCACGTAAAACCCAAAACGAACATAGTCTATAACAGGTTCAAATTCCAGAGCAGAATTCAAAATGTTGAACCGTTCGATCAGTTTGTGATAGACTTACAAACACTTGTCAGAGATTGTGCATATGATAAACCAGAGGAGATGGTCCGAGACCGCATAGTCTTTGGAATTAAAAGCCAAAAAGCTAGAGAAAAACTCATTTGTGAGGGATCACAATTAACATTAGATAGAACCCTGGACATAGTAAGATCTTATGAAATAGCTAAGGCTCAATCCCAGAAAATGCAAAATGATGCCAGTGTCAACGCAATAAGTGACTACAAACAGGGTGCGAAATCAAAATTGAGTGTTAGACATGAAAACTCTAAAGAGTGTTCAAGATGTGGTAAAATGCACTCACAGAAAGACAAATGCCCAGCCATAGGTCAAACATGTAAAAAGTGTGGTAAAGGAAACCATTTCGCGAAAAAATGCAGAAGCCAGCCACAAAACAAAACACCCAGAAAACGTAATAATCCGAGAAGCAAAGTTCATCAAGTAGAGTACCATTCGGATGAATCTGACCAATCTGATACATTCTATGTGGGTATGGTGATAGAACTAAGTGGCGAGACATATAATATTAACTCTCTGAATGATAATTGGCTAGTCAATTCCGAGATTAATGGAAAACCAGTACAATTACAAATAGATACAGGTGCCAAAGGCAACGTTATGTCTGAAAAAACACTGAAAATGTTAAAATGTCATGATGAGCTGAGGCAATCAAATTCTATTCTAAGGTCATACAGTGGTCATAGCCTGGAAACACTAGGACATGCTATTTTGTCAATAAAAGTCAAAGATCAAGAGTACCCTGTAAAGTTTCAAGTCGTCAAAATGGAAAATGCTGAAACCATTTTAGGTGCTGACACATGTAGCCGCCTGAATCTAGTCAAAAGAATTAACTCCATTGATAACCAAAACACAAGAAATCATATACCAGAAGACATTCAGAAATCTTTTGGACAAGTATTTGAAGGTCTAGGGTGCCTACCAGAGAAGCATCATATTACTATTGACAAAACTGTTGAACCTAAAGTTCATGCTCCAAGAAAGATACCTATAGCTATAAAGGGTAAAGTGAAAAAAGAGCTAGAGTACATGGAAAAGCAAGGAGTTATAATAAGACAGAAAGAGCCAACTGATTGGGTAAACTCCATGGTGACTGTTATTAAACCTTCGGGGAAGCTACGAATCTGCATGGACCCGAAAGACTTGAACAAAGCCATTAAAAGGGATCATCACCCATTGAAAACCATAGAAGAGATACTACCCCAAATATCAAATGCCAAGATTTTCTCCAAACTGGATGCCACATCTGGATTTTGGCAATGCCCTCTTGATGAAGAAAGTCAAAAGCTATGCACTTTCAATACACCATACGGGAGATATAGCTTTACAAGGCTACCATATGGAATAAAGTCCGCAAGTGAAGTATATCAGAGGATTATTTCTGAGTTGATCAGTGACATAAATGGAGCGGAAGCAATTGTAGACGATATTCTGATCTGGGGTAATGATATGGAAGAACACAATAACAGGCTTAATCAAGTATTAAAGCGTGTGGATGAATATAATCTGAAACTTAATAGAGATAAATGTTTATTCAGACAGACCTCATTAAGCTATGTAGGACATACACTATCGTCCGACGGTGTACGACCTGACCCCGAGAAGGTCAGAGCGATAAAAGAGATGCCAAAACCAAATAACAAAAAAGAAGTGATGACTTTCCTAGGGTTTATTAACTATTTAGGTAAATTCATACCAAACCTGTCAAGCAAAACCGCACCACTTAGATCATTATTAGAAAAAGAAAGTGAGTGGTATTGGGAAAAGGATCAAGATGATGCATTTAACAATTTGAAAATGATGTTAGTTCCGCTCCGGTACTTCGGTACTTTGATCAATCGAAATCATTGACTTTGTCAGTCGACGCATCATTGCGAGGAATAGGAGCAGTTTTACTCCAGGAAAATCAACCGATAGCATACGGCTCAAGAGCATTAACTTCAGCTCAACAAAGTTATGCTCAAATCGAAAAAGAAGCCCTAGCAATTGCATATGGATGTACTAAATTTCATCAGTATATATTTGGCAGGGAAGTGATTGTGAAAAGTGATCTGTATTACTATAGGTTACTCAACACATAGTTTTGATTGTTTCATATGATCATTAATTATCTGTTAGTCAATTCAGTAAAGACTAAAATTTTGAATACTTCAATGAACATTATACTATAATACAGAGACTTTTCTTTAAAAAGGGAGATGTCGAATATATAGACTAGATACAATATCTATAGTGAGACGACTATGTCTTTTAGTATTAATTTTAGACTGTACCTAATGTTGATTAATTCTGTCTCCGGTAGTCCTCGACCTATAAAACGTGCTAATCCTGAACATCTTGTTTTTATCATTTAAAACATGTTACACAGATGCCCTGTATTTTTGGCACAAGCACTGTACACAAAACATCCTTTCCTAGCCCCTACCTGCTAACCCACATAGATCTAGTTTTATAATTAAATACCCATTGGTGGGATACATTGTCAGAAAAGATAATTTGCCGCTGTCCAGGTTCGAACCAAGGATCTTGAGACCGACATGTAACATGTACTAACCCCGCTATCATGGCCGCTGTACAATGGAAAAATTGCTTGTTTTTTCATATTATCTTAATCTTTTTTGAAACTGGGACAGTCTAAAATGTATTGTCTAGTATTGGGTAGAATTCTCATTGATGACCTTGAATAAGCATAATCTAAAAAGTCTAAGTTACCAAAGAACCTAACTGGAGTTCATTTCCCTGCGTCCTGTGAATATAAGGGAAGCTGTCTGAAACCTGCATAAGTATATTTTGTAAAAAAAAATGATTCTGTCACCTATCAAGGGCGTAGCGCCCATTACGCAATTTACGCAAGTGCGTAAAAGAAATAATCCTTTATTGATTAATATCGTTGATGAATGATCTTAGCATCAAAACTACAGCTTATGCAAGATACGCCCAGGCCTATGCTATGATTAATTCCTGAATGACATGCCTATAATCGACTCAGTCTTCCCGCTTCAAAATTTTGCCGGTTCGCTCGAGTGTGACGTAACAGTTCGTGTATTCAAGGTAAATGGTAGACTGGGTATCACCTCTGAAACTATAGACTGGTCCCACTGTCGACTATCATACTTGAGTCGGCAGTAGAACCAGTCTACTGAAACATCAGCGTGTATAGGGACCGATAGAGGCTATTCGACCCGGGCGAAATTTAAATTGGTTTATGATTTTTTTCTTGCCCTAATAGAAACATTTTTAGAGAAATCATCCTGGATGTGAGACAGGGAAACCTACAAAGAACGCTCTGGACAAGAAAGATAAACTTCAATTGTAGAAAAATAGATAAAACAATGACAGTGGTATCCACAAATCACACTTCAGGGCCCAAGGTTTTCTCCGGCTCAGACTCAATTTTCTCAAATTTTAAAAATGAAATAAATGTATGAAAATAAAAGATAATATAAAAAAGTTGTTATTTATAACAACTTATTTATGCCATCTTTTATGTTAATACATTAAAATAAGAAATAAAACAGAATTACGGCTTTAATTTTAAATTGAAAAAAAAATGAATTGAGCCTGAGAAAAGTTTTATAACCTCGGGCCCTGATGTATTTAGACATCGAACACAGAATCACTTCTTTGAAGTTGTCCTTTGTGTTCGCTCATGGTCAGCATAAATTCAAAGAGAAGACATGCATCGACTTGAAAAAATTAAAGTTATTTATGTAATTGACTATTTTAGAAAACAATACTTTACTGACTTAAAAATTCAGTGATTCAAATTTGTTGAACTGAGCTCTACTTTATAGAATTGGAAAATCAGTGATTCAAATGCGTCTAAAAAACCACCTGTTATGACAAAAACAGGAAAAAGACAACTGTTAAATTCATTGATTAAACGGAGTTAAACCGTTGACAGCTTTCAACGTTATTCCGCGGCAGCTGGAGCACCTACTTGAATGGTTTCCTGGTATTTCTCTCACCACCACATCCTTTCTTAGCCTCCAGCTGCTATCTCACATAGGTCTACGATTATCAACCCATTGGTGAGAGACAAATAAGTCGTAAAGAATGAGTGCCGCCGTCGGGGATCGAACCAGGGACCTGTAAGGTTCTTTACAGATTACCAGTGAAAGACCTTACTGGAGGTTTTATGCGTTTTACTTCAGTATTTCCCTTTAATATGCAAAAGTTAGTCTGATTTTTCCGCTTTTTGTCACTTTGGATGAGTACTTAAACAATTCAAAGAAAGCTTGTCAAAGCATCAAAATCAACGCGAGATGATCAGAAAATGGCATTCTGTATTGTCAAACTTTCTTTGACGGCATAAAACGACATGAAATAAGCTCATGAACTTTTCCATGATTACTTGAATTTGACCCGATCATTTGAAATGTGCCCCATCAGCAATAGTTCCTGAAATTTTGAGACGTTAAACACGCGACTTCAACAAAACAATTACACGGAAAAGATCCGTATTGGTATAAAAGATAACTAATAACCAAAGAAACCATTTGACATATCAGACTGCATGGTATTGAAAAACAAAGCAGAAGTTTGGAAAAAACTTATTAGACTGTTACTCTGTCCCTCCCACTGAAATTATATGATACTCAATATTTTACTTCGTACGACTACACTTTTTATGGTAAAGAAATAAAAATAATGAAAAATATCAAGGGTAGCTAAAGTTGATTGGCTAATTATATTAGCGACACTGCAGGGCCTTAGGTACAACAACATGTATCATGCGCAAGCAGCCAAATGTGACTGATGAAATAGCTGCTTTTGAGGAAACGCTATAAACAGTACAGAACTAAGAATTATTGAATCTAAAGGTGGATCAATGTTGCAAATGGTTACCCATTAAGAATAACGAGTAATTGCTAAAATAAGAAGACATTTTGCATCATCAATGCCTTCTGACATCAATATAAGGTCGAAAACGACAAAGAGAATAAGGCAACATGCAAATAACTAAGACAATGGATAAAAATCAAGTGTTTGCAGAATATGGACTAAAGGAGATATATCGTGATTCACACAATCAAAACGTGGAGCTTTGGTCGGTCAATATATACTTTCCGAACGCCTGTGAACGAAAGACGCTCTTAACACCACCAGCTAAAGTTATTGTAATTATCATGTTTAATTGAAATTCTCCTTTAGAGCACGTACAGTTCTTTGCTGAATAACCTATTTTGTAATTGGCGTTTAAAGAAGAACATGGTTGATTGGTTATTGGTCAGATCTGTTCAAGATATCTTTCAAGTCAAAACAACAATACATTCCATGATAATTGATTCGACTCGTAAAATCACTTAATTGCATAACAAACAAGAATTTTAGTGGTTCCTACTAAATGTATTCCTACGTATAATTTTCATGGTCGTTATAATGCGAGATTGATTCACAGCTGATTGAAACTTGAGAAAGTCGATATCGAAAATCGATTTGAATAAATAATTTTTTTTCTCCCTCCCACACCAACCCTTTTCTTTTTTTAGTTGTATATGTTTATTCATACCGTTCAACAATGAGACGGTAACTGAGTCAGTCGCATTATGTATATATCTCTTCATGTTGGGTTGTCTCATCTGCTCTTAGTTACCGTATCTTTGTTTGCGTGATTATTTCAGCAATGCTTTTCATTGTAAATTTGCATGATTGAATTTAACTTTAGTTGCTTAAATGCTTATGAAAAGATGAAATGACTGTCTCCATAAGTTCAAAATAAATCGTCATCTATGCTAAATATGTCTTGGTTATTTTTGCAGTTTAATGCTAATTAACTACCAGTAATCCTTTAAAAAATAAACCGAATGAGTCATTTGCACATCTTAAAAAGTACAAATACTTATTCAAAGGAATAAGCTGTGTACAAGTGAAGAAGACAAGCCAAAGATGACACAGTATCACAGCTTAACAAATACAATTTTCTTTAGAAAGTGAAGTTAAATAATATTCACACGACCTTATAAGAAAGGGGAAATAGCAGACATATTCATCACAGGCTATATTATCCTAGTTCATACACTTGAAAATATGACTTAGAAATGGGTTACTATAGGGATAACAATTGCGTTTAATTCTCATTATATTTTTTACTTTATTTTATTGTTTATCCATCTTTATTAATATGTGTCTAGATGGCATGATCAACGACCAAAAAGCCCCAATATGGCTTTAGAAATAAAAATCACAAATCCCAGTAGCACTCCTAGTTCCGACCGCTGAAATAGACTCAAAGACAGATGGTATATATTCAACAATTGTTACTTCCGATGGACTTCTAAGTACTTGGCGTAGTTAATCACCAGATACTACATGACAAGCTTAATCGCACTGGATCTAAAATTGCAGTCTAGAAGCGTGTCAATTGGTTTGAATGTCTTATATCTTTCAAGAAGCTTTTACATGGGGGGATTCAGCAAACCTCTGCGAAAGTAAGAAGGGGAGAATTATTTTCAACACACCCATATAAATTATACACAAATGATCTACTCATGGAACTTGAAGACTTGACATTTTGAAAATACTCAGTCTTTGGCAACATGCACGTGTATTCACTGTATTACATGTGCAGACAAAACATGTTTGATAAAGGGATGATACTGAAGTCAGCTACATGCTTTATTTTATATATCTGCGCCTGTGAACAACGCTGTGGTACACATCATGTGAAGAGCGAAACACTTACCAGGAACAAAATGCCTGCTCAATTTGAATGAGAATTTGAAGTACTATACCTTTCAAAAACAACCATACAAGAACTGGAACTCTTTCCCAGGAAAATCTTAATCGTCATCAATCTCTGTTTCAATGTAAGTCAAATGCCGCAGTATATCCCATGATGGAATTGCGACCCTCAGAAGTCGAAATACAAAAGGGACAATTAAAATCCTAATCAAATATCTAGTAAAAGGAAACTATTTTCCCTTGTACAAAAATAATCAAAAGATACTCATTTGAAAACAAAATGCTAGAAAATCAGAAGTCAAACAAATGGGAGTGAAACATAAAGACAAGATGACTTAATTTATTGTAGACTGATCATTCAACCAAAACAAAGAACTGAAAAGTAGAAATGTATTCGAGAAAGTCGAATAAAAAATCATTTATGTACAATGTGATATTGAAAGCTATAAACATCATTTATCTATAATACCAGTTTTCAGACAATCAGAAAAGCGGGGCCTCCAATTTGGAATAGAAGTATTTATTCTAGACTTTGTATACTCTTTTGTACAAAGCCCTTTTTTGTTGTGGGTTTTGGGAAGTCAAAGACTAAATTGAATACGAGAGTTTTTTGGAAAGTTTTCACATTCCATTTATTCAGTCACTGAAGCGAGTCAAAGAGTGGTTTATAACGACCGCTTTTGTACATCTTAAACATAGTACTGTAGTTTAAAATTACACACATTTAAAATGAGTTTCATAACATAACAGATGTATATGTAAATCACACATAGTATCGGGTTTCAACTACTCATCAAACAAAATAAATATTGCATACTGTAACATATTTCTATTTTTAACTTGAGTTTTACGCTAAATGCATGTATGGGCAATGGGCAAAACGGAAAAGACGACATTCGTACGATTCCAAATAATAAATACCACCATATTAAAGTGTGCGTCTTTAAGAAGGGCGAGTAAATTCCATGTTCATTAGCGAAAGTTTCCATTCCTTTCAATCAAAAGTTAATTGACGAAAAAGGGTAGAAGAAACATAAGTCATAATAATTGCAATAAATGGGTAATCTTCATATTTCGCAAAAAATAATTACCAGAAAATGTTGCTTCAATATTTTCTAAGGTTGGTGCATGGACAAGCATTCTCACAAGCGACAACAATGTAAGAGTTACTTTAGACATTAATGTTCATTTTAATTCTAAGGATATTGCAGTTCCTATACCCGTAAAATGGACAGCGACTACATTGAAGTTCGATGCAATTCTATTAAGAGTATAAGACTGCTCTTAAATGACTATTTATCATATTTGCATCGTATGAATCGATTTTAACCGGTCCACTTTAAGTAATAACTATGAATGAGCCGTTTAAAAATATGGGACACTATTTTAGCTGATTTCAAGTACTTACCAGTAGCAAGTGCGATTATGACGTCGCTGTCTTTTCCAGCCCAGTGGACTTTTAAATGATAATGGCTGTCATTGAGAGAAAACTGAAAAAAATATGAACAAGTCAATGTTGTAAATTAAAATATGTACGTAGTAAGAAAGTGTTGTACCAAAAATGTTTTTTTGTAGTTTAGGCCAAAAACTGGTTTTTGGTACAAAAATAATGTGTTAGGAGATCTAGATTCAAAACTTTCAAGATTTTCAAGCAGCACCAGCTTCCAAAATAGATTTACCGAAATACTTTTTAGCTCACCTGAGCGCGAAGTGCTCAAGATGAGCTTTTGTGATCGTCTAATGAGCGTCGTCAGTTGTGCGTCGTCCGTCGTCCACAATTTCTTAACACCTTCTCCGCATAAACCGGTAGGCCAAACTTGATGAAACTTGGCAAACTGTTCCTTGGTTCAAGCTCTACCAAAGTTGTTCAAATAAATGGAATCCGCCCTTAACTCTCTCCTTATCCTTAACGGAATGGTGAAAATAGGAAAATCTTCAAAAATCTTCTTCTCTGTAACCAGAAGGCAGACAGCTGTCTTATTTGGTATGTAGCATCATCTACCAAATAAGTTCATAGGAAGAACCTGGGATCACATTTGGACTGCACCCGGGCACAACCCTTACATAGAATCAAAGAGCGAAAATCATAAAAAAAAATCTTCTCCTCTGAAACCAGAAGGCAGACGGTTTTCATATTTGGTATGTAGCATCATCTAATGGACCTCGACCATGTTTTTTAATATCAAGACACTTGAGTCATATTTGAGCACCACCCGGGCGTATCCCTTTTTAGCTCACCTGAGCTCGAAGGGTGAAAATAGGACAATCTTCAAAAATCTTCTTCTCTGAAATCAGAAGGCAGACTGCTTTCATCTTTGGTATGTCGCATCATCTAGTGGAATTCTAAGTTTGTTTAAATGAAGATCATGGAGTCATATTTGGACTCCACCAGTGCATAACCCTTTTACATAGAATCAAAGAGAAAAAATCCGCAAAAATCTTGTCTGAAACCAGAAGGCAGACAGCTTTCATATGTGGCATGTTTGGGCCCCACCCGGGCGCATCCCTTTTTTACATAGAATAAAAGAGGGGAAATCTATAAAAATCTTCTCTGAAACCATAAAGCAGACAGCTTTCATATTTTGTATGTAGCATCATCGAGAAGACATCATCTAATTTTGTTCATATCAAAACCATGGGATCACATTTGTGATCTAGGGGCAACCCTTTTTACATAGATTCGAAGAGTAAAAAACTTCAAAAATCTTCTTCACTGAAACCAAAAGGCTTACATCTTCCATATTATGTTTGTAATATTATATATTCATGTCATGCCCCTGGGATCATATTTGGGCTCTGAATGAACCCATCCTTTTTTACTTTGACATAAAGGAGGAAATCTTAAAAACTTGGTTTCTGAAACCAGAAGGCAGATACTTTTCATAATAATCTCATTCAATTGTATTTCATGAAGTTCGTTAATTGCATGCCTATATGTTCATGTCAGCTCTGTGCCGAAGCATGTCCTTATTACTCTTTGCTGAAAACATTCTAAGGTATTGATCTTATTTAGACATCATCTTCTTGTTTAAATCTGCCTTTTTAATTGATGTGATATCCCAGGGGTCAAAGAGACTCATTTGAGCGATCTAGGACCATCATGGTCCTCTTGTTACAAATAGTTTGACTAACCGCTCGGTAGAAGCGAATGCAAACAAATCTAATCTAATGGATTAAATTACATATTTTGAAATTCATTACAGATACTGTATTCTTTTAATTAGCTGTCTGTTTCTGCGATTGTGTAAGTACTAGTGATCTTGTTCATAATATATCTGATATGGACTCATCCCTAGTAACCCAGTGTCGCTCCATTCCGTAAACTACGTTTGACGACCCTAGGTCAACTTGCTAAAATTTCTCGTTCTCATGATTATTTCTTGAAGCGTATTGATTGGTGATCTAAATGGGTTTTTTATTTTAATAAATTAATTATTTATTTTTTAATGATATTATTATTATTATTATTATTTTTAAATATTGAATCTTATTTAAGTCAGCATTATACGTCATTTCCCCTTTTAAACTTATTCACATTCAAATTGCCCTATTGAAGCTTTCTTTGCTTACAGGCATGTCAACTACTAATGTATTCTGTGGTTATCTTGCTCGTTGACAGAGTTTCGCGCCAATGATAAAATGTTGAAATTGACAAGCATTGTAAACGGACAACAACTAACCACGGTGCTTTCTGGCACATGTTTTGATGGATTCTGATCCGGATCCCCAGCACTTCTTCGGTGTCTTGTGTCACGATGTTCCCATTTCTGATCTAAACGTGAGATCGATTCTCTGAGAATGTCCTCAATACCTTTCCAGGTGTGTTTTGCTGCATGTTTACTTAATTCGATCGTCTGCTGTGTCACGAACCCCTGTTTTAAATGTGGGGCAACATTGATTGATTTGGAATCCTTGCTACTGAGTGTCAACACTGTACAACCACTAAACAACACAAAAATAAAGAAAACATGCCAATTTACAATATACGCCATTTCCTATTGACGAACTTGAATAGAGATCGGATATACTCATATGGCTGTCCCAGTTTTACTATATCGAATCTCATTAACCGGCGAGCGGCAAAAGAAACAAAAAAGGTATGCCTGTCTTATCCAATAGTTAATACAAAGCTTTAGAAATGAAAGATCCTTGGTTACTTTAAGCATCAAACAAGGTGTGCATATCTACAGAATATACGATTTGCCACTAGTCATTGCTTTTGTGCACGCTCAAGCGGAAAATATTAGAGTTTATGTCTTTTTCATTGTATATTGACTTACTTGGATAGACGCTCATAATGACGTAAGGGTATTGAAATTGTAGTATTCGGTGTCGTATAAAAATAATATATACATCAGCTGTGTCAATGGAGAAAAAGGTAAACACTGCATCTCATGGTAGATGTACAAGTTTGGGTGAGTGATCAGAGATCAATTTTCTCTATACCTGTATGAAGAAAATTGACATTCAGTGATCAATCACTTTTAAACATGCACCATATATATATATATATATATATAAATATATATATATATAAATATATATATATATATATATATATATATATATATATATATATATATATATATATATATATATATATATATATATATATATATATATATATATATATATATATATATATATATATATATATATATATATATATATATATATATATATATATATATAAGCAAAATGCAAGATGCTTTACTAGGAAGGCAAAATTTAAAGATCAGATTTTTTTAAATTAGATTTATCTGAAATATTGAAGAGCCTTAAAAAAGTATATTGTTTCAGGTGGGGAACAATTGCGAGTCTAACGCTGATTGAGCTGTGTACACAATATTTGATGTCACTTTGTGGGGTTTATTTGAAAAAAAAAAATGATTTTCTTCTGTGGACAAGTATTTCGATGATATTGGTAATCACGATTATGACTGTTTCGATGAAGGCTGCAAAGTGAAACAAGACGCTTTCAGACTATCAACAATTAATTCAAGTAGGAGTTTTAGTTGGTAGTTTTGTCGGAAGTCAATCGTGCAGATTTTAACCTTAAACGCAAAGAATATAAATATCATAATTGTAGGTCTTAAAAGATAGCAAATTACAAATCAATATCACGAAATATCGAATTGATGCGTCGAACAACCCCGCGACAATATTGGAAACATTTTAGTAGAAAGATCAAAAGCAGCATTTTTTTATGTTTTATTGATTTTCAACAAGCGTATGACAGTATTGATAGAAATCCACTATGGTGTAAAATTGCAAATTTGGGTATAAATTGTAAAATGTTCAATGTTCTAAAATCAATGTACACTTACGTAAAAAAATGCGTGAAAGACATGTCCATTTTCAGATATATATATATATATATATATTTGTTATTATTTGCAGACGACGCTGTCTGAATCGAGTGAAGGCTTTCGATAATTAATAGCTCAATTAGAATCATATTGTCTTAATGTAATTTAACACACACACAAAAAAAATGTAGTATTTAGGAAAGAAGCTTTTATCAAGAGACATTATGCATAACAGCCAATAGAAATAGTGAGCAGTTTGTACATACTTAGGATTAGTATTTCGAGTTGGTTTCGTTTCAAGTAGATACAAAAACGCTCGCCATTATGGCTCTGTGCGCAATCGTTTCCAAATGCACGTCAATTCACTAATTAGTTATATCTGTGAAACATTGGGATTAACTAAGCTGAACTTACAGAACGGGTACGTATAAAATTCTGCAAAATCGCTATCATTTTTATCGACGTTAGGTAGATTTCCAATGATAATCGATATTGGTTCGACACTATTGACCATCGATACTTTGAGAAATAAGGCATTCGGAACTCATTAACTTTAGGCAAGTAAAGGATCTTTGATTTTGAGTGATTTGCTTTTGTATCCCCCAGTTAATAAATCACTATTTAGGAATCGAATTAAGTTCATTTCCTATGCCCTACCTCGTAATAAATTCACATCTGAATAACAATTATATACTGTAAAACAACGC